>JAVGWX010000008.1:95567183-95654034 GCA_036924085.1 Ariolimax columbianus | reverse complement strand
ATAACACTCAACTCCTTGTGGACCATATCAACCTAGGGGCCATATGAACCTTGAGCTCTGCGTCGCCTCACTGACTTTGTTAGATGCCCATTTACTGTTGGATCGGCTGGGATAAGCAGTCCAGGACAATCTGGGCCTGTAAAACCAAGTGGGATTTGAACCTGCTTGCAATTGTCACCACATACTGCACTGCTTGTTATTGACCACCGATAGAAACACGGAAACTGTCTTGCTGAGACATTCTCCTTGTGGTCAAGGACTGGTATCCAAGCTATTTAGCCAGCTCTTACTCTGCATCGCCGTCTCTACCCTTCAATCTTCTTATTCTCCCTTTGACCATCAGTTATGTCACCCTAAACTCTGATGGTGCTGTTACATGGGGTATGTGTAGAGTGGGAGGGGTTGCTGTTACATGGGGTATGTGTAGAGTGGGAGGGGTTGCTGTTACATGGGGTATGTGTAGAGTGGGAGGGGTTGCTGTTACATGGGGTATGTGTAGAGTGGGAGGGGTTGCTGTTACATGGGGTATGTGTAGAGTGGGAGGGGTTGCTGTTACATGGGGTATGTGTAGAGTGGGAGGGGTTGCTGTTACATGGGGTATGTGTAGAGTGGGAGGGGTTGCTGTTACATGGGGTATGTGTAGAGGTGTAGAAAAGTTGTAAAAATATTTGATCTAATAATTCATGTTTGTTCACTTCATTGATGTGAGTGCAACCATGAAGCTGTGGTAGTACAACCATGAAGCTGTGGTAGTACAACCATGAAGCTGTGGTAGTACAACCATGAAGCTGTGGTAGTACAACCATGAAGCTGTGGTAGTACAACCATGAAGCTGTGGTAGTACAACCATGAAGCTGTGGTAGTACTATTAATGTGTCAAGTATTGTCTTGTTGAAACGTCAGTGAATTCATTGTTCAAACAGGCTCACAAAGTGTTGCAGAAGATATTAGGATTAATACAATGTGATTGACAAATTAGTGGATCATCTTCTCTGCTGATGTGATTGGCTCACGGTAGTTCATGTGTTTGCACATGTTCTTTGATTAAAATTGTTGTTTATTTACGTTTCATAGTAAAATTAAATATGTCAATAACATGAGATTATACCTACATCTCCGTTATCTTTGCAGCTGTGCAGACAACAGCCGACAGATTCAATTGTGACACTCCCTTTGGGGATGTTTATGGGGACAGTGAGAACAGCAGAACTGTAGAGATATACAAGAACATTTGCCATCTTGACCAGGTCTCAAAGTCCTTGGTGACATCTCATGACAGCGAACAAGCAGTTCAACTTAACAGCGAACAAGCAACTCAACTTACAGCCTGCAGTATGTCTAGTGCTGATGGATTGCCATCCAAATTCGTTGAGTTCAATTTTGCATCTGCTGTTGAGAGAATTGATCAAATGGGATGTTTGGACAACTACCCAGACGAAGGTATATCTACGGATGATGAGGGCCAAGATGATGTAGAATCTGAAGAAGGTAGAGATGTGTCGGGTGGAAAGTTGAAGATTGAAGGCCAGGAAAGCAATAGTAGCCAGTTTGGAGGTGATGTGCCAAGAACAGCTGAACATCAAGAAAATATTTCACATAACAAGAATGGGGCAGACGAACAAATATGTTCTCAAACTGAGGGCAAGCTTTACACACCAGAACTGGAACCAGCCTGTATAGACAGATCCTGTACTGCTGACCTCAATCAAGGGAAAGCAAGTTCCGAGAATACTGGGACATGTCAAGAAGAGGCAGTTACCTCTGAAGATGGTCAGAATGCTCTTGCTAGTGAGTTCCTGTAGTTTGTGTTTGCTGTGTTAGGTCATTTTTGTGAACAGAGTACAGTGTTGTCAGAAACTGTTTCACTCCCACCTCATTTAGGAAACTTATTTCTGTGTATAGGAAGTTTGGTCTACTTATAATAGTGCTGGGGTGTGTCGAGGTTGAGCTGAGAGATTAGACACCTGTCTCAAGAAATGAATGAGCGAAGGCAAGATACAGTGGGCTCTCCGAATCCCACACCTTTAAGTTTTCTCTAGTTTCAATGGGAGGTGAGAACTGGTGCCTAGTCTTATAGGAGATGGATGATAAAACTCTGAATGTCTTGTGTGCACAATGTACATGTAAAAGAAGTTTAAAAGAGCAGGTTGTTAGCCGCTATCCTGGCAAAAGAAAAAAAATTAATTTGGGGGGGGGGGGGGGGGGGGGGGGGAATGGTCCACATCACTCTCAGGGGGAAAGGGGGGGGGCTGGTCCACATCACTCCGGGGGGGGGGGGGCGGCGTGCGCTGGTCCACATCATTCCAAGTGGGGGGGGGGGTGCGCGCTGGTCCACATCATTCCAAGGGTGGGGGGGGGTGCGCTGGTCCACATCATTCCAAGTGGGGGGGGGGGGTGCTGGTCCACATCACTTCTAGAGGGGGGCGGGGGCTGGTCTACATCACTTCTAGAGTGGGGGGGGGGCTGGTCTACATCACTTCTAGAGTGGGGGGGGGGGGGCTGGTCCACATCACTCCTAGGGAGAAGGGCGGGGGCTGGTCCACATCACTCCTAGTGGGGGGGGAGGCTGACCTGCTCCACATTACCCCTAGTGGGGGGGGGGAGAGGCTGACCTGGCCCACATCACTCCTAGTGGGGGGAGGCTGACCTGCCCACATCACTCCTAGTTGGGGGGGGGGCGCCTGACCTGGCCTACATCACTCCTAGTTGGGGGGGGGGGGGCGCCTGATCTGGCCCACATCACTCCTAGTTGGGGGTGAGGCCTGACCTGGCCCACATCACTTCTAGTGGGGGGTGGGCTGACCTGGCCCACTTCACTCCTAGTGTGGTTGGATCATGAAGCCCTAAGGTGGATGATGTACCCAAAATAAGAACACTGCCTATAAAGGGCCCTGAAGTCATAGACAGAAGCTCTGAGTATGGTTAGAATGGGGTGATCTCGCTCTTGGAGCTACCTCACAGATGGAAACACCTCTCAGATGGAACTTCCTTGACAAACTCAGTTCGGACAACCTGATGGATGGGAACACTACACAGATGGGACAGTCCGACGCAGGGTCATGCAGGTACTGAGTGTCGGGCAACCTCACAGATGGGACCATGTGACAGTTTGGGCAACTTGACAGATGAGACAACCAGACTGAGAAAGCAACCTCACAGATTGGACAGTCTCACAAGTGGGGCAACCTAAAGAGAGAAAGTGTGCCATGTGTACGACTCAGAAATTGCCATGTGTATGACTCAGAATGTTCATGTGTACACCTCAGAAAATGTGCCATGTGTATGACTCGGAGAATGGGGTGCCAAGTGTGTGACTCAGAATGTGCCATGTGTGTAGCACATTTAATGTTTTTATTGTAGTTATTATGGTGGTGTTAGCATAACGATAGTGGTTGTGACAGAAGTGCTGATAAATGAAGTCTTCTCAGACAGGACTGATGACACGGTGGCACAAGATATGGAACCTGTCCATTGTGTGAAGAACTGGATCATTGAGAGGCCAGCATGCTATGGGGTACCTCTTGTCATGGCTGATGATTCTTATGAAAGTATTGAGATTAGAATGAACTTTGAGTCCTCAACTGGAGACTCCACATGTTTGGTGAGATCAGGCATGTCCAGGAGTGAGTCAGCAAAGCAGCATGAGCTGAGGAGTCTCAGGAACTCTGAGGAATTACTCGGTTCTGAACAGGTACCACAAACATTGCTTGGGAAACAACTGATTGCTGCATCCCACAGCGAACTGCATGTTGTCAGAAGTGCTGATCTGGAGGGGATATCACTGCCGACAGCTAGTTTACATACACCTGGCCAGGCACAAAATGTTACTGCAAGCAGAGTTACAGTTCAAAGTGAATGTGGGGATGGAGATGCGAAAAGGATGCAGTCTGGCGAGTCTTCGTTTGATGTGTTCAACTCTTGCTTCATGTCTTGTTCAGCATCTGCGGAGGACACTACCACAGAGGATTACGAGAGCTGCTGTGAAGAAATTTCACAGGATCTAGAAGTCCCTGAGGGAGAAATGAGCAGCTGTTTGACGGAGGGCTCATGGCTGCAGAATGAGAGTAACTATGACACCTCCAGCCTGGTGTTCTCAGATTCCTGCGAGGATTTGTCCATGGACATATCCAGCTTGTGTGTGACATCTGCTACAGAAACATCTGGGCTGGATTCTGATGCCACATATTATGAGTCTGACTACGGGGATACCTCCACGTCATCATCTTCTGATACAAACTCCACATCAAGTTCAGGTTCTACCATTGTGACATCACCATCCCTGAGTGACGACGACATTGCTTTATGGGAGCTTAGCGTCACTACCACCAGCTCTTTGTCTGACTCTTCTGTCTTCATCTTCACCGACACATCTAGCTCTTCAACTGTTTCTGACAGTGACAGCGTTGTTGGAAGTACCAAACATACTTTCTGTAGAAGTGATATGATAGGCTCGCTGTCACTTCCAGTTCAACAACTCAGAACATCCAATCAGGAAGATTCAGGTCCAAAGGACAGAAAACTGGGCCTACAAGATGTTTCATGTGAGACATATCAGCAGCAACTTCAAACCACTGTCGTCATAGTTGGGGACCTAAGGGATGATGCCAGTTTCCATACAAGTATCCAGTCCACAGTGGGGCAGGATGTTGTTGGTCATTTATCTTGTAATGCCCGGCTGTTGGGAGAGGAGGAAGAACTTCCAGGCATTTCTCTTCCAAGCAAGGAAAGTACTAATGAGATGCATGGCAGAGGTATGGACAGTGCAGCCGATGTTCCCACATGTACTGCTGCCCAAGGGTCTGGTAGAACTGGCAAAGATGCCTTTCAGAAAGATGCACTTGGTGGACAGTTTTGTGAACTAGGAATGGCTGAGAGTGTGGTACAGCCCTGCGAGATATCCTCTATAGAAGTTCTTGGTGGTGGGTTTATCAGTACAATTTTCAGTGAGGGCAGGTCAGGTGATGAGAAGGTGAATGGAAGCTTTACTGTCTGCAGGCTTGGTGGAAGTCTGGGCACAGAGCCAGCAAAACCAGGGGTGGGGAGTGAGCTGGAGATGGCTAGAAGTCTGGGCACAGAGCCAGCAAAACCAGGTGATGGGAGTGAGCTGGGGTTGGCTGGAAGTCTGGGCACAGCGCCAGCAAAAGGAGTGGGGAGTGAGCTGGAGATGGCTGGAAGTCTGGGCACAGAACCAGCACAAGGAGTGGGGAGTGAGCTGGGGATGGCTGGAAGTCTGGGCACAGAGCCAGCACAAGGGGTGGGTGGTGAGCTGGAGATGGCTGGAAGTCTGGGCACAGCGCCAGCACAAGGGGTGGGGAGTGAGCTGGAGATGGCTGGAAGTCTGGGCACAGAGCCAGCACAAGGAGTAGGGAGTGAGCTGGGGATGGCTGGAAGTCTGAGCACAGAGACAGCAAAACCAGGGGAAGGGAGTGAGCTGGGGATGGCTGGAAGTCTGGGCACAGAGCCAGCACAAGGAGTGGGAATTGAGCTGGAAGTCTGGACACAGACAACTCGAGTTGAATGTGGACAAAACTGAAGCACTGCACGTGAGCATCCATTCTATCCCTGTTGTAAATATTGTTGATGCTGTTCAGGCCACTAACACATTTGATACTACCTGTTGTCTGAGCTGGTTCCGTTCTGGCAGCCATGTTTCTTGCTGCTCTTTGCACATTAACATACAATGTGTCATGTCTTCTAGCACTGACAACACTGGACACGTTGCCTTTGAAATTTAAGAAAAAGCCTATTCTTACTAATATATTAGTCATGAAAAAGACCAAGATTTGTTGCTTGTCTCCTGTTTGGACAAATACAGGCTTAATGTATCATCGGTCTCCATTGTCCCAACAGGTTATATAGTTAACCATTTTGTAATGTCATGTGTCTATCTCCATATTATTGCATCAACCCGCTCCACACAGGCTCAACTGGCAGCATGACATGGTGACAATGGTGCAGTCGTTAGTTATAGTCTGGTAGGGTCAGCTAGTTGTTTGAGGGACCCCTAGTTATAGTCTGGTAGGGTCACCTAGTCGTTTGAAGGACCCCTAGTTATAGTCTGGTAGGGTCACCTAGTCGTTTAAGGGACCCCTAGTTATAGTCTGGTAGGGTCACCTAGTCGTTTGAGGGACCCCTAGTTATAGTCTGGTAGGGTCAGCTAGTCGTTTGAGGGACCCCTAGTTATAGTCTGGTAGGGTCAGCTAGTCGTTTGAGGGACCCCTAGTTATAGTCTGGTAGGGTCAGCTAGTCGTTTGAGGGACTCATTGACCCCTAGTTATAGTCTGGTAGGGTCACCTAGTCGTTTGAGGGACTCATTGACCCCTAGTTATAGTCTGGTAGGGTCAGCTAATCGTTTGAGGGACTCATTAACCCCTAGTTATAATCTGGTAGGGTCAGCTAGTCGTTTGAGGGACTCATTGACCCCTTCGTCATAAGTACAACGTAGTGATCAGTTTAAAGCCAGCTTAGTGAGGCTCATAACTGTTGATATTGTACATAACTTTGTTACATTTATGGGGGAAGTTACATTTGCAAGCCAGAAAAGGCTCATCACTCTAATTCTGAAAATGCATGTAACCTTTATTTTGTATGCAAGATTTGGGACCAGAGACGCACACATATGCCGCAGTACACATGTAAGTTATCTCCAGAAGTGGTTGAAAGGAAAAGTGATTCCATTGACTTCTACTCCCCAACATCCAACATGGCCACTTCCCCAGGACAAGAAAGCTTACTCCCTGACATCCAAAAACATGGTCACCTCCCTTGGACAATCTGCCAGGGTGAGCTTCAGACTCTGACATTGACCAACACAGGACCTGCTCTCCCCAGACTCACACATTGACCAACACAGGACCTGCTCTCCCCAGACTCACACATTGACCAACACAGGACCTGCTGTCCCCAGACTCACACATTGACCAACACAGGACATGCTCTCCCCAGACTCACACATTGACCAACACAGGACCTGCTGTCCCCAGACTCACACATTGACCAACACAGGACCTGCTCTCCCCAGACTCACACATTGACCAACACAGGACCTGCTCTCCCCAGACTCACACATTGACCAACACAGGACCTGCTGTCCCCAGACTCACACATTGACCAACACAGGACCTGCTCTCCCCAGACTCACACATTGACCAACACAGGACCTGCTCTCCCCAGACTCACACATTGACCAACACAGGACCTGCTGTCCCCAGACTCACACATTGACCAACACAGGACCTGCTCTCCCCAGACTCACACATTGACCAACACAGGACCTGCCCCCTCCCCAGACTCACACATTGACCAACACAGGACCTTTTCTCCCCAGACTCACACATTGATCAACACAGGACCTTTTCTCCCCAGTAATCTCTATGAAATTGACCAGTTTCTGTTTGCATGCAATATTTGGTGTGAGCACAATTAACATGTTTTTGGTTTTCTTGATTTCCACTAACTTGTAAGCAATGTGACACATAACTAAAGATGTTTGATACATAGAGTTTAAATATTGTGTATGTGAAGTCAGATAATGGAATGTGTCGGATATACAATATCTGCCCTTTGGATTGGGACTGGACATTCGTATTACTGATTAAAAAAATGCCATAATTCCTCACCCATCACAGGATTAGTGAATGTCTAGTAACTGAATATGTTGGCCGATCTAAAACAGAAACACTTTTAGATATCGTTGAATTGACCAAATAGACTTCATTGTTGTGCTCATGTTTCATTAATTACTAGAAACTGAAGGGATTTTGTTGTTGTTACTTAGATGATGAACCTGCGGTGGACGTTGGCTCACCTTCATGTCACAAGGACATCATTGAAGTAAGTTACAGCATTTGTCATTTTGTTCTGTTTGTCTATAACATTTCTACCGTTATATACTGTGTGTAAAGCTTTGCAATAAGTTGGGAACACAGATGAGTCTGAATGTCCCCAGCTGAGTCTGAATGTCCCCAGTTTCTCCCACTTATGCTTGGATTGTGTTGAATGTTAAAAAAGCAGACAGCAGTTTATCTGTTATGCATTCATCTTTGAGAACCCCCCCCCAATGCTCACTAAAAGCCTGTTTCACCAGAATACTCTCCACTTGGGGGGTCTCATCAGACCTGTCTCACATGAAAACTGTATCTGCTTGTAGGTGTCCAGCCATGAAGGAGCAAGTGAGCAAGGACAGATACTTGGAGCTAGAGGGGATGCTCCCAATGGTATGGACAGAGCAGACAAATATGGACAATTAGAAGCTGAAGAGGCACCCGTTGGCACCACACTATCACCTTAACGAGGCGAAGACTTAATCAAACTATGAAGCTGTTTGTTAATGTGTGTGCGCATCTGTGTCTCAATGTATGTGTGCGTGCATGAGTGTACATGTGCACATGTGTGTGTACGTATATGCATAGAAACACTTGAGTGATTGATTGACTACCGAAAACGAGTTTGTTGAATAAAGAAACCTGCTATATTTACTGGAGTGATGCCACTGCTCGTTTATTATGTTCAACCTTTGCCTTGGGACGTTCAAACTTTGCATTAATAAGATATGTGCGTGTATGTAAATCTGTGTGATCATGTCTAGGAAGACTACTGTAGAAGGCTCCCCAACAAGATGATGTGAAGTGTAAGGTCTATTTAAATTATTGAAGATGCTTGTGAATATTAATTGTGATTGGTTTTGATGTCATTGTTTCATGTCATGAACACTTTGATTACCACTGACTTGCTTTCTAACTGCTATACAAGTTTTCACTTCTTTCCTGTGCCAGGTAGTGGAATGTACATGTATTTTGTTAACGTTTTATGTCTCCATATAGAGTTGTGACGTTTTATGTCTCCATATAGAGTTGTGACGTTTTATGTCTCCATATAGAGTTGTGACGTTTTGTGTCTCCATATAGAGTTGTGACGTTTTATGTCTCCATATAGAGTTGTGACGTTTTATGTCTCCATATAGAGTTGTGACGTTTTGTGTCTCCATATAGAGTTGTGACGTTTTATGTCTCCATATAGAGTTGTGACGTTTTGTGTCTCCATATAGAGTTGTGACGTTTTGTGTCTCCATATAGAGTTGTGACGTTTTATGTCTCCATATAGAGTTGTGACGTTTTATGTCTCCATATAGAGTTGTGACGTTTTGTGTCTCCATATAGAGTTGTGACGTTTTATGTCTCCATATAGAGTTGTGACGTTTTATGTCTCCATATAGAGTTGTGACGTTTTATGTCTCCATATAGAGTTGTGACGTTTTATGTCTCCATATAGAGTTGTGACGTTTTATGTCTCCATATAGAGTTGTGACGTTTTATGTCTCCATATAGAGTTGTGACGTTTTATGTCTCCATATAGAGTTGTGACGTTTTGTGTCTCCATATAGAGTTGTGACGTTTTGTGTCTCCATATAGAGTTGTGACGTTTTATGTCTCCATATAGAGTTGTGACGTTTTATGTCTCCATATAGAGTTGTGACGTTTTATGTCTCCATATAGAGTTGTGACGTTTTATGTCTCCATATAGAGTTGTGACGTTTTATGTCTCCATATAGAGTTGTGACGTTTTATGTCTCCATATAGAGTTGTGACGTTTTGTGTCTCCATATAAAGTGTTTTGTCTTCATATAAAGTGTTGTTTTGTGTCTCCATATAGAGTGGTGGTGATGGAGCGTTTGTTTGATTCAATTATTGTGACAACTTTTTCAGGAAAAGGTTTATTTGCTGTACCAGTTGAGTTCATCTCGTGACCCTAAGATCAGTGGGGCACCACTTCTGACACCTCCACAATCCTGCTCCACCCCTCTCTGTGTTTGCTGTATGTGGTTCCTTGGGTTGTAGGTTAGTCCATTCATGCAGGTTCTCTTCCCATCATATTCTAGGACGTCCTCGCCTTGTGCCCTGTAGTATCGTATTTACAAGAACCTTGGATCTCGAGGCTTGGCTGTACCAAGTCAGCTTTCGCCTTGTGATCGTCTATCCGTCTTTTGATCATCTTTTCATCATATATCTTTCCTTTGATCGTCTATCAATTCTTTAATCATCTATCCATCCTTTGATCATCTTTTCATTATATATCTGTCCTTTGATCGTCTATCTATTCTTTGATCATCTATCCATTCTTTGATCATCTTTTCATTATATATCTGTCCTTTGATTGTCTAAGCTGCTGTTTGACATCCATTTGCTGTTTACTTTAAACTGAAAGTCCTCTTGTCATTGATTGTGTGACTTAGTTTTTGTTCCTATTGGTTTGAAACCCTGCTTTCATTTCTCTGATTATATCAGAAGACAGAAGTTTGTGTGGGGGTTCAACACTGTTTCCTTGTGGGGGTTCAGCACTGCTTCCTTGTGGGGGTTCAACACTCCTTCCTTGTGGGGGTTCAACACTCCTTGTGGGGGTTCAGCACTCCTGTCTTGTGGGGGTTCAGCACTCATTATGGGGGTTCAGCACTCCTGTCTTGTGGGGGTTCAGCACTCATTATGGGGGTTCAGCACTCCTGTCTTGTGGGGGTTGAGCACTCCTTTCTTGCCAATCATTTAGATGACTTTCTCAATCTCGCTTCTGCAAACAAAAATTATTTTTGTATTTTGTAAAGGTAATAGTTGGGTTTTGTGAAAGACAAACTTGAAATTTGAGATTAGCTTGGGATTTCTCATTGGCAAAGCTATGAATTTGTAAAGGGTAAAAAAATAAATCATTTGTAAATCTTGTATTACCTTTCCCCAATACAATTGCTGTTATTTTAAAGTTGGGGGGAGGGGGGGGGGGGGGGTTTGCAATGTATGTGTGGAAGACGATTTTTGTTGTTGTCGATCTGCATCAGCGCCATATCTCAAATAGTAATGTCAGAATATTCAGTCAGTTTTCACCCTGGTCGGTCAGGACTCCCTTCCCCTCCCCATGTTTTACTGTCAACACATTGGTCAATGGTACTGCCACCAACAATACAGCTGCTCCTACCACTGGACTATCAAAACTTGTTGTTGACCATACTGATATTTTTGGCCATATCTTGTGGACCATGCCCACCTGCTGGAAACCTGGACACCTGCCCACCTGCTTGACCCTGCCCACCTGCTGGACACCTCGCCAACCTGCTGGACACCTCTTCCACCGCCTTGACCCTGCCCACCTGTTGGACTGTGCCCATCGGCTGGACACCTCGCCCACCTGCTGGACACCTCGCCCACCTGCTGGACACCTCGCCCACCTGCTGGACACCTCGCCCACCTGCTGGACACCTCGCCCACCTGCTGGACACCTCGCCCACCTGCTGGACCCTGCCCATCGGCTGGACACCTCGCCCACCTGCTGGACACCTCGCCCACCTGCTGGACCCTGTTCAGCTGCTCGACCGTGCTGTGTGTGTACGATGATGTACAATCTTCACCCAACCGAATCAAATTCCCCTCTCCCCCATCAGCTGTTGTTTTCTATGTAAATTTGAAGTCTATTCTCTCAGGAATCTCTTTTTCTAGTTTTTTGTTGTACATGGTTAATGAAAACTGAACATTTGAAAGTGATTACAGTTTTGTGTTTAAAGGTGCATTTATAAAATTTGTTGTTGCATTTTGTTGTCTGTAGGTTTTTCTGTTTCAGATTTTTTCCTTTCAAAGAATTCTGTATAATTTTTGTTTTGTTTGAAGCAGTTTTATAATATATTTTCTTGTTTTGCTAGAGTTTTTTGAATATTACACTTGTTTTTCTTGAAATGTTAATGTAGCATTTTTGGTTTTCTGTGGCTTTACAAATGTTTTGTGGATTTTATGTATTTCTCGAGCAATTTTGTGTTTGCTGTAGCAGTGTTTGTTTTTTCCTCTAGTAAATTTTGTTTGCTGTAGCAGTTTTTTTTTTTTCCTCTAGTAAATTTTGTTTGCTGTAGGATTGTTTTTTTTGTCTCCAGTAATTTTATGTATGACATTATTTATGTTGCATTTTGTGAGTGCAAGTTTTTTGTTTGTTTTTTTAACATGTTTATTTTTGTCTGCCTTGTTCTAGTGTGAATATCCCAACGTTTTCAGATAAATGGACTTTTGTCCAAGTTATTATGACTATATCAATTGTGTTCATTGAGTAAGGGCTTGGAATAAAGTGACGATCTTGTTGGAGGACTGTCTTGTCTTTCAGCTTTCTCTGTGTCATCTGAGACTGTCTTGTCTTTCAGCTTTCTGTGTGTCACCTGATACTGTCTTGTCTTTCAGCTTTCTCTGTGTCACCTGATACTGTCTTGTCTTTCAGCTTTCTGTCACCTGAGACTCTTATCTTTCAGCTTTCTGTGTGTCACCTGATACTTTCTTGTCTTTCAGCTTTCTCTGTGTCACCTGAGACTTATGTCTTTCAGCTTTCTGTCACCCGAGACTCTTATCTTTCAGCTTTCTGTGTGTCACCTGATACTGTCTTGTCTTTCAGCTTTCTCTGTGTCACCTGATACTGTCTTGTCTTTCAGCTTTCTGTCACCTGATACTGTCTTGTCTTTCTGTCACCTGAGACTCTTATCTTTCAGCTTTCTCTGTGTCACCTGATACTGTCTTGTCTTTCAGCTTTCTGTCACCTGAGGCTGTTATGTCTTTCAGCTTTCTGTCACCTGAGACTTATGTCTTTCAGCTTTCTGTCACCTGAGGCTGACACATTTCCTGTTACACCATGGTTAGTTACTGCAGGCCCACACATTCCTGTGACAGAAACAAATGCAACGTTTGTTATGAAAGTCCTTGAATGGATTGTTTATTGTAAGAAAGTGAACAATCGTTCAAGATTGATAAAACTCGATGATTTCAATTTCTCAGCTTCATTCTTCTTCATCGATCAACTGATGCTGGGTTTCTGGTCTTCGCTAGTCTCCCACAGCTTATCGAGCATGGTCGCTCGCACAGGCCAGGCTGCCTCTCTTTGGTCTGCATAGGTAGGGCATTCTTGCAGGATATGTTCTGGTGTTTGCTTGGGTGCTCCACAATCGCACGTGGCAGTGTCTCTGAGAACCATTCTGTGGAGGTGGGCCTTGAGTCTACAATGTTCCGTTCTGAGTCTGGAGATCTTTGGCTGCCTATCTCTGCCAAGTTTGTCTATGCTGTCATTTTCTGGCTTGTATTTTTTGTGCTGGTCTCTCCATTCTGTCCTCATGGATCGTTTGATGAGTGTCTTTGCTTCTTTATATCTCTATGGATGGGGAGTCTGCATGCCTCCACTTCCAGCCTTTGCGAGCTCATCTGCTTTCTCATTTCCAGGGATCCCACAGTGGGCCAGAATACATGGTAGGACTAAATCTATTTTTTGAGACAGCAATTTTATGTTGTATTTTATTTCATGTTTTCATGTGAGAGTCTATCTTGTTTATGGCTTGAGATGGCTTGGAGTACACTCCTGGAGTCTATCTTGTTTGTGGCTTGAGATGGCTTGGAGTACACTCCTGGAGTCTTATCTGAAGATAGTTTGTGGCTTGGCTTAGAGTACACTCCTGGAGTCTATCTTGTTTGTGGCTTGAGATGGCTAGGAGTACACTCCTGGAGTCTATCTTGTTTGTGGCTTGGCTTGGAGTACACTCCTGGAGTCTATCTTGTTTGTGGCTTGGCTTGGAGTACACTCCTGGAGTCTATCTTGTTTGTGGCTTGGCTTGGAGTACACTCCTGGAGTCTTGTCTTGTTTGGGGCTTGGCTTGGAGTACACTCCTGGAGTCTTGTCTTGTTTGTGGCTTGGCTTGGAGTACACTCCTCCTGGAGTCTGTTAGAATGAACGTTCTCCTTGTAATCTTTTGGTTGACTGCATGAACAGCTCTCGCTTCAGCTCTGAAATTGGTACAGGTCCCTCCTGCTGGTATGGAGTGATTCTCTGTCGCCATTAGAGTGTCTTGTAGATTCCACTTTTTGGCTTCAGCTTCAAGGATGTCTGCGTGTTTTCTGTGGATTTCTCTGGCCAGATGGTTGGGGCATTCCCTCAGTAATTATTTTGTTCTCTCTTGGAACTTCCGGTGTAGATGATGATGATCAGCTAGCCTCTTTAGTTTATCTAAACTGAGTACGGTATCTATATTTTCTCCTTAATTCAAGGGGCTCAATATTTGCTGTTTTTTCCCCGCTCTGATTCTGAGACCAATATTTTGAAGCCTGACCAGGTCGTCCTGCTCAAGATGGTGACAAATTGATTTGGGATAGGGGGATGAATGGCGAGCAATGATAGAGGTGGTCAACAGTGTCTTCAGCAGACTTAACTGCTGGTGAGAAGAGTAAGCCGCAGCTTGTGTGAGGTGAGGAGGCTATGTTCCCTTCATCTCTGTCTGATCCCTCCCTAAGTCTGGGACCCATTTACAACTGGGTTGACTGCAGCGTGGCAGTTGAACCACCACTTTTCCATGAAAAGCGAGTGCTCTACCACTATACTGATCAGAGTCTACAATTAGCCATGAGCTATTATCCACTCTCCTGTCTGGTCCACTCTCCTGTCTGGTCCACTCACCTGTCTGGTCCACTCAACCTGTCTGGTCCACTCTCCTGTCTGGTCCACTCAACCTGTCTGGTCCACTCTCCTGTCTGGTCCACTTACTGGTCTGGTCGACGCTCCTGTCTGGATCCCTCACCTGTCTGGTCCACTAAACACTGTCTGGTCAACTAAACACTCACCGGTCTTGCCCACTCACCTGTCTGGCCCACTAAACACTCACCTGTCTAGTCCACTAACCTATCTGGCCCACTAAACACTCTTATCTGGTCAACTAAACACACTCGTCTGGTCCACTCATCTGTCACCTTGGTCACAAACATTTAAAGGATGAGGAAGACTCTAGAATGTGTCGGACAGCAGACCAAAGACTTGTATTCTGCAGGTTTTGGTGAGACAGCAGACCAAAGACTTGTATTCTGCAGGTTTTGGTGGCTGAGACAGCAGACCAAAGATCTCTATGCTGCAGGTTTTGGTGGGTGAGACAGCAGACCAAAGACTTCTTTGCTGCAGGTTTTGGTGAGACGGCAGACCAAAGACTTCAATGCTGCAGGTTTTGGTGAGACGGCAGACCAAAGACTTCAATGCTGCAGGTTTTGGTGAGGCAGCAGACCAAAGACTTCTATGCTGCAGGTTTTGATCGCTGAGACAGCAGACTTCTTTGCTGCAGGTTTTGGTGAGACAGCAGACCAAAGACTTCTATGCAGGTTTTGGTGCACTGATAAAACCATGAGATAAGTATGTATATGAATTCAGAGGAAGTGGGCGACCAAGACTCGCCTTACATCTGATACATGTAGAGACATCAATGTACGAATCTATACTGACCAACCAGAGGATGGGGTCAACCTTACAACCAGTCTTTGGACTGACCAACCAGAGGATGGGGTCAGATAACCTTACAACCAGTCTTTGGACTGACCAACCAGAGGATGGGGTCAGATAACCTTACAAGTCTTTGGACTGACCAACCAGAAGATGGGGTCAGATAACCTTACAAGTCTTTGGACTGACCAACCAGATAATGATATATGCCATGCAATGGTGATGCATATTGTGATCGACATGGCAACAACAGCGGCACGGTAACAACAGCCACACCATCGCACAGAAACAGCAGCCACATCATTGACAACGCCCACATTATAGCTGTAAAAGTTTAATAATTTTGTCAACACTTTCAAGAAATTCAACATCTATAAGACGACAATAAAATATACAGACGCAGATCGGCAAGTCTGAGATGGTTGGTGGTCTGAGTCTGACGTTTGGCGGAGGTCTTGAGCCTGAGACGGTTGGTGGAGGTTTGAAATGGTTGGTGGTGGCCTGAGACGGTTGGTGGAGGTTTGAAATGGTTGGTGGTGGCCTGAGACGGTTGGTGGAGGTTTGAAATGGTTGGTGGTGGCCTGAGACGGTTGGTGGAGGTTTGAAATGGTTGGTGGTGGCCTGAGACGGTTGGTGGAGGTTTGAAATGGTTGGTGGTGGCCTGAGACGGTTGGTGGAGGTCTGAGACGGTTGATTGAGGTTTGAGTCTGAGACGGTTGGTGCAGGTTTGTGTTTGAGATGGTTGGTGGAGGTTTTAGTCTGAGATGGTTAGTTTGTTGGTGGAGGTCTGAGACGGTTGGTGATCTGAGATGGTTGGTGGAGGTTTGAGTCTGAGACGGTTGGTGGAGGTTTTAGTCTGAGATGGTTAGTTGGTTTGTGGAAGTCTGAGGCGGTTGGTGGAGGTTTGAGACTGAGACGGTTGGTGGAGGTCTGAGTCTGAGATGGTTGGTGGAGGTTTTAGTCTGAGATGGTTAGTTGGTTTGGGGAAGTCTGAGTCTGAGATGGTTGGTGGAGGTTTTAGTCTGAGATGGTTAGTTGGTTGGTGGAGGTTTTAGTCTGAGATGGTTGGTGGGGGTCTGAGGTGGTTGGTGGAGGTTTGAGATGATTGGTGGAGGTCTGAGATGGTTGGTGGAGGTTTGTGTTTGAGATGGTTAGTGGAGGTCTGAGACGGTTGGTGGAGGTTTGTGTTTGAGATGGTTAGTGGAGGTCTGAGACTGTTGGTGGAGGTTAGTGTTTGAGATGGTTGGTGGAGGTTTGAGATGGTTGGTGGAGGTCTGTGATGATTGGTGGAGGTCTGAGACGGTTGGTGGAGGTCTGAGATGGTTGGTGGAGGTCTGAGATGGTTGGTGGAGGTTTGTGATGGTTGGTGGAGGTCGGAGATGGTTGGTGGAGGTACAGTTACTCCTGCGTTAGAATTATGTAGTGAAGAAGTCGAACTGGCAAGATCAAGGGGTAGGTCACGTGACATGTAAGGGGAACAACCTTTAAATAAACAAGTGATGTAAGCTGTGAGTTGTCCCTGCTTGTGGACAAAACACAGGAATGGAGGTCATGGACACATAAATAACACTCACAATTGTACATCTAGTTGGAATACAGGTCTCAAGACGTCGTTCGAACCGCGATAAACCTTGAAATTTGTTTAGGCTTGAAGGTTAAATAAAATCTGAATATGACACCATCAGCTAGGGCAATCTGCCTACACTCCGGAGTTCTAAAATTTGCCTTTACTCCAGAGCTCTTTAATCTACATACACTCCCAAGCTCTATAATCTGCCTACACTCCAGAGCTCTATAATCTACATACACTCCGGAGCTCTATAATCTACATATACTCCAGAGCTCTATAATCTACATACACACCAGAGCACTTTAATTTGCCTACACTCCGGAGCTATATAATATGCTTACACTCTAGAGCTCTATAATCTACCTAAACTTTCAGTTGGAAATTTCATGACACCAACTGTGGTTGTCGTTAACGGTGACGGCAGTGCTGATGTGGTTGGAATATAAACGTCCTACATCTGTGGCAGTGCACATGAACGTCTTACATCTGTGGCAGTGCACATGAACGTCTTATATCCCTGACAGTGGTGGCAAGGTGTGGAAATGGGGTACGTTCATGACAGAGCTGATATGGTTGGAATATAAACGTAAATCCGTGGCATGCTGTATCTTAGTTCGTTCACAATCTCGTACTACCAAGCGCCCCCCCCCCTACACAATCTCGTACTACTAAAGCCCCCCCCCCCACAATCTCATACTACCATGCCCCCCCCCACAATCTCGTACTACAAAATCCCCCCCCCCCACAATCTCGTACTACCAAAGAAGCCCCCCCCCCCCATCTCGTACTACCAAGCGCCCTCCACCACAATCTCGTACTACTAAATCCCCCCCCCCCCACAATGTCGTACTACAAAAGCCCCCCCTCACAATCTCGTACTACCAAAGAAGCCCCCCCCCCCAATCTCGCACTACCAAAGAAGCCCCCCCCCCAACAATCTCGTACTACCAAGCACCCCCCCCCCGACAATCTCGTACTACCAAAGAAGCCCCCCCCCCCAATCTCGTACTACCAAAGAAGCCCCCCCCCCACAATCTCGTACTACCAAGCCCCCCCCCCCAATCTCGTACTACCAAAGAAGCCCCCCCCAATCTCGTACTACCAAAGAAGCCCCTCCCCCAATCTCGTACTACCAAAGAAGCCCCCCCCCCTCCAATCTCGTACTACCAAAGAAGCCGCCCTCCCCCCAATCTCGTACTACCAAAGAAGCCCCCCCCCCCCCAATCTCGTACTACCAAAGAAGTCCCCCCCCCATCTCGTACTACCAAAGAAGCCCCCCCCCCCTCCAATCTCGTACTACCAAAGAAGCCCCCCCCCCCCCCAATCTCGTACTACCAAAGAAGCCCCAACCCCAATCTCGCACTACCAAAGAAGCCCCCCCCCCTAACAATCTCGTACTACCAAGCACCACCCCCCCCCGACAATCTCGTACTACCAAAGAAGCCCCCCCCCCCCAATCTCGTACTACCAAAGAAGCCCCCCCCCCACAATCTCGTACTACCAAGCCCCCCCCCCAATCTCGTACTACCAAAGAAGCCCCCCCCCCCCAATCTCGTACTACCAAAGAAGCCCCTCCCCCAATCTCGTACTACCAAAGAAGCCCCCCCCCCTCCAATCTCGTACTACCAAAGAAGCCGCCCGCCCCCCCCCCAATCTCGTACTACCAAAGAAGCCGCCCCTCCCCCAATCTCGTACTACCAAAGAAGCCCCCCCCCCATCTCGTACTACCAAAGAAGCCCCCCCCCCCCTTCCAATCTCGTACTACCAAAGAAGCCCCCCCCAATCTCGTACTACCAAAGAAGCCCCCCCCCCCAATCTCGTACTACCAAAGAAGCCCCCCCCCTCCAATCTCGTACTACCAAAGAAGCCCCCCCCCCTCCAATCTCGTACTACCAAAGAAGCCCCCCCCCCCCCAATCTCGTACTACCAAAGAAGCCCCCCCCCCCTCCAATCTCGTACTACCAAAGAAGAATGGAATGTGTGGTGTCGTAGTTTTCAGCTTAACTTAGATACTTGCACCTTTCGGTCCGACACATCATATTTCAGCAGGTGACATGGTATATATTTATATTTTTTTTACTTTACACGTTCGCCTTATTTCTCTAATCCGCAAGGCGGTGTGCATTGCACTGTGGTTTTTATTTTGCGCCTGTCGGCCTAGTGCATCCGACTTCAGCATGCATTTTATTAACGGGTCTGCTTCCTCCTGCATTTCTAAGGGTTTGCTTCCCCGGGGTAACGGCCGGTGTTGTGATGGGGATCGAACCCAGCACCTTATGGTTGTTAGCCGTGTCACTTAACCACTAGCCCACGCCGTCCCACATGGTATATAAATGTGTTACATTCGTAACAGCGTTGACATGATAGGTAAGTCTCTCTCTCTCTCTCTCTCTCTGTCTGTGTGTGACAATGCTCAAAGAAATTATAAGGTGTCCACCACTTTGAAGTGTCATCTGTATTGACAGTGGGTCATCTATGTTGACAGTGTGATATCTGTATTGACAGTGTGTCATCTGTGTTGACAGTGTGACATCTGTGTTGACAGTGTGTCATCTGACAGTAAATGTCCGTCATATACAATGATATCAGTTCAGTGACATCATGGAAACTCACACCTGTGAAGATGTGCCAGGTGATCGGATCATAACCTGATACAGGTGATACTAGTCAGAGGTAAGCGATAACAGCTTCATAGATGATCCCCTATTGTTGTAATGCAGGTGTAACAATTGTTACGGGTGGTGGTAGTTCATTGACATACGCAAACACAGAACGTGAATGACAGGTGAGATTGTCCATACATTTTTGAAACATACAATCGTCGGTGACGCGTAGCTCATAGATGACTTGTGACTTATATGTATGTGTGTAGAACCATACGAATCTGACTTTATACAACTCCACAACACAGACGACAGATTAGAGCGTATGTTCACACGTTCAAAACGTAATTTATTGTAAATAAAATGTTTATACTCACATTATATATATATATCTCAGTCAGTGTGTGTCTGCGTACATAATGCATGCACATAAAAAAATCAAACACACACACACACATCTAAACCTCTTGTGCCCGCATACAAAATATAAGTTAACCACATCAGTTAGCTCCTCTTTCCCCTACAAGAAGTCTGTATCATCGAACATTTTCGTACTATTTTGCTGCTGATGTAACATGTGGCTGCTAGCATGATGCACAACCCTCTTTCAGACGTGCCTGGTAGTTTACATTTTTTATTCATTCCTCCTCACGTAGAAGACGTGTACAACAGATGAAACATGAGAGTGCTGGATAGATTGTAACTAGAAAACATTGAACAACCAACTGATATGAGCAGTGTTACAATAGACATTCAAATATACAAGCATAATATAATTCAAACATGAGAGGTGGCTGTCATTTGTAGGAACACACAGACGACGTTGTCACTTCACCATTTGATGACATTTGGATGTTCATGTTTGTATCCCATGCTAGGCTGAGGTAACATGTCTTTAATATATCGACCTGAAACCAGGTTAAGTAGATTATGTGCAGTAAACAACATCTATAAGAGAAACGTGACAGAGACAAGTATGGCCAAAGTTTTGGTGTCAAAGAATTATCATGTCAATTTCAACAATAAAATAAACAGGAATGGCATATCCTTGTTGCCGGTTTGTTGACTGACCTGCATCCTAAAGACTAGTCACGTGCAAGTCTTTTCGCTGGTGTATCCTAGCAACTGGTAACGTGTATCTAGTCACGTCCACAACCTGAACTTGAACAAAGTGACACACATCAATTCCTGTATTCTCTGTTCTAAACACTTTTCACGGATTTCCAGTGTGGCCACACAAAACTCCCCCTACCCACAAGTTGTCAAGTCTCCACATTCTGAGCAGTATCAAAGACCAGCCGTAGCGGGTAATCACAAAATAGACATTCCAAAATGGTAAATGTTGGAGCAGATTGTGCTGAAAATAGTTTTCTCTTAAACGGAACATGTTTTGGATGTAATAATGCAACATTTTTGCAATCTACACCGACAGCAGTTATAGGCTGCTCACTTCTTGGAATTGATGGAGCAGTACATTGGAGCGGTTGCAGTACCTAGAGTAGGTGTATCTAGGCAAAACCAGAGTACGAACGTTACAGGCTTTGACGTCTCGTTCAAGGCACGAGTCCGTGATTTGCGTGGAAAAGCTCCTCTTGTACCCGTCTGGCTGCACTTCCGGACACTTTGCCTGGCATGTGGCGAGTGAAGAGCTCAGCAAGACCAGGCACATCTTCTCGGTCAAGGCCGTGCGCAAACCTGGAAGTAGAGTATATTAGCAATGTCTGAACAGCGAGTTGACACACGTCTTAACACATCCACAGCAACGGTTCAGGGATATATACACACACACACACACACACATTAGAGCATGCAGGAGGACGCAGACTCTTACATAAAATGAGTGTCGAAATCGTATGCACTGGGCCGACAGGCGCAAAATAATAACATGGCAGCGCAAATCGTCTTGGAAGATTGAGAAATAAGGCAAGTGCAAACCAAACAACAAAAAATAAAAAAAACACCAAGTTGAAAATCACTGTGTTCAGTTTGACTGGGCTTTCCCCACTTGACTGTGCTGTCCACACTTGACTGAGCTATCCCCACTTGACTGTGCTGTCCACATTTGACTGAGCTGTCCACACTTGACTGAGCTATCCCCACTTGACTGAGCTGTCCACATTTGACTGAGCTGTCCACACTTGATTGATTCAATGTCCTCAGCTCTGAGGTGGCTGTCTGAGACTTCTTGAATAAAGAGCGCCACTGAGTTTGCTGGATTCTCTGTCTTTGCCTCGACAGAATGGCTTGGCTTTACCTCGCTAGGTACAGACGTAATGACTTAGCCTTACCTCGCTAGGTACAGCCAGAATAGCTTAGCCTTACCTCGCTAGGTACAGCCAGAATAGCTTAGCCTTACCTCGCTAGGTACAGCCAGAATAGCTTAGCCTTACCTCGCCAGGTACAGACATAATGGCTACGGATTGCACGGATATCAGACATGCATGCCACAGACGTTTATAAATCTACTTTGTTGATCACGCTGGGGATAATGGTAAGTCAAGATGAGCTACCAACCTGGCGTAAGGGGCACACAGTTCGGAGACATTGGATATAGATCTTTTTTTTTTTGTGGAGGAGGGCTGGGAGGGCGAGGAGGTAGCTACAGAAGTCATTGACTACTTGCTGGATGGCAAAACATGAGTATTGAGAAGAGATACCAGGAGTGTCCACAAGCAGCGAGCTACAGGAATCACGAGAAATAAAACTCTACCAGACATGAACATTACAGGTCTACCCAGAAATCAGTGATATCGATTCTCCGTATCAAATAACCCACAGACTAATGACATACCTCCACACAGACTAATGACATACCTCCACACAGACTGATGACATCCCTCAATACAGACTGATGACATTCCTCCATACAGAGTGATGACATCCACACAGACTGATGACATACCTCCACACAGACTGATGACATCCCTCCACACAGACTGATGACATCCCTCCACACAGACTGATGACATCCTTCCACACAGACTGATGACATCCCTCCACACAGACTGATGATATCCCTGAACACAGACTGATGACATCCCTCCACACAGACTGATGACATCCCTCAATACAGACTGATGATATCCCTCCACACAGGCTAATGACACCCCTCCACACAGACTGATAACATCCACACAGACTGATGACATCCACACCGACTGATGGCATCCCTCCACACAGACTGATGGCATCCCTCTACACAGACGGATGGCATCCCTCCACACAGACTAATGAGATCCACATAGACTGATGACATGCCTCCATGCAGACTGATGACATCCACACAGACTGATGACATGCCTCCACACTGACTGATGACATCCCTCCACACAGACTGATGACATCCACACAGACTGATGACATCCCTCCACACAGACTGATGACATCCCTCCACACAGACTGATGACATCCACACAGACTGATGACATCCAGACCGACTGATGACATCCACACAGACTGATGACATCCACACAGACTGATGACATCCACACAGACTGATGACATCCCGCTACACAGACTGATGAAATCCCTCCACACAGACTGATGACATCCCCACAGACTGATGACATCCCTCCACACAGACTGATGATATCCAAACAGACTGATGACATCCCCACAAACTGATGACATCCACACAGACTGATGACATCCACACAGACTGATGACATCCGTCCACACAGACTGATGACATCCCTCCACACAGACTGATGACATCCACACAGACTAATGAGATCCACACAGACTGATGACATCCACACAGACTGATGACATCACCGCAGACTGATGCCGTCCCTCCACACAGACTGATGACATCAAAACAGACTGATGACATCCCCACAGACTGATGACATCCACACAGACTGATGACATCCACACAGACTGATGACATCCCCTCACACAGACTGATGCCATCCACACAGACTGATTACATCCCTCCACACAGACTGATGTCGTCCCTCCACACAGACTGATGACATCTACACAGACTGATGCCATCCACACAGACTGATGACATCCACACAGACTGATGACATCCACACAGACTGATGACATCCCCTCACACAGACTGATGCCATCCACACAGACTGATTACATCCCTCCACACAGACTGATGACGTTGCTCCACACAGACTGATGATGTCTCTCCACACAAACTGGTGACGTGCACATAACCAGCCGACATGCAGGCCCAGCCTCAGATCCTCACCTAGAGATGCATTCCTCTGTGAACTGACACAGACACAACAAGCGGGACACGTGTCGCTGCTGGGGTGGGTGAGGCAGCACCTGCTTGACCAGCTTGACCAGGTAGGGGGCACTCATCATGACGGTCAGACGTTCGGACACGGACATCTGGGGTAGAGAGGTGGGGAGAGTCAGGTGTGAGATGGAGAGAGTCGGTCAGGTGTGAGATGGAGAGTCAGGTGTGAGATGAAGAGAGTCAGGTGTGAGATGAAGAGAGTCAGGTGTGAGATGAAGAGAGTCAGGTGTGAGATGGAGAGAGTCAGGTGTGAGATGAAGAGAGTCAGGTGTGAGATGGAGAGAGTCAGGTGTGAGATGGAGAGAGTCAGATGTGGACATCTGGAGAGAGAGATGAAGAGAGTCAGGTGTGAGATGAAGAGAGTCAGGTGTGAGATGGAGAGAGTCAGGTGTGAGATGGAGAGAGAGATGGAGAGAGTCAGGTGTGAGAGAGAGCCAGGTGTGAGATGGAGAGAGTCAGGTGAGAGAGAGAGAGAGAGCCAGGAGTGAGATGGAGAGAGAGAGGTCAGAGAGGTAATCCAACTTTAATGTACCACCTAGCATCATAACTAAATGTCACACTTTGCAGATCTACAAACGGTGAAGTACCCCCTCCGAAATATGTCACACTTAGTCCATCTACAAATGTCACTCTAACTGATCACCAAATTGTCAAACACCCTCATTCACCAAATGTCACACTTTTACCCCCTTTCAAATTGTCACACTTATCCAGTCCCAAAATGTCACACTTACCGCATACTAAAATGTCACATCTGAAGACATCGTAATCCTCTGTCTCCTGTGTCCCACTCACCCGTCCCGCACTTCCCTGTCCCACACTCCCCGTCCCCTGTTCCACACTCCCCGTCCCACACTCCCATCTGTCTGTGCCACACTCCCCGTCCCCTATGACACACTCCCCGTTCAGTGTCCCACACTCCATGTCCCACAGTCCCAGTCCCCTGTCCCACACTCCTCGTCCCCTGTCCCACACTCCCCGTCTCCTGTCCCACACTCCTCGTCCCACACTCCCATCTGTCTGTGTCACACTCTCCTCTTCTGTGTCACACTCCCCGTACCCTGTCCCATACTCTCCATCCCCTGTCCAACACTCCCCGTTCCCTGTCCCACACTCTCCGTCCCCTGTCCCACACTCCCTAGTCCCACAGTCCCACTCTTCGTCCCCTGTCCCACACTCCCTAGTCCCTAGTCCCGCCCTCTCCGTCCCCTGTTCCACACTCCCCGTCCCCTGTCCCACACTCCCTAGTCCCGCACTCCTCGTTCCCTGTCCCACATTCCCTAGTCCCGTAGTCCCACACTCCCTGTCCCACACTCCTCGTCCCCTGTCCCACACTCCCTACTACCGCAGTCCAACACTCCCCGTCCCCTGCCCCACACTCCCCGTCCCCTGCCCCCACACTCCCCGCCCCCCGCCCCCTGTCCCATACTCCCCGTCCTCTGTTCTACACTCTCCGTCCCTGTCCCACACTCCCCGTCCCTGTCCCCCACTCCCCATCCCCTGTCTTACACTTCCCGTCCCCTGTCCCACACTCCCCGTCTCACACTCCCCGTCCCCTGTCCCACACTCCCAGCCCCCTGTCCCATACTCCCCGTCCTCTGTTCTACACTCTCCGTCCCTGTCCAACACTCCCCGTCCCTATCCCCTGTCCCACTCCCCGTCTCACACTCCCCGTCCCCTGTCCCACACTTCCTAGTCCCGCAGTCCCACACTACCCGTCCCCTGTCCCACACTCCCCGTCCGCTACTCCCAGTCCCACACTTTCCGTCCCCTGTCCCACACTCCCCGTCCCCTGTCCCACACTCCCTAGTCCCACACTCCCTGTCCCCTGTCCCACACTCTCTAGTCTCACAATCCCACACTCCCCGTCCCCTGTCCCACACTCCCCGTCCCCTGTCCCACACTCTCTAGTCCCGCAGGACCACACTTCCTGTCCCCTGTCCCACACTCCCCGTCCCCTATCCCATACTCTCCGTCCCCTGTCCCGCACTCCCTGTCCCCTACTCTCCGTTCCCTGTCCCACACTCCCTAGTCCTGCAGTCCCACACTGCCCCGTCCATCCTGTGTCCCACTTACCCTACTTAAGTAGTTCTCGTCCCTGGTGTAAAACGTAATGAGTTTTAGCAACTTTTCCCAGTCTTCCTCCATGCACGTGAATAAGAGCAAATCCACACTCCTCTGATGATATTATTGTTTTTGTAGCAATGAAGACATGACGAGGGAGACATGAGTCAATTAAAAGAAAAAATGCTTTCAAACAGTGTCATTCATGACTGCAAAAAGAACAAGAACCTCTGACACACACACCACGACAACCTCTGACATACACAACACAAGAACCTCTGACACACACACCACGACAACCTCTGACACACACAACACAAGAACCTCTGACACACACAACACAAGAATCTCTGACACACACAACACAAGAATCTCTGACACACACACCACGACAACCTCTGACACACACAACACAAGAACCTCTGACACACACAACACAAGAACCTCTGACACACACAACACCAGAACCTCTGACACACTCAACACGACAACCTCTGACACCCACAACACAAGAACCTCTGACACACACAACACAAGAACCTTTGACACCCACAACACAAGAACCTCTGACATCATAGGCGTTATTCCTGATTGGAGAACCCCCACAGTACAAGAACCGCTGTATTCGTCGCAGAGAGTTCCTAACTTCAAGACGAGAAAGGAGGTTCAGAAGACTCACACGCTGCATGAGCAGAAGTGATGGATAGAGAACCACCAGACGCTGCATGAGCAGAAGTGATGGACAGAGAACCACCAGACGAGAGAGAATCAGAAGATTAGCAGCAGACAAGAACCAGTTACCGCAGTTACCTAGATAGTTAGCTAGTGTCCACTCTAGTGAGATAATACTGTGTTCAGTAGCAGGAACATTAGCTAAGACTGACCTCAGCGATCGGAACCATGGAGTTAATTTAGTACTTCTTCTTCTTCTTCTTCTTCTTCTTCGTAGGCTGTCAGACGTCAATTTGAATGTGTTAGAATAAAGCAGCTGTCATCTTGAGGCTGTCGACACTGCCATAGAGCTTGTCTAGTGTTGCCATTGGTGATGGTCACTTGTGCTTTCTCTGGTCCTCGTATTTCGGGTAGTTTTGCAGCAGATGTTCAGCGGTCATTTTTCCGGTACCACAAGTCCATTCGTCAGTGCCACCTATCTTCAGTTTATTGAATAGGTTTGTTGTGGACTGTGCGGAGTCTGAAGACCACGACCTGCTCTCTTCTGTTCAACTGGTAATAGGCATCATTTTTTGTGTAGCCAGTATGTTGTTTCCCATTTGGCCATGTATCTAGCTCTAATGAGCCTTTTTGACTCTTCGTAGGTCACACTAGAATCTGGTTGTGGTAGTCTTGCACCTTCTTTTGCCAGTCTGTCTGCCTCCTCGTTGCCTTGAATGTTACAATGGGATGGAACCCACTGTACCACCACTCTTTTTGGTGCGGTCTGCTGGCATAGTTGACAGAGTACTGCTTTTAAATCATTAAGTTCATGATTTTTCTGGCTTTTTAATGCTGTGACTACGGCCAGGGCATCTGTAAACAGGACTATATGGCTTTCATTTTTTTTGCATGTCACCATTTATTATACTGCAGCCCTCAGTGCCTCTGCCACCGCTCTGAAATTGCTTGAGTATTTTCCAGTTGCCACTGACAGTGTTATTTTTCTACCATTCGGTAGGCTCAGGAATACCCCTGCCCCTCCGTTGTGTTGTATTTGTTACAGAACCGTCGGTGTATGCATGGGTCCTGTCCATGCTTGGGTAGTTTTTCGTTATGTACCTCAGGGTTATGTATCTTCTTTCTTTTTCAGTCTGGCTGTTCTTGTTTCCAATAACTGGTATATTTTCTGCCACCACCGGAAATATATGCTGCTTCCAGGTAGGTTTGCGTGCAGTAGGGAAGGGCTTTGGTGTTGTTAATGTGTTTATAGGGTCTTCGTTCATCTTTGCTTTGGCTATTTCTGCAAAGTTTCTCCGCTTTAGTTTCTCATTTCCAAAATTGTTTAGTCTCTGGTGCATTGGATGGTCTGTCAGCCTTGTGAGTTTCTCTGCTTGCTGCTGAGATCTGCAGTCTCTTCTGTCGGTCATGGATTGCAGATTTGTAATCTTTTCAAGTTCTACAATTGGAATTTAGTACAAGAGACAGACCTGTGCTAGGACTGACCTGTGATCGGAACACTTGGGGCTAATTTAGTACAAGAGACAGACCTGTGCTAGGACTGACCTATGATCGGAAGACTTGGGGCTAATTTAGTACAAGAGACAGACATGTGCTAGGACTGACCTGTGATCGGAACACTTGGGGCTAATTTAGTACAAGAGACAGACCTGTGCTAGGACTGACCTATGATCGGAAGACTTGGGGCTAATTTAGTACAAGAGACAGACATGTGCTAGGACTGACCTGTGATCGGAACACTTGGGGCTAATTTAGTACAAGAGACAGACCTGTGCTATTTACACGAACCTCTTGATAAACGCTAAAGTTAGTTTATGCGTTATCGAAATGCTGATATTCATGTTATAATACGATTGGTGGTTGTCAAATAAACATTCATTTATTATTGATGCAGTTCCGGTAATTGAAAGAGGTTGCCATTAGAGTTGTGGGCTTATATTTGTAAGAAAGAAAGTAGATAAGAGAGTAACCTGTTACACAAATGTATATCACCAAGAAACATTCACATAATATTCACAAAGGAGTCCCACAATTAGCACTTCACAAAGCAACATTTCAAACATTATTTCAAGAAGAAACCAATCAAACATCACTGCACACAGAAGCCACTTACCATCACTTCACAAAGAAGCCACTTACCATGACTTCACAAAGAAGCCACTTACCATGACTTCACAAAGAAGCCACTTGCCATCACTTCACAAAGAAGCTACTTACCCTGACTTCACAAAGAAGCCACTTACCATCACTTCACAAAGAAGCCACTTACCATCCCTTTACAAAGAAGCCACTTACCATGACTTCACATCACTTCACAAAGAAGCCACTTACCATCACTTCACACAGAAGCCACTTACCATTACTTTACAAATACGCCACTTACCACCACTTCACAAAGAAGCCACTTACCATCACTTCACAAAGAAGCCACTTACCATTACTTTACAAAGAAGCCACTTACCATGACTTCACATCACTTCATAAAGAAGCCACTTACCATGACTTCACAAAGAAGCCACTTACCATGACTTCACAAAGAAGCCACTTACCATGACTTCACAAAGAAGCCACTTACCATGACTTCACAAAGAAGCCACTTTCCATCACTTCACAAAGAAGCCACTTACCATCACTTCCCAAAGAAGCCACTTACCATGACTTCACAAAGAAGCCACTTACCATGACTTCACAAAGAAGCCACTTACCATCACTTCACAAAGAAGCCACTTACCATCACTTCACAAAGAAGCCACTTACCATGACTTCACAAAGAAGCCACTTACCATCACTTCACAAAGAAGCTACTTACAAACTCTAACAACACTTCACAAAACGACCTGAGGACACGCACGAGCACTTACCACGCAGTCCGTGGCGTCAAAGTACACAAAATAAATCTGAATAAATAGGTCAAGGTCAACGTGAAAATGACTTCGACTTCAAAATATGGATGTACGCTTCTGCTTCTTCTTCACCTTCTTTTTGTTACTATTACTACTATTACTATTGCAGCCTGTGACAACGAGTCCGTCAGGCGAATATCAGGCATGAACTACAGCGGTCAGCGACCCAAAGCTGCCAAGACCCTGCTACACCTCCACGCGGTGATCCTGGATAACAGGCTGCAGTAGGGCAGACTGGCTAAGGAGAAGGGATTGAAGATGGACGGCTGACACAATATCAAAAAATGCCATGATGTAAGTCAGATGTGTCTGACCGAGATGTGCAAATATCGCAGTCAAGCTGCAGACTACGACACAACGCATTCAGTTCTCCAGGCAGCATCCTGTTGCTTGCAAACCTCTTTTCAGAACTTGGTAGCGGGAGTGAGAGAAAGTTCAGGACTTGGTAGCGGGAGTGAGAGAAAGTTCAGGACTTGGTAGCGGGAGTGAGAGAAAGTTCAGGACTTGGTAGCGGGAGTGAGAGAACGTTCAGGACCTGGTAGCGGGAGTGAGAGAACGAATGAACGAATGACGAAGAAGTAGAACAAGAAATATCTGAACTAAATTTCAATTGTTATTTTTTTGGCAAGGCGATTTCGTCTTCTGGAGGTATCTGGTTCGAATCTAGGCTGTTCAATACTTCATTTTCTTTTCTGTTGTTCGTTATAAATCTTTTCCGAGTGTAGATACAAACTTGTCTTTGTGGTCGATTTCATGAAGAAACAAACTCATTGTAGAACTCATGTCTCAACATTTCCAGATCCTCATCTTCTTGACCAAGTTACATTTCCAGCACAAACAATCCAAAGAAATATAGATTTGGTTCGTGTGCCCTAAGAGTACTTGTCTAGACAACCATAGGGTTGCAATTCTTAATGTCGGTAACCAATGCCCCATCACAATCATTGTTAACATTATCTTAAACGTTATTAATAACACAAGGTCACCAAGGTTCAGATCAGGGTCAAGGATACAGCAAAAACGTTGGCCCTCACATGGGCAGCTGTGACAAAGAGTGGTCGACCTTGGAAGTACAACGCCTGGTTGACATCCACAGAGTTCTGGACCAACAGCCGCACGATCTGAGAACATCAGTGAGGACGTCAGCCCACATCACACGATCCTTCCCTCCTCCCCCATGCCTCAATCTTTCAGTGACCAAGTCGTAAGTTATAACTCCCATGCTTCATACATGACATTCAACACTGACCCTGTCACACTACAAACAAATATTATAGGATCCTTGTCTACACCAATGGCCTGCATACGTTCTCTCTTTCTCTCTCTTTCTTTCTCTCTCTCACCCTCTCTCTCTCTATATATATATATATATATATATATAAAATCCACTATATACGTACCTCGAGTTAATACTACATTGTGGCCGTCGTACCACACTATTGGCCCAATCCTGTCACTACACACTTCTCGTGTGCGCATCTCCTTCACATCTCACTATGAGTTGGTTCCAGAACTTTCTCTAATAATGTCATGTTTGGATTTACAATTATTATCAATTCTTCCATGAAATAAGTATATCACTTGCACATCTGAGTCAGACAATCCCTCACCTTAGTCAACCTCACCTGAGTCAGACGATCCCTCACCTTCGTCAACCACACCTGAGTCAGACGATCCCTCACCTTAGTCAACCACACCTGAGTCAGACGATCCCTCACCTTAGTCAACCTCACCTGCGTCAGACGATCCATCACCTTAGTCAACCTCACCTGAGTCAGACAATCCCTCACCTTAGTCAACCACACCTGAGTCAGACAATCCCTCACCTAAGCCAACCTCACCTGAGTTAGACAATCCCTCACCTTAACCAACCTCACCTGAGTCAGACAATCCCTCACCTTAGTCAACCTCACCTGAGTCAGACAATCCCTCACCTTAGTCAACCTCACCTGAGTCAACCTCACCTGAGTCAGACAATCACTCACCTTAGTCAACCTCACCTGAGTCAGACGATCCCTCACCTTAGTCAACCTCACCTGAGTCAGACGATCCCTCACCTTAGTCAACCTCACCTGAGTCAGACAATCCCTCACCTTAGTCAACCTCACCTGAGTCAGACGATCCCTCACCTTAGTCAACCTCACCTGAGTCAGACAATCCCTCACCTTAGTCAACCTCACCTGAGTCAGACGATCCCTCACCTTAGTCAACCTCACCTGAGTCAGACGATCCCTCACCTTAGTCAACCTCACCTGAATCAGACAATCCCTCACCTTAGTCAACCACACCTGAGTCAGACAATCCTTCACCTTAACCAACCTCACATGAGTCAGACAATCCCTCACCTTAGTCAACCTCACCTGAGTCAGACAATCCCTCACCTTAGTCAACCTCACCTCAGTCAGACAATCCCTCACCTTAGTCAACCTCACCCTAGTCAGACAATTCCTCACCTGAGTCAGACAATCCCTCACCTTAGTCAACCTCACCTGAGTCAGGCAATCCCTCACCTTAGTCAACCTCACCTGAGTCAGACAATCCCTCACCTTAGTCAACTTCACCTGAGTCAGACAATTCCTCACCTGAGTCAGACAATCCCTCACCTTAGTCAACCTCACCTGAGTCAGACAATCTCTCACCTTAGTCAACTTCACCTGAGTCAGACAATTCCTCACCTGAGTCAGACAATCCCTCACCTTAGTCAACCAGTATGCTCTGCGCCATTTGATGAGGTAGCCGGCCGCGACAAGGCCCAGTGGGAACAGAAAGACAGCCAGGCGTACAGGCAGGGCAACTGACGGGACATGTAGGAGGAGAGAACACGTTTGTTGTGAACAAAATGGAAAGATAGACACACCGTCATGGACACACCGTCATGGACACACGGTCATGGACACAACTTACACCAAACATGGACACCATCATAGACACAGAGTCATGAATCCTCTAATACTAGACCAAACCACCACATCACATTCAAACAAAACAGTCCCCGTCCCAGGATGGACATCGAACCACAATGGAAGGACCGGCTATTTTAATGGTGTGATGCAAGCCTGAAATAAAAGACGATTAAGTCGATCATGCTCTGTCTGCTGCTTACGAATCTTGTCGTTCTTTCTCTAATGGCCTATTGGTTGTCCATGACATGCTTACCTGTTCTCGTACCCCACCTGTCTTGGTCCACTGTCCTGCCTGTCCTGAAGGTTCCAGTGTTGCTATGCTTAGAGCCCGGCTGGGACCGTTGTTGTTAGTGCACCCACTGGGTAGGTTACTGTTCCGTGTGCCCTGGAAAGGACGTTAGGTGGCGGGTTGCTGTAGATTTCCTCACATCACGAGCGTGCTGATGAAGGTGGAACGGGTCCTCCTGGCGATTGTGCTATGCTTGGCTTCATCTACGTGTCGATCACTACAACGGAGTTCACATCGATCTCTTACCCCTCTAGCTAGGCTGCCACAAATACAGCGCGTTTCCAAGGAGGGCTACTAGGGAGCCAAGGTGAGGGTTTCTGCCAGTATGTTTTGCCAGACCTGACTAACATGTCTGACCAGTATGTTTTGCCAGACCTGACTAACATGTCTGACCAGTATGTTTTGCCAGACCTGACTAACATGTCTGACCAGTATGTTTTGCCAGACCTGACTAACATGTCTGACCAGTATGTTTTGCCAGACCTGACTAACATGTCTGACCAGTATGTTGAACCTGACCAGACGTTGGTCTTCCTTCCCTCCGGTGTCCGTTATCATAGGGACAGTGACGTCAAGATTGTGTACCGCACAACAGGCACATCAGCTGTTGGTAATGTGTGGTTGGTTGGTTAGAGCACTGGCGTTCTATGGTCTGTAAATGTGTGGTTGGTTGGTTAGAAGGAGGACTGGCGTTCTATGGTCTGTAAATGTGTGGTTGGTTGGACAGGAGGAGGACTGGCGTTCTTTTAAATGTAAATGTGTGGTTGGTTGGATAGAAGAACTAACTCAACGTTTTTATACTGGTTTAGAAGTCTCTGCAGAGTCTGTAAACAACCAGTTTCATTTACATTTCCTTAAATGCATTACTTGTCCATGCCTTTACTACTTCCTGTGGCAATGCATTCCAAGCATTTGTTCCTCATAACTGTAATTCTGGAATCCCACTATCAGCTGTGTCGCTCTTTGTATTCTTTCCAGCATGTTTATATGTCCCCTCTCTGATAAGGACTCCAGACCTGTACACAGTACTCCAATCTAGGTCTAACTAAAGCTTTATACAGTTTGACGATCACTTCCTTGCTCCTATGTTTAATATTTCTTTTTATCATCCCTAACATTGCATTTGCCTTTTTCACTGCTACTTGGGCTTGCTCCCTCACCTTACCTGTATGATCTATTATAACCCCTAGGTCCCTTTCCTTATCTATCTTTCTAATATTGTTCTTTCTAATATTGTTCTCTCTCATTCTGTAATTATGTTCCATATTGGATGTGGATGCCTAGATTTATCTACATATGGTGTGGAGTGTCAACTAGTGGATGACACTCCTGTCTTGTACATAAACTACTGGATGGCACTCGTTCCTTGTACATAAACTACTGATGGCACTCGTGCCTTGTACATAAACTACTGGATGGCACTCGTTCTTTGTACATAAACTACTGGATGGCACTCGTGCCTTGTACATAAACTACTGGATGGCACTCGTGCCTTGTACATAAACTACTGGATGGCTGTCGTTCTTTGTACATAAACTACTGGATAGCACTCTTGTCTTGTACATAAACTACTGGATGGCACTCCTGTCTTGTATATAACCTACTGGATGACACTCCTGTCTTGTACATAAACTACTGGATGGCACTCCTGTCTTGTACATAAACTACTGGATGGCACTCCTGTCTTGTACAAAAACTACTGGATGGCACTCCTGTCTTGTACATAAACTACTGGATGGCACTCCTGTCTTGTACATAAACTACTGGATGGCACTCCTGTCTTGTACATAAACTACTGGATGGCACTCCTGTCTTGTACATAAACTACTGGATGGCACTCCTGTCATGTACATAAACTACTGGATGGCACTCCTGTCTTGTACATAAACTACTGGATGGCACTCCTGTCTTGTACATAAACTACTTGATGGCACTCGTGCCGTGTACATAAACTACTGGATGGCACTCCTGTCATGTACATAAACTACTGGATGGCACTCCTGTCTTGTACATAAACTACTGGATGGCACTCCTGTCTTGTACATAAACTACTGGATGGCACTCGTGCCGTGTACATAAACTACTGGATGGCATTCGTGCCGTTTACATAAACTACTGGATCGCACCCGTACCTTCTACGTAAACAGCGAAGGTGCAGTACGAATGCCGGTATGACAAATTTGGTTCCTGTGACGAGTGGTGTATGAATGGGGTGTACGACCGGGGTGTAGGACAGGGGTGTATTCTTTCTTCACTTTTGTTCATAACTTACATGGATATAAGGACACAGCTGGCTAACCCATAACTTACATGGATATAAGGACACAGCTGGCTAACCCATAACTTACATGGATATAAGGACACAGCTAACCCATAACTTACATGGATATAAAGACACAGTTAGCGAACCCATAACGTACATGGATATAAGGACACAGTTAACTAACCCATAACTTACATGAATATAAGGACACAGTTAGCTACCCATAACTTACATGGATATAAGGACACAGTTAGCTAACCAATAACTTACATGGATATAAGTACACAGTTAGCTAACCCATAACTTACATGGATATAAGGACACAGTTTGCTAACCGACAACTTACATGGCTATAAGGACACAGCTAACCCATAACTTACATGGATATAAGAACACAGTTAGCTAACCCATAACTTACATGGATATAAGGACACAGTTAGCTAACCCATAACTTACATGGATATAAGGACACAGTTAGCTAACCCATAACTTACATGGATAAAAGGACACAGTTAGCTAACCTATAACTTACATGGATATAAGGACACAGTTAGCTAACCCATAACTTACATGAATATAAGGACACAGTTAGCTACCCATAACTTACATGGATATAAGGACACAGTTAGCTAACCCATAACTTACATGAATATAAGGACACAGTTAGCTACCCATAACTTACATGGATATAAGGACACAGTTAGCTAACCCATAACTTACATGGATATAAGTACACAGTTAGCTAACCCATAACTTACATGGATATAAGGACACAGTTAGCTAACCCATAACTTACATGGATATAAGGACACAGTTAGCTACCCATAACTTACATGGATATAAGGACACAGTTAGCTAACCCATAACTTACATTGATATAAGGACACAGCTAACCCATAACTTACATGGATATAAGGACACAGTTAGCTAACCCATAACTTACATGGATATAAGGACACAGCTAACCCATAACTTACATGGATATAAAGACACAGCTAACCCATAACTTACATGGATATAAGGACACAGCTAACCCATAGCTTACATGGATATAAGGACACAGCTAACCCATAACTTACATGGATATAAGGACACAGCTAACCCATAACTTACATGGATATAAGGACACAGTTAGCTACCCATAACTTACATGGATATAAGGGCACAGTTAGCTAACCAATAACTTACATGGATATAAGTACACAGTTAGCTAACCCATAACTTACATGGATATAAGGACACAGTTTGCTAACCGACAACTTACATGGCTATAAGGACACAGCTAACCCATAACTTACATGGATATAAGAACACAGTTAGCTAACCCATAACTTACATGGATATAAGGACACAGTTAGCTAACCCATAACTTACATGGATATAAGGACACAGTTAGCTAACCCATAACTTACATGAATATAAGGACACAGTTAGCTACCCATAACTTACATGGATATAAGGACACAGTTAGCTAACCCATAACTTACATGGATATAAGTACACAGTTAGCTAACCCATAACTTACATGGATATAAGGACACAGTTTGCTAACCGACAACTTACATGGCTATAAGGACACAGCTAACCCATAACTTACATGGATATAAGAACACAGTTAGCTAACCCATAACTTACATGGATATAAGGACACAGTTAGCTAACCCATAACTTACATGGATATAAGGACACAGTTAGCTAACCCATAACTTACATGGATATAAAGACACAGTTAGCTAACCCATAACTTACATGGATATAAGGACACAGCTAACCCATAACTTACATGGATATAAAGACACAGTTAGCTAACCGATAACTTACATGGATATAAGGACACAGTTAGCTAACCCATAACTTACATGGGTATAAGGACACAGTTAGCTAACCCATAACTTACATGGATATAAGGACACAGTTAGCTAACCCATAACTTACATGGATATAAGGACACAGCTAACCCATAACTTACATGGATATAATGACACAGTTAGCTAACCCATAACTTACATGGATATAAGGACACAGCTAACCCATAACTTACATGGATATAAGGACACAGCTAACCCATAACTTACATGGATATAAGGACACAGCTGACCCATAGCTTACATGGATATAAGGACACAGCTAACCCATAACTTACATGGATATAAGGACACAGCTAACCCATAACTTACATGGATATAAGGACAAACCTGGCTAACCCATAACTTACATGGATATAAGGACACAGTTAGCTAACCCATATCTTACATGGATATAAGGACACAGTTAGCTAACCCATAAATTACATGGATATAAGGACACAGTTAGCTAACCCATAACTTACATGGATATAAGGACACAGTTAGCTAACCCATAACTTACATGGATATAAGGACACAGTTAGCTAACCCATAACTTACATGGATATAAGGACACAGTTAGCTAACCCATAACTTACATGGATATAAGGACACAGTTAGCTAACCCATAACTTACATGGATATAAGGACACAGTTAGCTAACCCATAACTTACATGGATATAAGGACAAAGCTGGCTAACCCGCACGAGGAGTCCCCTCAATGAAATGTTGTACACTGATGATCAGGTCCTCTGTTACCACAATGGAGAAGACCCACATAACCACCTGTCGCTTGTAACTGGCTGTGGGTCTACATAGCTCTAGTGTAACTGGCTGAGGGTCTACATAGCTCTAGTGTAACTGGCTGAGGGTCTACATAGCTCTAGTGTAACTGGCTGAGGGTCTACATAGCTCTAGTGTAACTGGCTGAGGGTCTACATAGCTCTAGTGTAACTGGCTGCGGGTCTACATAGCTGTAGTGTAACTGGCTGATGGTCTACATAGCTCTAGTGTAACTGGTTATGGGTCTACATAGCTCTAGTATAACTGGCTGAGGGTCTACATAGCTCTAGTGTAACTGGCTGATGGTCTACATAGCTCTAGTGTAACTGGCTGCGGGTCTACATAGCTCTAGTGTAACTGCTGCGGGTCTACATAGCTCTAATGTTTGAGTCTATTAAGATGGACTCGCACATCGGTAAAAACCACCCTCCAAGAAACTGGTTGTATAAAGACTCTGTAGAGTGTTCTAAACTAGGATAAAGAAGTTAAGTTAAGTAACGAACCTGACAATAAGGTCAACACAGACAGGACATAGACTTTAATGATATCACGTGAACACGTGCAGAGAAGTTTCCACACCGGTGACATTGGTATCAAGCAGGTAAGGGAGTTCAAATACCTGGGTAATATGTTAACTGATGGTGGCAGAGTGGACAAAGAGATCAAATACCTAGGTAGCATGTTTACTGATGGTGGCAGAGTGGACAAAGAGATCAAATACCTAAGTAGTATGTTTACTGATAGTGGCAGAGTGGGCAGATATATCAAATACCTAGGTAGTATGTTCACTGATAGTGGCAGAGTGGACAAAGAGATCAAATACCTAGGTAGTATGTTTACTGATGGTGGCATAGTGGGCAGAGATATCAAATAGCTAGGTAGTATGTTCACTGATGGTGGCAGAGTGGGCAGAGATATCAAATACCTAGGTAGTATGTTCACTGATAGTGGCAGAGTGGGCAGAGTGATTGTACATATAATTCAGAAAGCGAACTGTGTCCTCTATCAAATTGCACCGATTTTGAAACACCTTAGAGTGCTTGTTTTAACTAAGACGAAGCTGATAAATAATGTATTCCTAGATTGTATTACCAATGTCAATCTTCGTCCTTACTAGCAGCTCATAAGAGAAAGATCCAGAGCTGTGAGATGCTCTGTGTGAGAAGATGATCTGTGACCGAATCCGCAACACCACGCTGAGGCAGACTCTCAACAAATCAAGGCGGTTTGGTCAGAATGCATCATGAGCATATCCTATGTGGCTCTCTGGTCCACGAGCAAGAGGTAGACCACGACGTCGATGGATCGAAGGTGTCTCTGACATTCTCAGGAAGTTTCATCTAACGATAGCACTGGCATCCATCTTAGCGATTAGATCAAATCTTCGCATTCCACCTGTCTGCCACGCCGTATGGCATGAGCAGTAGGACATTCCACCTGTCTGCCACGCCGTATAGCATGAGCAGTAGGACATTCCACCTGTCTGCCACGCCGTATGGCATGAGCAGTAGGACATTCCACCTGTCTGCCACGCCGTATAGCATGAGCAGTAGGACATTCCACCTGTCTGCCACGCCGTATAGCATTAGCAGTAGGACATCCCACCTGTCTGCCACGCCGTATAGCATGAGCAGTAGGACATTCCACCTGTCTGCCACGCCGTATAGCATGAGCAGTAGGACATTCCACCTGTCTGCCACGCCGTATAGCATTAGCAGTAGGACATCCCACCTGTCTGCCACGCCGTATAGCATGAGCAGTAGGACATTCCACCTGTCTGCCACGCCGTATGGCATGAGCAGTAGGACATTCCACCTGTCTGCCACGCCGTATAGCCTGAGCAGTAGGACATCCCACCTGTCTGCCACGCCGTATGGCAGTAGGACACACAAAGAATGAAGAAGCAGCCAGCTCTCAGATAATTTTTGAATTATATCTAAATCCGACCTCGAACATCCACCTCTACTTTCGATTGGGGATTCCGTGGCGAAGTAGTTAAGCCGTCGGCCTCGTAATCAGGTGGTGTGGGTTCGACTCCGGACTCTTTTTCACGGGTGGTTGATGCGGAGTACCCTGCATCTCGAAGTCACCCCATAATCGTCTTGCCATTGACTTGCCATGGGGTCGGGCGGCTCGAGACGAGAGAGTGAGGATATAAAGTAGCACAGTAAATCCTTACTAAAAATAGCGCTAGTAAAATTAATTATGCCGTCATCATCTGTTTTAGACGAGACACCTGTTTGAGATGAGACACCTGTTTTAGAGGAGACATCTCTGTTTTAGATGAGACAACTCTGTTTTAGATGAGACACTTCGATCTCTACCTCTGTACGCTATCAGCCATACCAATGGACGCAGAAGAGATGCAGACTAGCGGACATTGCACATCTGCCGTACTGTGTCAACCTCCCAGGTGGCGGGGAATGGTAGGCGTACCATCACTGAAGATGTGCCGAGTAAATAAAGGGAGCAAAGAGGTACCCCGCCCACATGCACATGATACGTTTCTGGCAGGACGTGACGATCCTGGGATACAGACACACTGGACTGCCTCTCTTCCGGGTTAGTACAAACCAGTACATAGTCCATATCATATATCATATATTACATCTCATTTATCATTACCGCATCCTTTAGACACGAGTAGTGAAGACTCGTCAGTCTTGTAAGACAACTTCCATAAGAGAGAAAACTCTGACCACAAACAACTGCTGCCTTGCAGATAGGCTGGGGACAGCCAAAGGCTAAGGAGGGCATCCCTACAGAAACGCCTGTTGAAATCGGATGCACGGGGCCACAAGCCTAACGAAACAGTGCAACGTAAATCGCAGTATGATGACAGTACAACCTATCAGAAAAACGTTTGGCGCTCATCCTGCGGAGTCCCGCCAGGCAGCGATAGTGCCGGGCCTCACGCCTCGAAGGGGCCCACCTTTGACTACTGGTGGTCACCCACCCATGTGTCCTGGAGTCAAGGCACATGGCTATGGGGCAACTCCTATTGACCAAAAACTCAACACCCTCAAAATACTACAGTGGAATGCGGAGGGTGTCGTTAACAAAAAGCTTTCCCTAACACACCACCTGCATGAAGGTAAGATTGACGTGGCATGTATCCAGGAAACGCACCTCAACAAAAACCATAAATTCTCAATCAGAGGATACCAGACCTTCCGTCTCGATAGAGAAGGTCACAAAGGAGGGGTCCTGATACTGACCAGAAACTGCATACCGAGTAGCGCGGTATCTGTCAATCACACCGGACAAGCAGAAATTGTAGGAGTTGACATAATGGCTCAAGAGACGAAGCTCCGCATTTTCAATCTGTACGGACCACCAAATAAAGACCTATCGCTCTCGAGTATGGAGGTCAGAGACTCCAACTGCATAGTAGTTGGAGACTTCAACAGCCACTCGGAGAGATGGGGATACTCTGACACAGACAGCAGAGGTGACGAAGTGGAAGATTGGGAGATAGATACAAATCTCTCCCTAATCAATAGGCCGGAGGATAGCCCTAGTTTCTATTCTAGAACATGGCGTACCACCGCGACTCCAGACTTGGCCTTCTCCACACAGGACATACACCATAAAATAGACCGCCAGGTGCTAAACCAACTGGCAGGTAGCGACCACAGGCCGATCAGACTAGACATTGATATGGAAGTAGGCCCACAGGAAACAAAACCGCTCCCACGTTGGAATTACAAACGAGCCGACTGGGACAGATTTGCAATCCTGACAGATGGGCTGTGTGAAACCATCAACACACGAAACAACAAAATGAAGCCCATTGTGGAAAGCCTAAGCAAGGCAATAATGCAAGCCGCCACTGAAACCATCCCAAGAGGAGCTAGGAAAAACTATAAGCCCTACTGGAATGATGAGTTGCAGAAAGCGGAAGATGCAGTAACAAATGCTAGGAACATGGCAGAGCGAGAACAATCTATGGAGGCAAACATCGCCCTCAAAGCCGCCATGGCGAAATACAAATACACTCTCAAGCAAACAGCAAGATAGAGCTGGAAAAACAAAACGGAAAGCCTAAACCTGGACAAAGAAGGGAACAAGCTATGGAAGCTAGTCAGAGCCATGAACGACGAAACCCCGTCAAACAAACAAATTTCCATCAAGCAGGGCGAAAACTTGCTCACTGATAAGAAAGCCGCAAACGCTTTTGTCGATCACTATGCCAGAGCAAACCACATAGAGGTCCCTGCAGATAGGCATACAGACATTAGTGAAGAGCAAAAGGGGCACGACAACATCAATACGGCACCTGAAGAGCATATGATGGCCAAATTAACAATGAGCGAAATGGAAGAGGCCATGAGAACGTTAAAGAAAAGGAAATCTCCCGGAAAAGACGGGATAACAAACGAAATGCTGATGGGGCTGGGCCAAACAGCGAAGAGGAAACTGCTATCGGTCCTGAACCAAAGCTGGAAAAGGGGAATTGTACCCCAGGCATGGAAAGACGCAGTACTTGTACCAGTACCAAAAACAGGAAAGGACAGAACAGATCCAAATGGATACAGGCCCATCAGCCTACTGAGCTGTGTCGGCAAGCTGATGGAACGTATGATAAACACCAGACTGATGTGGCATCTGGAAGAAAAACGAATACTAATTCCACAGCAAGCCGGCTTTAGACAGCACAGATCCACTGAGGACCAGGTCATCCTCATAGCCCAGGAAATAGAAGATGCCTACCAGGCACAGAAATACACGGTAGCTGTTTGGGTGGATCTGGAAAAGGCATTTGACAAAGTCTGGAAAGATGGACTTAGAGTCAAGCTAAGAAGAAGTGATGTTTGTGGGAAAATGTACAAGTGGATCAACCACTACCTCAAACAAAGAACGGCCAGAGTCCAAGTACAAGGGCAAATGAGCAAAAAGGTGACACTCGAGCAGGGAGTACCCCTAGGGGGAGTACTGTCACGCACACTCTTCCTGGTGTATATAAACGACATTACAGAGAATATACCAAGAAGAGTCTATAGCTCAATGTTTGCAGACGATCTGCCTATGTGGACCTCTGAAAAGAATCTCACCATAGCAAGAAATTGGATGCAGCAGGCCCTAACATCGCTGGAAAAGTGGGCGAACTCATGGCTGGTCAAAATAAACGAGGAGAAAACCACATGCACAATATTCTCGCTTTCAATCAAACCCCAAAATACCAAATTAAGTTTAAATGGCAAATTCCTGCAGCCAAACGACAATCCAAACTATCTGGGAGTCACATTTGATCGGCGCATGACATGGAAAAGTCAGATCGAGAGAAACCGAATGAGAGCCAGAGAAAGAATGGCAATCATGAGGAAACTTGCTGGCACAAGCTGGGTAGCAGACGAAAGCATACTAAAGAAACTGTACACTGGAAGAGTGAGACCAGTTCTCGAGTATGGCATTGCGGCATGGACAACAGCAGCAAAGGCGAACTTCGATAAAGTTAGCAAACTTCAGAACCAAGCAATGAGAGTTATAACAGGAGGCATGAAGTCAACGCCAATTGTAGAACTTGAAAAGATTACAAAACTGCAATCCATGACCGATAGAAGAGACTGCAGAGCCCAGCTGCAGTCAGAGAAACTCCGAAGACTGACTGACCATCCAATGCACCAGAGACTAAACAATTTGGGAAATGGGAAACTAAAGCGGAGAAACTTTGCAGAAATAGCCAAAGCAAAGATGCACGAAGATCCCATAAACGCACTAACAACACCAAAACCCATCACTACTGTACGAAAACCTACCTGGAGGCAGGATATATTTCCAGAGGTGGTAGAAAATATACCAGGAATTGGAAACAAAAACTGCCAGACTGAAAAAGAAAGGAGAGATACTACCCTAAGCTTTATATCGAAAAGCTACCCAAGCATGGACTGGACCCATGCATACACCGACGGTTCTGTAACAAAAACTACACAGAACGGAGGGGCAGGAGCATTCCTGAACCTACCAAATGGCAGAAAAATAACACTGTCATTCGCTACTGGTAAGTACACAAGCAATTTCAGAGCGGAGGCAGAGGCACTGAGGGCGGCAGTGGAAGAAATGGTGACAGGTAAAAGGAATGAAAGCCATATAGTCCTGCTTACAGATGCTTTGGCTGTAGTCACAGCACTAAAAAGCCAGAAAAATACTGAACTTAATGATTTAAGAGCAGTACTCTGTCAACTATGCCAGCAGGCCGCACCAAAAAGAGTAGTGGTGCAGTGGGTCCCATCTCACTGCAACATCCAAGGCAACGAGGAGGCAGACAGACTGGCAAAAGAAGGTGCAAAACTACAACAACCAGATGCTCAGTTTGATGGGTCTGTGATCCCTTTCTGTTTCATGTAAAAGTAATGGCCAGGATTATTGCTGACGCTGCACGCGGTAACATAATGTGACGGGTTTCTTGAAGACCTATGCTCCAGGGGCAGCCGGAAAGCCTGCGATTAATTGAATGTAGGTATTATAACTGTACTGTCGTGTTGAATGATGCTTGGACTGTCGTGTCGAATTGGCTGCTCAAATATATTTGGTCTGTCGTATCGAATGACTAAAACTAGGGACGAGCATTGAATCCCTTCCTCAGCTGAGACACATTAGTCAAAGACAAAGTGTGACCAAGAAAGGTCTCAATTGCCAATTTCCGCGTAGTGACAGTTTCACTGACCTGAGACTGGTAGTCAGGACTTAAGTGGACAGCCCTCAGTAGACGGAGGGAGTGTGCACGTGTGAGCAGGAGTGGTAGGGCGGATGAGGTGAGGGCTAGGCCGGAGGAGGTGAGGGCTTGACAAGTAAATACTCCATGAAGCCACGAGACGACAGGTTCTAGTAGACCGCCATTCAGACGGCTCTATCGCTCACAATGTAATAGCGTTGGGGGAGATGCACGTGTTTGTACTCGGTTAAACGAGAAACTCTTTGAGACTAAAAATGGATGGCTAGATTGGTGTGTGAGAGCGGGAGAGCGTGAGTCAGTGGGAGAGAGCGTGAGTGGGACAGAGTGAGTCAGTGGGATATAGCGTGAGTGAGACAGAGTGAGTCAGTGGGAGAGAGCGTGAGTGGGACAGAGTGAGTCAGTGGTAGAGAACGTGAGTGGGACAGAGTGAGTCAGTGGGAGAGAGCGTGAGTTGGACAGAGTGAGTCAGTGGGAAAGAGCATGAGTGGGACAGAGTGAGTCAGTGGTAGAGAACGTGAGTGGGACAGAGTGAGTCAGTGGGAGAGAGCGCGAGTAGAACAGAGTGAGTCAGTGGGAGAGAGCGTGAGTTGGACAGAGTGAGTCAGTTCAATGGGAGAGAGCGTGAGTTGGACAAAGTGAGTCAGTGGGAGAGAGCGTGAGTTGGACAGAGTGAGTCAGTGGGAGAGAGCGTGAGTTGGACAGAGTGAGTCAGTGGGAGAGAGCGTGAGTTGGACAGAGTGAGTCAGTGGGAGAGAGCGTGAGCGGAACAGAGTGAGTCAGTGGGAGAGAGCGCGAGTGGGACAGAGTTAGTCAGTGGGAGAGAGCGCGAGTGGGACAGAGTGAGTCAGTGGGAGAGAGCGCGAGTGGGACAGAGTGAGTCAGTGGGAGAGAGCGTGAGTGGGACAGAGTGAGTCAGTGGGAGAGAGCGCGAGTGGGACAGAGTGAGTCAGTGGGAGAGAGCGCGAGTGGGACAGAGTGAGTCAGTGGGAGAGAGCGCGAGTGGGACAGAGTGAGTCAGTGGGAGAGAGCGTGAGTGGGACAGAGTGAGTCAGTGGGAGAGAGCGTGAGTGGGACAGAGTGAGTCAGTGGGAGAGAGCGTGAGTGGGACAGAGTGAGTCAGTGGGAGAGAGCGTGAGTGGGACAGAGTGAGTCAGTGGGAGAGAGCGTGAGTGGGACAGAGTGAGTCAGTGGGAGAGAGCGTGAGTGGGACAGAGTGAGTCAGTGGGAGAGAGCGTGAGTGGGACAGAGTGAGTCAGTGGGAGAGAGCGCGAGTGTGGAAGGCAGAGAGAGAGAGAGAAAGAGAGATCGAAAGAGTGTAGAGCTTTTAGTGTGTGTGTGATGATTCTTGGAACAGAGCGAGATAGAGTTGGAGTGAAAATTAAAGAGCTTGAAAGGGACAGAGATAGAGAGAGGGAGAGAGAGAGTGGGAGGGAGTGAGGGACTGAGGGAGAGAGAAACTGAGAGATAGAGAGAAAGAGTGCTTAAGATTGCTGTCACAAATCAAAGTTTGTGAGACATAACCAGATCGAGAAACTATAGTAGAGGGTGTGTGTATGGGAGGACGTGTGTATGGGAGGGTGTGTGTATGGGAGGGTGTGTGTATGGGAGGGTGTGTGTATGGGAGGACGTGTGTATGGGAGGGTGTGTGTATGGGAGGACGTGTGTATGGGAGGGTGTGTGTATGGGAGGACGTGTGTATGGGAGGGTGTGTGTATGGGAGGACGTGTGTATGGGAGGGTGTGTGTATGGGAGGACGTGTGTATGGGAGGGTGTGTGTATGGGAGGACGTGTGTATGGGAGGGTGTGTGTATGGGAGGGTGTGTATGGGAGGGTGTGTGTATGGGAGGGTGTGTGTATGGGAGGGTGTGTATGGGAGGGTGTGTGTATGGGAGGACGTGTGTATGGGAGGGTGTGTGTATGGGAGGGTGTGTATGGGAGGGTGTGTGAATGAGAGGGTGTGTGTATGGGAGGACGTGTGTGTATGGGAGGGTGTGTGTATGGGAGGGTGTGTATGGGAGGGTGTGTGTATGGGAGGGTGTGTGTATGGGAGGGTGTGTGTATGGAAGGGTGTGTATGGGAGGGTGTGTGTATGGGAGGGTGTGTGTATGGGAGGGTGTGTATGGGAGGGTGTGTGTATGGGAGGACGTGTGTATGGGAGGGTGTGTGTATGGGAGGGTGTGTATGGGAGGGTGTGTGAATGAGAGGGTGTGTGTATGGGAGGACGTGTGTGTATGGGAGGGTGTGTGTATGGGAGGGTGTGTATGGGAGGGTGTGTGTATGGGAGGGTGTGTGTATGGGAGGACGTGTGTATAGGAGGGTGTGTGTATGGGAGGGTGTGTGAATGAGAGGGTGTGTGTATGGGAGGACGTGTGTGTATGGGAGGGTGTGTGTATGGGAGGACGTGTGTATGGTAGGGTGTGTGTATGGGAGGGTGTGTGAATGAGAGGGTGTGTGTATGGGAGGGTGTGTGTATGGGAGGGTGTGTGTATGGGAGGGTGTGTGAATGAGAGGGTGTGTGTATGGGAGGGTGTGTGTATGGGAGGGTGTGTGTATGGGAGGGTGTGTGTATGGGAGGGTGTGTGTATGGGAGGGTGTGTGAATGAGAGGGTGTGTGTATGGGAGGGTGTGTGTATGGGAGGACGTGTGTATGGGAGGGTGTGTGTATGGGAGGGTGTGTGTATGGGAGGGTGTGTGAATGAGAGGGTGTGTGTATGGGAGGGTGTGGGTATGAGAGGGTGTGTGTGTGTGTGAGGGTGTGTGTATGGGAGGACGTGTGTATGGGAGGGTGTGTGTATGGGAGGGTGTGTGTATGGGAGGGTGTGTATGAGAGGGTGTGTGTATGGGAGGGTGTGTATGGGAGGGTGTGTGTATGGGAGGACGTGTGTATGGGAGGGTGTGTATGGGAGGGTGTGTGAATGAGAGGGTGTGTGTATGGGAGGACGTGTGTGTATGGGAGGGTGTGTGTATGGGAGGGTGTGTATGGGAGGGTGTGTGTATGGGAGGGTGTGTGTATGGGAGGACGTGTGTATAGGAGGGTGTGTGTATGGGAGGGTGTGTGAATGAGAGGGTGTGTGTATGGGAGGACGTGTGTGTATGGGAGGGTGTGTGTATGGGAGGACGTGTGTATGGTAGGGTGTGTGTATGGGAGGGTGTGTGAATGAGAGGGTGTGTGTATGGGAGGGTGTGTGTATGGGAGGGTGTGTGTATGGGAGGGTGTGTGAATGAGAGGGTGTGTGTATGGGAGGGTGTGTGTATGGGAGGGTGTGTGTATGGGAGGGTGTGTGTATGGGAGGGTGTGTGTATGGGAGGGTGTGTGAATGAGAGGGTGTGTGTATGGGAGGGTGTGTGTATGGGAGGACGTGTGTATGGGAGGGTGTGTGTATGGGAGGGTGTGTGTATGGGAGGGTGTGTGAATGAGAGGGTGTGTGTATGGGAGGGTGTGGGTATGAGAGGGTGTGTGTGTGTGTGAGGGTGTGTGTATGGGAGGACGTGTGTATGGGAGGGTGTGTGTATGGGAGGGTGTGTGTATGGGAGGGTGTGTATGAGAGGGTGTGTGTATGAGAGTGTGTGTGTGATTTATAGAACAGTGCGAGATAGAGTTGGAGTGAAAATTAAAGAGCTAGAAAGAAAGAGGGAGAGAGGCTGAGGGAGAGAGAGGGGCTGAGGGAGAGAGAGAGAGGGAGGGAGTGAGAGAGAGGGACTGAGGGAGAGAGGGACTGAGGGAGAGAGGGACTGAGGGAGAGAGGGACTGAGGGAGAGAGAGAGGGGAAGGGGGAGAGAGGGACTGAGGGAGAGAGAGAGGGGAAGTGGGAGAGAGGGACTGAGGGAGAGAGTGACTGAGGGAGAGAGGAGGAAGGGAAAGAGGGAGGGAGGGACAGAGGGATTTGAGGGAAAGAGGGACTTGGGGAGAGAGCGACTGAGGGAGAGAGGGACTGAGGGAAAGAGGGAGAGAGGGACTGAGGGAGAGAGAGACAGAGAGACAGAGAGCTTAAGATTGCTCTCACAAATGAAAGTAAGCGACCGAAGCCCCCATATTGCCTCCTGACACGGACATCCAATCTGCCGTCACCAACAAGGTGATGGGAGAGCTATGGAATATACGTGTTACATCAGTGCACGTGCCGTCAAGTGGAAGGAGGTCTTCTTCTTCATTAATTTCAGCTACTTGTTTCATGTTAGTCAGCTACTCTCAGAGCTTTCTGATCAAGTATGTTAGTCAGCTACTCTCAGAGCTTTCTGATCAAGTATGTTAGTCAGCTACTCTCAGAGCTTTCTGATCAAGTATGTTAGTCAGCTACTCTCAGAGCTTTCTGATCAAATATGTTAGTCAGCTACTCTCAGAGCTTTCTGATCAAGTATGTTAGTCAGCTACTCTCAGAGCTTTCTGATCAAGTATGTTAGTCAGCTACTCTCAGAGCTTTCTGATCAAGTATGTTAGTCAGCTACTCTCAGAGCTTTCTGATCAAGTATGTTAGTCAGCTACTCTCAGAGCTTTCTGATCAAGTATGTTAGTCAGCTACTCTCAGAGCTTTCTGATCAAGTATGTTAGTCAGCTACTCTCAGAGCTTTCTGATCAAGACCTTTTGGCTAATCAGTAATCTGTCGGTGCCTTTGTTAAACTATCCGGTACTTGTTTCAATGTTATTTGTCGTTAATTTCTAACGTTTAACGTATTTCATAAGATTTAACACTCGTATTTGGTAAGGCTCATGTTTTTTTCTTTCAAAAACGTAAAATATGTCTTTTGTCAAGTTTGTACGGTTCAACATGTGTATTTGTTCCAGATCACCACATATTTGTGAATGGTTTAACGTACGTATTTTGGAAGGTGGTGTTGTTGATATTGTTGTTGTTGATGTTGTTGTTGATGTTGTTGTTGATGTTGTTGTTGTTGATGTTGTTGTTGTTGATGATGTTGTTGTGGTTGATGTTAATGTTGTTGTTGTTGTTGATGTTGTTGTTAATGTTGTTGTTGTTGATGTTAATGTTGTTGGGATTGTTGTTGTTAATGTTGTTGTTGATGTTAATGTTGTTGTTGTTGTTGTTGTTGATGTTAATGGTGTTGTTGTTAATGTTAATGTTGTTGGTGTTGTTGTTGTTGATGTTGATGTTAATGTTATTGTTGTTGTTGTTAATGTTGTTGTTGTTGATGTTAATGTTGTTGGGATTGTTGTTGTTAATGTTGTTGTTGATGTTAATGTTGTTGTTCTTGATGTTAATGTTGTTGTTGTTGATGTTAATGTTGTTGTTGATGTTAATGTTGTTGTTGTTGATGTTAATGGTGTTGTTGTTAATGTTAATGTTGTTGGTGTTGTTGTTGTTGATGTTGATGTTAATGTTATTGTTGTTGTTGTTAATGTTGTTGTTGTTGATGTTAATGGTGTTGTTGTTAATGTTAATGTTGTTGGTGTTGTTGTTGTTGATGTTGATGTTAATGTTATTGTTGTTGTTGTTAATGTTGTTGTTGTTGATGTTAATGTTGTTGGGATTGTTGTTGTTAATGTTGTTGTTGATGTTAATGTTGTTGTTCTTGATGTTAATGTTGTTGTTGTTGATGTTAATGTTGTTGTTGTTGTTGATGTTAATGTTGTTGTTGTTGATGTTAATGTTGTTGTTGATGTTGTTGTTGATGTTAATGTTGTCGTTGTTAATGTTAATGTTGTTGGTGTAGTTGTTGTTAATGTTGTTGTTGTTGATGTTAATGTTGTTGGGATTGTTGTTGTTAATGTTGTTGTTGTTGTTGATGTTAATGTTGTTGAGATTGTTGTTGTTAATGTTGTTGATGTTAATGTTGTTGTTGCTGATGTTGTTGTTGGGATTGTTGTTGTTAATGTTGTTGTTGTTGATGTTAATGTTGTTGATGTTGATGTTGTTTAAATGTTGTTGTTGTTGTTGATGTTAATGTTGTTGTTGTTTATGTTGTTGTTGTTTAAATGTTGTTGTTGTTGTTGTTGTTGATGTTAATATTGTTGTTGTTGATGTTAATGGTGTTGCTGTTGATGTTGTTGTTGTTAATGTTGTTGTTAGTATTAATGTTGTTGATGTTAATGTTGTTGTTGTTGATGTTGTTGTTGCTGTTGTTGTTGTTAATGTTGTTGTTGATGTTAATGTTGTTGTAGTTGTTGTTGATGTTAATATTGTTGTTGTTGCTGTTGTTAATGTTGTTGATGATGTTAATGTTGTTGTTGTTGATGTTAATATTGTTGTTGATGTTAATGTTGAATGTCCACAATGACTAGGAACACACTTTTGTGCGCCCTAAAAAGGACGTTATGGGCAGGTTGTCGTACTTTTCCTCACATCCCGAGCGTGTTGATGAAGGCGGACCGGGGTCCTCCAGGCGGTTGTGCTATGCTTAACTTCATCTGTGTGTCGCTCACTGCTACAGGGATTGCGTGGAAGCCTGACCTTGTTAGCAAATATGCCATGAAAACAGTCTGTTTCCAGGAAGGACTACTAGGAAGTCAAGGTCAAGGTTTAGTCCAGTATGTTTTGCCTGACCCTGACTAACATGTCTAACTAGTATGTTTTGCCTGACCCTGACTAATATGTCTGACCAGTATGTTTTGACTGAACCTGACTAATATGACTGACCAGTATGTTTTGACTGAACCTGACTAATATGACTGACCAGTATGTTTTGACTGAACCTGACTAATATGTCTGACCAGTATGTTTTAACTGAGCCTGACTAATATGTCTGACCAGTATGTTTTGACTGAACCTGACTAACATGTCTGACCAGTATGTTTTGCCTGACCCTGACTATCATGTCTGACCAGCATGTTTTGCCTGACCCTGACTAACATGTCTGATCAGTAAGTTTTGCCTGACCCTGACTAACATGTATGACCAGTATGTTTTGCCTGACCCTGACTAACATGTCTGATCAGTAAGTTTTGCCTGACCCTGACTAACATGTCTGACCAGTATGTTTTGCCTGACCCTGACTAACATGTCTGACCAGTATGTTTTGCCTGACCCTGACTAACATGTCTAACCAGTATGTTTTGCCTGACCCTGACTAACATGTCTGACCAGTATGTTTTGCCTGACCCTGACTAACATGTCTAACCAGCATGTTTTGCCTGACCCTGACTAACATGTCTGAACAGTATGTTTTGCCTGACCCTGACTAACATGTCGGACCAGTATGTTTTGCCTGACCCTGACTAATATGTCTGACCAGTATGTTTTGACTGAACCTGACTAACATGTCTGACCAGTATGTTTTGACTGAACCTGACTAACATGTCTGACCAGTATGTTTTGCCTGACTCTGACTAACATGTCTGACCAGAATGTTTTGACTGAATCTGACTAATATGTCGGACCAGTATGTTTTGACTGACCCTGACTAACATGTTTGACTAGTATGTTTTGCCTGACCCTGACTAACATGTCTGACCAGTATGTTTTGACTGAACCTGACTAATATGTCTGACCATTATGTTTTGACTGAACCTGACTAATATGTCTGATCAGTAAGTTTTGCCTGAACCTGACTAATATGTCTGATCAGTAAGTTTTGGCTGACCCTGACTAACATGTCTGATCAGTAAGTTTTGCCTGACCCTGACTAACATGTCTAACCAGTATGTTTTGACTGAACCTGACTAACATGTCTGACCAGTATGTTTTGACTGAACCTGACTAACATGTCGGACCAGTATGTTTTGACTGACCCTGACTAACATGTTTGACTAGTATGTTTTGCCTGACCCTGACTAACATGTCTGACCAGTATGTTTTGACTGAACCTGACTAATATGTCTGACCATTATGTTTTGACTGAACCTGACTAATATGTCTGATCAGTAAGTTTTGCCTGAACCTGACTAATATGTCTGATCAGTAAGTTTTGGCTGACCCTGACTAACATGTCTGATCAGTAAGTTTTGCCTGACCCTGACTAACATGTCTGACCAGTATGTTTTGACTGAACCTGACTAACATGTCTGACCAGTATGTTTTGACTGAACCTGACTAACATGTCTAACCAGTATGTTTTGCCTGACCCTGACTAACATGTCTGACCAGTATGTTTTGACTGAACCTGACTAACACGTCTGACCAGTATGTTTTGACTGAACCTGACTAACATGTCTGAACAGTATGTTTTGCCTGACCCTGACTAACATGTCGGACCAGTATATTTTGCCTGACCCTGACTAATATGTCTGACCAGTATGTTTTGACTGAACCTGACTAACATGTCTGACCAGTATGTTTTGACTGAACCTGACTAACATGTCTGACCAGTATGTTTTGACTGACTCTGACTAACATGTCTGACCAGAATGTTTTGACTGAACCTGACTAATATGTCGGACCAGTATGTTTTGACTGACCCTGACTAACATGTTTGACTAGTATGTTTTGCCTGACCCTGACTAACATGTCTGACCAGTATGTTTTGACTGAACCTGACTAATATGTCTGACCAGTATGTTTTGACTGACCCTGACTAACATGTCTGACCAGTATGTTTTGACTGAACCTGACTAATATGTCTGATCAGTAAGTTTTGCCTGAACCTGAATAATATGTCTGATCAGTAAGTTTTGCCTGACCCTGACTAACATGTCTGATCAGTAAGTTTTGCCTGACCCTGACTAACATGTCTGACCAGTATGTTTTGACTGATCCTGACTAACATGTCTGACCAGTATGTTTTGACTGAACCTGACTAACATGTCTGACCAGTATGTTTTGCCTGAGCCTGACTAACGTGTCTAACCAGTATGTTTTGCCTGACCCTGACTAACATGTCTGACCAGTATGTTTTGACTGAACCTGACTAACACGTCTGACCAGTATGTTTTGACTGAACCTGACTAACATGTCTGAACAGTATGTTTTGCCTGACCCTGACTAACATGTCGGACCAGTATGTTTTGCCTGACGCTGACTAATATGTCTGACCAGTATGTTTTGACTGAACCTGACTAACATGTCTGACCAGTATGTTTTGACTGAACCTGACTAACATGTCTGACCAGTATGTTTTGACTGACTCTGACTAACATGTCTGACCAGAATGTTTTGACTGAACCTGACTAATATGTCGGACCAGTATGTTTTGACTGACCCTGACTAACATGTTTGACTAGTATGTTTTGCCTGACCCTGACTAACATGTCTGACCAGTATGTTTTGACTGAACCTGACTAATATGTCTGACCAGTATGTTTTGACTGACCTGACTAACAAGTCTGACCAGTATGTTTTGACTGAACCTGACTAATATGTCTGATCAGTAAGTTTTGCCTGAACCTGACTAATATGTCTGATCAGTAAGTTTTGCCTGACCCTGACTAACATGTCTGATCAGTAAGTTTTGCCTGACCCTGACTAACATGTCTGACCAGTATGTTTTGACTGAACCTGACTAACATGTCTGACCAGTATGTTTTGACTGAACCTGACTAACATGTCTGACCAGTATGTTTTGCCTGAGCCTGACTAACGTGTCTAACCAGTATGTTTTGCCTGACCCTGACTAACATGTCTGACCAGTATGTTTTGACTGAACCTGACTAACACGTCTGACCAGTATGTTTTGACTGAACCTGACTAACATGTCTGAACAGTATGTTTTGCCTGACAAGACGTTAGTTATCCTTCCCTTTGTAAGGTGAAAAATGTGTATTTTATAAGATGTAATACATAAATATGTGTAAGGTTTAACACACGTACTGTGCAAACATATTGTAACATATGTAACATTATTATTTTTTATTCTGTAACATTAGTATTTTGTAAGTTGTAACATTTGTATTTTGTAAGGTGTAACCATTGTATTTTGTAAGGTGTAACCATTGTTTTTTGTAACGTATAACAATTGTATTTTGTAAGGTGTAACCATTGTATTTTGTAAGGTGTAACCATTGAATTTTGTAAGGTGTAAACTATTGTATTTTGTAAGGTGTAACAATTGTAATTTGTAAGGTGTAACCATTGTCTTTTGTAAGTTATAACAATTGTATTTTGTAAGGTGTAACAATTGTATTTTGTAATGTTCATTAACTAGTTTGGGAATTACTAGCGTCTTTTCTGTTAAAGATTTTAGGACAAGTCCCATTATAATTTTCGGTCGTCTGTCAATGTCTGCATCAAGTTTGACCGTCCCAAGACTGATCGTGCCAAGTTTGACCGTCCCAAGTTTGATCGTGCCAAGTTTGATCGTCTCAAGTTTATCGTGCCAAGTTTGATCGTCTGAAGTTTGATCGTGCCAAGTCTGATCGTGCCAAGTTTGATCGTACCAAGTGTGATCGTACCAAGTCTGATCGTGCCAAGTTTGATCGTGCCGAGTCTGATAGTGCCAAGTCTGAATGTGCCAAATTGATCGTAACAAGTTTGACTGTGCCAAGTCTGATCGTATCGGAGCGCGTGATAAATGAATGTTTAGGTGGGTACCGTCTGTTTATGACGGCTGCAGGCCAAGTCTTGATCCTCGCGTGACGGGACAGAACAAGGGCAGCCATCACGTGACATGTGTCCTGGGAGGTCTCGCGCGACGCTAAAATCTGATATTGCTTTGACATCTTGGATATGTTGGAATTTGGGAGGACAGCAAGATGTAGAGGAGGGAGGGGAGGGAGTTGGTCACTGGTCTGATGTGACATGTCGACCTTCTATATGGAGGTGGTCACTGGTCTGATGTGACATGTCGACCTTCTATATGGAGGTGGTCACTGATCTGATGTGACGTCGACCTTCAATCGAGAGATGGTCACTGGTCTGATGTGACATGTCGACCTTCAATCAAGAGATGGTCACTGGTCTGATGTGACATGTCGACCTTCTATATGGAGGTGGTCACTGATCTGATGTGACGTCGACCTTCAATCGAGAGATGGTCACTGGTCTGATGTGACATGTCGACCTTCAATCAAGAGATGGTCACTGGTCTGATGTGACATGTCGACCTTCTATATGGAGGTGGTCACTGATCTGATGTGACCTGTCGACCATCAATCGAGAGATGGTCACTGGTCTGATGTGACAGGTAGATTGAGAGATGGTCACTGGTCTGATGTGACATGTCGACCTTCAATCGAGAGATGGTAACTGGTCTGATGTGACATGTCGACCTTCAATCGAGAGATGGTCACTGGTCTGATGTGACATGTCGACCTTCAATCGAGAGATGGTCACTGGTCTGATGTGACATGTCCACCTTCAATGGAGAGATGATCACTGATCTGATGTGACATGTCGACCTTCTATAAGGAGGTGGTCACTGGTCTGATGTGACATGCCGATTGAGCGATGGTCACTGGTCTGATGTGACAGGTCGATTGAGAGATGGTAACTGGTGTGATGTGACAGTTCGACCTTCAATCGAGAGATGGTCACTGATCTGATGTGACATGTCACTGAACTATAAATGATTTGGCTCGATGTGTTTGATTTGAGCATTGTCAGATTCTTGTGAAGATACAGCTCACTGGTGTGTTCATATGATCACTTATGCCATGAAGGACGCAGTCACCTGAGTGCCCCCTTCTGTTGTGACGTCCGTCAACCCGAACATGACACTCCGTCACACGAATATATCTGGCAATATCTGTTCTAAGAAAGTCAGTCACACTCTGGTGTGTAGAACTAATATTTATTTTACATCACATTGTCGGCCCTCTTCTACAATAGAGTGTAGAGTGTCGGTCCTCTTCTACAACAGAGTGTAGAGTGTCGGCCCTCTTCTACAACAGAGTGTAGAGTGTCGGCCCTCTTCTACAATAGAGTGTAGAATGTCGGCCCTCTTCTACAGCAGAGTGTAGAGTGTCGGCCCTCTTCTACAATAGAGTGTGGAGCATTATATTTCTTGGATCGTATTTTCTACAGGATGAAGTAGCCGTCCTCGTGTTCAATCCTGCTTAATTGACATGCCTGGGCGGTTACAGTGTGACTTTTATTCGCTCCCTGTTCCTCTCAGGACATCAGGAATAGTTCTGTTCTGTTTCAGGAATAGTGTCAGCCATTAACACAATAGCCATGTCCAAACAATCATTCACGACATACTTGGGACAATCAGACTTGGGACAATCAGAGTTGGGACAATCAGACTTGGGACAATCAGACTTGGGACAATCAGACTTGGGACAATCATACTTAGACAATCAGACTTGGGACAATCAAACTTTGAGACAATCAAGCCAGTGGAGATCAAATGCGAGTAATACAAAATGAAAGGCAGGAGGAAAGAACGGAAGACAATGAGCGGAAGAGAGAATGAGAAGAAGTGAAAATGAGAGAAAGTGAGAATGAGAGGGAGAGAGAATGAGAGAAAGTGAGAATGAGATGAAGAGAGAATGAGGGGATGGGAGAATGAGAAGGAGAAAATGAGGGGATGGGAGGGTGATTTGTACAAAGTGAGAGAAAGAGAAAATTAGAGGAAGGGAGGGTGAAAGGAAAATAAAATGAGAGGAAGAGAATGAGAGAAAGAAAGGAAAAAGGAAAGAGAGAAAAATAGAGTGAGAAGAAGAGAGAATGAGAGTAAGAGAGAATTAGAGAAAGGGAAAAGGAAAGAGAGAAAAATAGAGTGAGAAGAAGAGAGAATGAGAGTAAGAGAGAATTAGAGAAAGGGAGAGTGAGAGAAGGAGAATAAAAGAGAGAGAGAAAGATAAATTGATATGTAGAGATTGAGGATGAGAGAATTAGAGAAAGGGAGTGTGAGAGGTAGGTAGAATGAGAGGATCAGAGAATTAAAGGATACGAGCATTTAGGGGAAAAGAGAATGAGAAAAGAGCGATTTAGAGAAAAAGAGAATGTGATGAAGGAAGAGTGAGGGGAAAAATAGTGAGGGGAAGAGAGAGAAAGAGAGAGAGAGAGTGAGGGGAATAGAGAGAGAGAGAGTGAGGGGAATAGAGAGAGAGAGAGAGTGACAGTAAAAGAGAATGAGAGGAATGGAAAGTAAGAGGAAGAGAGAGAGGAATAGAGAAAATTAGAAAGATAATAATAGAATGAGAGAAAGAGAGATTGAGAAGAAGAATCTATGCGATTGATTGTTGAATGATTGAATTCTATGTTTGCAGAATCATTCAATGAGGTTTTTCTGCAATAAATGAATTAGTCGTTTGTGGAATACTTGAATGGGTGTGTTTTTGGTGTTGTTTAGTCTGCTCTTCGTGCAAGTGTTTTTGGTGTTGTTTAGTCTGCTCTTCGTGCAAGTGTTTTTGGTGTTGTTTAGTCTGCTCTTCGTGCAAGTGTTTTTGGTGTTGTTTAGTCTGCTCTTCGTGCAAGTGTTTTTGGTGTTGTTTAGTCTGCTCTTCGTGCAAGTGTTTTTGGTGTTGTTTAGTCTGCTCTTCGTGCAAGTGTTTTTGGTGTTGTTTAGTCTGCTCTTCGTGCAAGTGTTTTTGGTGTTGTTTAGTCTGCTCTTCGTGCAAGTGTTTTTGGTGTTGTTTAGTCTGCTCTTCGTGCAAGTGTTTTTGGTGTTGTTTAGTCTACTCTTCGTGCAAGTGTTTTTGGTGTTGTTTAGTCTGCTCTTCGTGCAAGTGTTTTTGGTGTTGTTTAGTCTACTCTTCGTGCAAGTGTTTTTGGTGTTGTTTAGTCTACTCTTTGTGCAAGTGTTTTTGGTGTTGTTTAGTCTGCTCTTCGTGCAAGTGTTTTTGGTGTTGTTTAGTCTGCTCTTCGTGCAAGTGTTTTTGGTGTTGTTTAGTCTGCTCTTCGTGCAAGTGTTTTTCGATCAATTATTTTAACCAATTTTGGAATAATGTGTTAATGTGCTTGTTAAATAATTTGTTCAGATGTTTGGTGAATAATTTGTTTAGATGTTTGGTGAATAATTTGTTTAGATGTTTGGGGAATAATTTGTTTAGATGTTTGGTCAATAATTTGTTTAGATGTTTGGTGAATAATTTGTTTAGATGTTTGCTAAATAATTTGTTTAGATGTTTGGTAAATAATTTGTTTAGATTTTTGGTGAAAAATTTGTTTAGATGTTTGTGCGAGCACCATCTGAACCTTACACCAGATAGCTTGACCCGTCTGAGATATTCTCATGACGTACATTAACAAGATAATGACGTGAGCATCATTGACGTTTTGACACGACGTCTCATAGCTGCTGTCCTGGCTGTCCAATCAGCAACTGATTCCGGTATCGCCACTCCACAAGCTCAAACAGCCAACCATTGAATGTAACGTTCGGTAAGCTGAGGTAACGTGAGGTAAGCTGAGATAAGCTGAGAATCTAAAAAGTATCAGCTTTGCTATGCTGACGTCAAACGCACGGTAAATTGTGGCTTTGTATGTCTGCTTCTACGGTGGCTTTAAATAATTTAGCAGTATGGACTGATCAGGGGTCGTTAACTGTGGGTCAGGGGTCGTTCACTGTGGGTCAGGTGCCGTTAACTGTGGGTCAGGTGTCGTTAACTGTGGGTCAGGTGTCGTTAACTGTGGGTCAGGTGTCGTTAACTATGGGTCTGGTGTCGTTAACTATGGGTCAGGAGTCGTTAACTGCGGGTCAGGTGTCGTTAACTGTGGGTCAGGTGTCGTTAACTGTGGGTCATGTGTCGTTAACTGTGGGTCATGTGTCGTTAACTATGGGTCAGGTGTCGTTAACTGTGGGTCAGGTGTCGTTAACTATGGGTCATGTGTCGTTAACTGGGGGTCAGGAGTCGTTAACTGTGGGTCAGGTGTCGTTAACTGTGGGTCAGGTGTCGTTAACTATGGGTCTGGTGTCGTTAACTGGGGGTCAGGAGTCGTTAACTGTGGGTCAGGTGTCGTTAACTGTGGGTCAGGTGTCGTTAACTATGGGTCTGGTGTCGTTAACTATGGGTCAGGAGTCGTTAACTGCGGGTCAGGTGTCGTTAACTGTGGGTCAGGTGTCGTTAACTGTGGGTCATGTGTCGTTAACTGTGGGTCATGTGTCGTTAACTATGGGTCAGGTGTCGTTAACTGTGGGTCAGGTGTCGTTAACTATGGGTCATGTGTCGTTAACTGGGGGTCAGGAGTCGTTAACTGTGGGTCAGGTGTCGTTAACTATGGGTCATGTGTCGTTAACTGTGGGTCAGGAGTCGTTAACTGTGGGTCAGGTGTCGTTAACTATGGGTCATGTGTCGTTAACTGTGGGTCAGGTGTCGTTAACTGGGGGTCAGGAGTCGTTAACTGTGGGTCAGGTGTCGTTAACTATGGGTCATGTGTCGTTAACTGTGGGTCAGGAGTCGTTAACTGTGGGTCAGGTGTCGTTAACTATGGGTCATGTGTCGTTAACTGTGGGTCAGGTGTCGTTAACTGTGGGTCAGGTGTCGTTAACTATGGGTCATGTGTCGTTAACTGTGGGTCAGGTGTCGTTAACTATGGGTCATGTGTCGTTAACTGTGGGTCAGGTGTCGTTACCTGTGGGATGTGGCATGAGGCAAAAAGGAAATTGCGAGGGTCAATAATGAGAAGAGAGAGGTTGAGGTTGAAGGTTTAGATGGGGAGAAAAAGTTGGGAGAGTCGGAGAGAAAGAAGGAAAAAGCGAGAGGGACCAAGAAAGGGACAGAGCGAGACAAAGAGAGCGACGGAGACAGTAATTAGGCAGACAGAAGGGAAAACAGGGTTAAAGAAACGGGGAATGGATATTAACGAAAGAGTGGCTGGGAGAGAGAGATAGAAAGAGAGAGAGAGAGAGAGAGACAATGAAGTAAAGCGAGGTGGCCGGGGGCGGGGGGGGGGGGGTGTCCTTATTGTTGGGGTTCGGACAGGTAGGACAGAATGACATACATAGATAAGAAACTAGCGAGTGGTGGATAGATAGATGGATGGATAGATGGATAGATAGATAGATAGATAGATAGACAGATAGAGAGGGAGAGAGAGAGGAGGAAAGAGAGAGGGAGAGGAAACAAATAAGCGAGAGAAAACAAATAATGTCTTGACGCAAATGCCTATTGAACTGTCTTTTCATTCCTAATACCATTCGCCAGGTGTCACACAATCAGACAGTCTCTCGTCTTCTAACCCCATGGAGGACTAACGTCTGGTCAGGTAAAATATACTGGACAAGACCCACACCTTGGCTTCCTCGTAGTCCTTCCTAGTACCGTTCTATTGCCCGCGTGGACCTATTCTTCTCCCTTGACTATCGTTTCAACTGTAGTCACCTGTAAAACTGTTCTCTTTGCCTGTGCCATCCATGCCGCTCCCACATTGATTCTTGATCCCTTGATCAACTGTTTGTGGCAACCCATATAAAGGCTTTGGCCTGTGGTCATTTATATCTGAATATGAGAACCAGTCGCATCCAAGAACCAGTCCCATCCCAGAACCAGTCGCACCCCAGAACCAGTCCCATCCCAGAACCAGTCCCCTCACAGAACCAGTCCCATCGCTTCATTCTGGATTCGTTATAACCGTTCACATTGTAACCTTGCTAGTGTGAGGATGCCAATTCCTTAATCACCAACTGACAGTACCAACTGACAGTATCAACTGACAGTACCAACTGACATTACCAACTGAAAGGTATAGGATGAAAAGCAGCGACTGTTCCAAGTCTCAAGTATCTCTGGCCACTACACAACATATCCCTCAAATCATCGAAACTAATTCCCCCATAAACTTGACGGTACATCTCAAGTATCTCTTGTCTGCACACATCGCGTTCTCTTCCATGGTAGACTTGTGCTACTAGTCGCCAGGGGGCGTTGTCTTTATCTGTGCCAGATCTGGTCAAGTAGGTATGTCCTTCTGTTTTTAGAATAAACGATCTTCTTTCAAGTCTGCCCCAGGGACATCGGACGAGTAATTCATTCAAGCAATCATCTTGGCTGCTGTAAAACTCTAATCTCCTCTGTCAATTGTAAGCTGTAGTTTTATTATTTGTTTAATTTACTGCACCGGTTTTTAATTCATTCCTCCTGCAGTTATTCTATCCACATGCTAGCTATATTTTCGATGTTTGATTTTGAAGCTATTTCACAGGCAAACATTTCTTATTCTTAAGCTGGTTTGAAATTTCTGTTTACAGCAATTTCACATTTTTATGGTGAACATCACGACTGGGTCCTGGTAATTTTCTGTTTACAATCGTTCGTTTTTTCAATGTTTTTATTGATACTTGTCAGTCTGCCATGTTAGTCTCCTGGCCGATGCTATTTCAAGGTACGTGTTGGTTGTTTACTTATGTAAGTTTTATGTTTGTCGCTTCAGTGTAGTTTGCCTGACCTTATGTGTGTGTGAAAAGTGTGTATGTTGTTTTATTGTTGCTTATGTTTTATGATCATTTCCTGGTTCACTCAACTAAGTTTTCCAATGGTTGATGCGTGTAGTAGATTGGACACACTCTGTGATACGAGTGAGCAGCCAACATGCCCCAAGGCAGTCTTAGGGTCGGCAACATGAGGCCATCACTTCTAGTTACGATCAAACAACATTCTGTCTGTCACGACTGCTAGTACGTCCTGTGACCCCCAGCCTTTAACTAGACTTCGCGTGAGGTTTGCATAATTAACTAGACTTCACGTGAGGTTTGCACCATTAACTAGACTTCACATGAGGTTTGCATCATTAACTAGACTTCACGTGAGGTTTGCACCATTAACTAGACTTCACGTGAGGTTTGCATCATTAACTAGACTTCACGTGAGGTTTTCACCATTAACTAGACTTCACGTGAGGTTTGCATCATTAACTAGACTTCACGTGAGGTTTGCACCATTAACTAGACTTCACGTGAGGTTTGCATCATTAACTAGACTTCACGTGAGGTTTGCACCATTAATTAGACTTCACGTGAGGTTTGCATTATTAATTAGACTTCACGTGAGGTTTGCATCATTAACTAGATTTCGCGTGAGGTTTGCATCATTTACTAGACTTCACATGAGGTTTGCATCATTTACTAGACTTCACGTGAGATTTGCACCATTAACTAGACTTCATGTGCGATCAAGATGCTGAACAGTGCATGAGCTGCAGAGGTCATCGATCCAAGGCTGACTGTTAGCGTCAGGGCCAGCGAACCAGAGCTACCAAGACCCTTCTACACCTCCACGTGGTGATCCTGGATAACAGGCTGCAGCAGGGCAAACTGGCTTAGGAGAAGGGATCGAAGAGGGAATGCTAACCCGGTACTCAAAAAATGCTTGCTGAATTCGGATGTTGGAACGAAAGGTGCAAATATCGCAGTCAAGCTGTAAACTACGACACAACGCATTCTGTAAGCCCTTTTCAGGGTTTGGTAGCGGAAAATTGAGAAGGAACCAAGCCAAGTTAAGCTAAGCCAACCAAACCAAACCAAGCCAAGCCAACCAAGCCAAGCCCAACCAAGCCAAGCCAAGTCAACCAAACCAAACCAAGCCAAGCCAAGCCAAGTCAACCAAACCAAACCAAGCCAAGCCAATCCAACTAAGCCAAACCAAGCCAAGCCAAGCCAACTAAGCCAAGCCAAGTCAACCAAACCAAACCAAGCCAAGCCAAGCCAACCAAACCAAGCCCAACCAAACCAAACCAAACCAAGCCAAGCCAAGCCAAGTCAACCAAACCAAACCAAACCAAGCCAAGCCAAGCCAACCAAACCAAGCCAAACCAAGCCAACCAAGCCAAACCATGTTTAAGATTGAAAGATCTTGGTGTACTCTGGACAGTGGCCCCTCCATGCTTTGTTGGGACAATACCGGACAACCATTTTGATGCCCACTACCATTAGCTTCGACATAATATAGACATAGACATGACTGTGCGCATATATACACACACTGTCCCAGTTCTGTAAGACGGACTCTCTAGAACTGAACGCTTAAATAGTTTCTTCAGGCTGAGATATCCAAGTGATGACGTCACTCCACGTGTTGTGGTATCGCTGACGCAACACAGAAATCCTGGCCCATTCTCGACCGGAAATGAGTTCGCAGACGAATACCTCAGAATAGCCACGGACAATAGTCGATTAAAAGATGTACTCGACTACGCCCGGATGTTTGGATTGCAATATTATAGATTTATGTTGAGTCAAGGTCAAGGTAGTCTAACAGCAGACAACGCTGGCGTGGATGAAGTGTTAGGGACTTTATTGTGCGAGGCTACAGCTTGCTAATGAGGTGGGATGGTTAGTTCCCTTCCTCCTTACCCTTTCCCCTAACAGTAAACCAGGTACCATTTACATCTGGGTTAAATGAATCGTGATGGTAACGGCGGTTGAACCCCGTTCATTTGACTGGAAAGCGAGTGCTCTACTACTATGCTAATTAGATGTTGAGTAGGGACACACTATGGCACCTCAGGTTTAGGTCACTGAAAAGTGAATCGTCGTAAAGTGAATCGGCGTAAAGTGGATCGTTGTAAAGTGAATCACCTTGAATAGATCTCCATAAAGTGAGTTGTAAAACAAATTCATTTGATAATGTATTTAAATGAAATATGTCTCTGACTTGTATTTATATACATTTACAGAAACCATGATTGCTCATGCGTTCTATTTACACAAGTCGTCCATCAGTCAATATATATAGGCGGGTCTGAGCGCCTCAGGGAACCACTTTCTGTCCACATACAAGTATTACGGTTGCATGTCCAAATACAGTATTACGGTTGCACGTTAACTTCTGCTCGTACAGACAAATGTGGACGGCGTGGGGTAGTGGTTAACTGACACGACTCACGAGCCGAAGGTGCTAGGTTCGCTCCCCATCACAGCACCCGCCGTTACCCCGGGGAAGCAAACCCTTAGTTAATGCAGTAGGAAGCAAACCCTTAGTTAATGCAGGAGGAAGCAAACCCTTAGTTAATGCAGGAGGAAGCAAACCCTTAGTTAATGCAGGAGGAAGCAAACCCTTAGTTAATGCAGGAGGAAGCAAACCCTTAGTTAATGCAGGAGGAAGCAAACCCTTAGTTAATGCAGGAGGAAGCAAACCCTTAGTTAATGCAGGAGGAAGCAAACCCTTAGTTAATGCAGGAGGAAGCAAACCCTTAGTTAATGCAGGAGGAAGCAAACCCTTAGTTAATGCAGGAGGAAGCAAACCCTTAGTTAATGCAGGAGGAAGCAAACCCTTAGTTAATGCAGGAGGAAGCAAACCCTTAGTTAATGCAGGAGGAAGCAAACCCTTAGTTAATGCAGGAGGAAGCAAACCCTTAGTTAATGCAGGAGGAAGCAAACCCTTAGTTAATGCAGGAGGAAGCAAACCCTTAGTTAATGCAGGAGGAAGCAAACCCTTAGTTAATGCAGGAGGAAGCAAACCCTTAGTTAATGCAGGAGGAAGCAAACCCTTACATAAAATGTATACCAAAGTCGGATACACTGGGCCGACAGACGCAAAATAAAAACATACTGCAACGCAAATCGCCTTGAGGAAGATAAAAATAAGGCGAACGAAAAAGAAAATGCTGACAGTACAACCCAACTGTTGTTGATTTCTGATATGTCTGAAGAATGTCAAGGCCACGTTGTTGATATCATTGAAGAGATATTGCCGTGTTTAATACTTTTTGTTCTTTCCCCTCGTCTGTCACACCAGATCGGTACGCCTAACTTGTCGAAGTTGGAGAGCTTGTGTCCTCCAATGATCCAAGGAGCTCTGCTGGCAGGGTCGTCCAAGTAGGACATGTGGTGCCGGACATGTGGTGCCGGACATGTGGTGCCAGATATGTGGTGCCGGACATGTGGTGCCATATATGTGGTGCCGGACATGTGGTTCCAGATATGTGTATGTTGCTGCAGAATCCACCTCTTGTGGTATATGCTCTGGGCTGCTTCAATCCACCACTTTAAGGGTCAAATGCATTCTTGTCTCTCGCTCTTCGAAGTTTCTGCCCGATCTATTGTTGTGTATGACGAAGAGGCAGAGAACAACCGACACTGCAGCTGCATCTCTACATGATGATCACACCGGTGACGGGGAATACTAAATACACGCCATTACAGAAGGGCTGGCAACTCTTAGGGAGGAATTATGAGACAGCAGACGCAAATGTATCGGCTACGTCCAAAGCAGGGCGTGAGGATCATGAGACAGAGCTGGTCTCCCTAACAGGACGGGAAGATCATGAGACAGAGCTGGTCTCCCTGACAGGACGGGAAGATCATGAGACAGAGCTGGTCTCCCTGACAGGACGGGAAGATCATGAGACAGAGCTGGTCTCCCTGACAAGACGGGAAGATCATGAGACAGAGCTGGTCTCCCTACATGGCGCGAGGATCCTAAACAGAGCTGGTCTCCCTACATGGCGTGAGGATCGTAAGACAGAGCTGGTCTCCCTACATTGCGTGAGGATCCTAAACAGAGCTGGTCTCCCTACATGGCGTGAGGATCCTAAGACAGAGCTGGTCTCCCTGACATGACGTGAAGATCCTAAGACAGAGCTGGTCTCCCTACATGGCATGAGGATCCTACTACAGAGCTGGTCTCCCTGACATGACGTGAAGATCCTAAGACAGAGCTGGTCTCCCTGACAAGACGGGAAGATCATGAGACAGAGCTGGTCTCCCTACATGGCGCGAGGATCCTAAACAGAGCTGGTCTCCCTACATGGCGTGAGGATCGTAAGACAGAGCTGGTCTCCCTACATGGCGTGAGGATCCTAAACAGAGCTGGTCTCCCTACATGGCGTGAGGATCCTAAGACAGAGCTGGTCTCCCTGACATGACGTGAGGATCCTAAGACAGAGCTGGTCTCCCTACATGACGTGAGGATCATGAGACAAAGCTGGTCTCCCTACATGGCGCGAGGATCCTAAGACAGAACTGGTCTCCCTGACATGACGTGAGGATCCTAAGACAGAGCTGGTCTCCCTACATGGCGTGAGGATCCTAAGACAGAGCTGGTCTCCCTACATGGCGTGAGGATCCTAAGACAGAGCTGGTCTTCCTGACATGACGTGAGGATCCTAAGACAGAGCTGGTCTCCCTACATGGCGTGAGGATACTAAGAGAGAGAGCTGGTCTCCCTACATGGCGTGAGGATCATGAGACAGAGCTATTCTCCCTACATGGCGTGAGGATCATCAGACAGAGCTGGTGTCCCTACATGGCGTGAGGATCATGAGACAAAGCTGGTCTCCCTACATGGCGTGAGGATCATGAGACAGAGCTGGTCTCCCTACATGGCGTGAGGATCCTAAGACAGAGCTGGTCTCCCTGACATGGCGTGAAGAACCTAAGACAGAGCTGGTCTCCCTGACATGGCGTGAGGATCGTAAGACAGAGCTGGTCTCCCTGACATGGCGTGAGGATCCTAAGACAGAGCTGGTCTCCCTGACATGACGTGAAGATCCTAAGACAGAGCTGGTCTCCCTACATGACGTGAGGATCCTAAGACAGAACTGGTCTCCCTGACATGACGTGAGGATCCTAAGACAGAGCTGGTCTCCCTACATGGCGTGAGGATCCTAAGACAGCGCTGGTCTCCCTACATGGCGTGAGGATCCTAAGACAGAGCTGGTCTTCCTGACATGACGTGAGGATCCTAAGACAGAGCTGGTCTCCCTACATGGCGTGAGGATACTAAGAGAGAGCTGGTCTCCCTACATGGCGTGAGGATTATGAGACAGAGCTGGTCTCCCTACATGGCATGAGGATCATGAGACAGAGCTGGTCTCCCTACATGGCGTGAGGATCCTAAGACAGAGCTGGTCTCCCTTACATGGCGTGAGGATCGTAAGACCGAGCTGGTCTCCCTACATGACGTGAGGATCCTAAGAGCTGGTCTCCCTACATGGCGTGAGGATACTAAGAGAGAGCTGGTCTCCCTACATGGCGTAAGGATCATGAGACAGAGCTGGTCTGCTTACATGGCGTGAGGATCCTAAGACAGAGCTGGTCTCCCTACATGGCGTAAGGATCATGAGACAGAGCTGGTCTCCCTGACATGGCGTGAGGATCCTAAGACAGAGCTGGTCTCCCTACATGGCGTGAGGATCCTAAGAATAAGCTGGTCTCCCTGACATGGCGTGATCATCCTAAGACAGAGCTGGTCTCCCTACATGGCGTGAGGATCATGAGACAGAGCTGGTCTCCCTACATGGCGTGAGGATCCTAAGACAGAGCTGGTCTCCCTACATGACGTGAGGATCCTGATACAGAGCTGGTCTCCCTATATGGCGTGAGGATCCTAAGACAGAGCTGGTCTCCCTACATGGCGTGAGGATCCTAAGACAGAGCTGGTCTCCCTGACATGACGTGAAGATCCTAAGACAGAGCTGGTCTCCCTACATGACGTGAGGATCATGAGACAGAGCTGGTCTCCCTACATGGCGCGAGGATCCTAAGACAGAACTGGTCTCCCTGACATGACGTGAGGATCCTAAGACAGAGCTGGTCTCCCTACATGGCGTGAGGATCCTAAGACAGAGCTGGTCTCCCTACATGGCGTGAGGATCCTAAGACAGAGCTGGTCTCCCTACATGGCGTGTGGATCCTAAGACAGAGCTGGTCTTCCTGACATGGCGTGAGGATCCTAAGACAGAGCTGGTCTCCCTACATGGCGTGAGGATCCTAAGACAGAGCTGGTCTCCCTACATGGCGTGAGGATCATGCGACAGAGCTGGTCTTCCTGACATGACGTGAGGATCCTAAGACAGAGCTGGTCTTCCTGACATGACGTGAGGATCTTAAGAGAGAGCTGGTCTCCCTACATGGCGTGAGGATCATGAGACAGAGCTGGTCTCCCTACATGGCGTGAGGATCCTAAGACAGAGCTGGTCTCCCTTACATGGCGTGAGGATCGTAAGACAGAGCTGGTCTCCCTACATGGCGTGAGGATCCTAAGAGCTGGTCTCCCGACATGGCGTGAGGATACTAAGAGAGAGCTGGTCTCCCTACATGGCGTAAGGATCATGAGACAGAGCTGGTCTCCCTACATGGCGTGAGGATCATGAGACAGAGCTGGTGTCCCTACATGGCGTGAGGATTATGAGACAGAGCTTGTCTCCCTACATGGCGTGAGGATCCTAAGACAGAGCTGGTCTCCCTGACATGGCGTGAGTATCCAAAGACAGAGCTGGTCTCCCTGACATGGCTTGAGGATCCTAAGACAGAGCTGGTCTCCCTGACATGGCGTGAGGATCCTAAGACAGAGCTGGTCTCCCTACATGGCGTGAGGATCATGAGACAGAGCTGGTCTCCCTACATGGCGTGAGGATCACGAGACAGAGCTGGTCTCCCTACATGGCGTGAGGATCCTAAGACAGAGCTGGTCTCCCTACATGGCGTGAGGATCCTAAGACAGAGCTGGTCTCCCTGACATGGCGTGAGGATCCTAAGAATAAGCTGGTCTCCCTGACATGGCGTGAGGATCCTAAGACAGAGCTGGTCTCCCTACATGGCGTGAGGATCATGAGACAGAGCTGGTCTCCCTACATGGCGTGAGGATCACGAGACAGAGCTGGTCTCCCTACATGGCGTGAGGATCCTAAGACAGAGCTGGTCTCCCTACATGGCGTGAGGATCCTAAGACAGAGCTGGTCTCCCTACATGGCGTGAGGATCCTAAGAATAAGCTGGTCTCCCTACATGGCGTGAGGATCATGAGACAAAGCTGATCTCCCTACATGGAGTGAGGATCATGAGACAGAGCTGGTCTCCCTACATGGCGCGAGGATCCTAAGACAGAGCTGGTCTCCCTACATGGCGTGAGGATCCTAAGAATAAGCTGGTCTCCCTGACATGGCGTGATCATCCTAAGACAGAGCTGGTGTCCCTACATGACGTGAGGATCATGAGACAGAGCTGGTCTCCCTACATGGCGCGAGGATCCTAAGACAGAACTGGTCTCCCTGACATGACGTGAGGATCCTAAGACAGAGCTGGTCTCCCTACATGGCGTGAGGATCATGAGACAGAGCTGGTCTCCCTACATGGCGTGAGGATCCTAAGACAGAGCTAGTCTCCCTGACATGTCGTGAGGATCCTAAGACAGAGCTGGTCTCCCTACATGGCGTGAGGATCATGAGACAGAGCTGGTCTCCCTACATGGCGTGAGGATCCTAAGACAGAGCTAGTCTCCCTACATGACGTGAGGATCCTGAGACAGAGCTGGTCTCCCTGACATGAGGTGAGGATCCTAAGACAGAGCTGGTCTCCCTACATGGCGTGAGGATCATGAGACAGAGCTGGTCTCCCTACATGGCGTGAAGATCCTAAGACAGAGCTGGTCTCCCTACATGGCGTGAGGATCCTAAGACAGAGCTGGTCTCCCTACATGGCGTGAGGATCCTAAGACAGAGCTGGTCTCCCTGACATGACGTGAGGATCCTAAGACAGATCTGGTCTCCCTGACATGACGAGAAGATCCTAAGACAGAGCTGGTCTCCCTAAATGACGTGAGGATTATGAGACAGAGCTGGTCTCCCTACATGGTGCGAAGATCCTAAGACAGAACTGGTCTCCCTGACATGACGTGAGGATCCTAAGACAGAGCTGGTCTCCCTACATGGCGTGAGGATCCTAAGACAGAGCTGGTCTCCCTACATGGCGTGAGGATCCTAAGACAGAGCTGGTCTCCCTACATGGCGTGAGGATCCTAAGACAGAGCTGGTCTTCCTGACATGACGTGAGGATCCTAAAACATAGCTGGTCTCCCTACATGGCGTGAGGATACTAAGAGAGAGCTGGTCTCCTTACATGGCGTGAGGATCATGAGACAGAGCTGGTCTCCCTGACATGGCGTGAGGATTATGAGACAGAGCTGGTCTCCCTACATGGCGTGAGGATCATGAGACAGAGATGGTCTCCCTGACATGGCATGAGGATCCTAAGACAGAGCTGGTCTCCCTTACATGGCGTGAGGATCATGAGACAGAGCTGGTCTCCCTACATGGCGTGAGGATCCTAAGACAGAGCTGGTCTTCCTGACATGACGTGAGGATCCTAAGACAGAGCTGGTCTCCCTACATGGCGTGAGGATCATGAGACAGAACTGGTCTCCCTACATGGCGTGAGGATTATGAGACAGAGCTAGTCTCCCTACATGGCACGAGGATCATGAGACAGAGCTTGTCTCCCTACATGGCGTGAGGATCCTAAGACAGAGCTGGTCTCCCTGACATGGCGTGAGGATCCTAAGACAGAGCTGGTCTCCCTGACATGGCGTGAGGATCCTAAGACAGAGCTGGTCTCCCTACATGGCGTGAGGATCATGCGACAGAGCTGGTCTCCCTACATGGCGTGAGGATCCTAAGACAGAGCTGTTCTCCCTACATGACGTGAGGATCCTGAGACAGAGCTGGTCTCCCTGACATGAGGTGAGGATCCTAAGACACAGCTGGTCTCCCTACTTGGCGTGAGGATCCTAAGACAGAGCTGGTCTCCCTGACATGGCGTGAGGATCCTAAGACAGAGCTGGTCTCCCTACATGGCGTGAGGATCCTAAGACAGAGCTGGTCTCCCTGACATGGCATGAGGATCCTAAGACAGAGCTGGTCTCCCTACATGGAGTGAGGATCATGAGACAGAGCTGGTCTCCCTACATGGCGTGAGGATCATGAGACAGAGCTGGTCTCCCTGACATATTCACTATAAAGGGATATTCTATTCATCTATTCACTATAAAGGGATATTCTATTCACTATTTCGGCGACCTGTGTAGAACCCTCAACCGTGGTTACGAACCACAACCCCCCCCCCCCCCCTCCCTCCCTCAGCACTGATATTACGTTGTAGCACCCAGTAACATCCGCCTGAACATGCGCAATAATATTGATTTCTGGCACTATCAGAAGCACAAACGCGAAGAAGAGCTCCTACCAAGTCTCGGAAGTGTAGGTTATCTGCCCTTCCACATGTCTCTACCATATTGTAGTGTTCTGGGCGTGTCAACAAATGCCATTCATCAGCGCGAAGGTCACGGAAGCTGCTCGCGGCAAGGTCATACCTCAGACTCGGCAGGCACCAGTGCACAGAACATGCAACCGAAGATGTTCACAAGGCTTTATCGCCTGTGGTAAGATAAACATCTACAAGTATTTGATGTTCACGCAAAGTTCGGTATTTCAGTTTCTCTTGTCGAACAAATGCCATGCTTTTATTCAAATGGTAGACTGATATATGCAGTCTCTTCCTTATCATATTACGGTAAAGTATACCCAGCTGTAAATGGCTATATTAACCTGTTAAGGAAAACTTGACCGTGAGGAAGGCAATCGGCTATTCAATCTGACAGTCTAAAACCTCGTACAGTGGAGACTCTAACACTTTATCTCTTACGGCAGTGTCAGTTGCAGAACAATTGTGGATTGCGGGTCCTCTTGCCTGCGAGAACAGAAGCACTGCACCCACATGCATGCAGTCAAATACTAATATGGAGAGTTGTGCACGGAGTTGTTGTTGTTGTTAATGTTGTAGTTGTTGTTGATGTTGTTATTGTTGTTGTTTTAATGCCTACAATGAGTAAGTTTACCATTTTATGCACCCTGAAAAAGACATTAAGTGGCGGATTGTTACTGCTTTCCTCACATTCCGAGCGTGCTGATGAAGGTGGGCCGCGGTCCTCCGGTCGGTTGTGTTATGCTTGGCTTTATCTGCGTGGCTCTTACTACTAAGGGGACCACGTCGATCCACATCTCATCAGCCAGGCTGTCTTGAAAACATCCTGCTCCCAGGGAACGCTACACGGAAGAGGACGTGCCGTCTCGGTCAGTTTGTGTTGACGTTTGTCAAAGTGAGGCTTTTGTTAGCGTTGTACGCAAGTATATGCCCGGATGTTGTACACAAGTGTATGCCCGGATGTTGTACACAAGTGTATGCCCGGATGTTGTACGCAAGTGTATGCCCGGATGTTGTACGCAAGTGTATGCCCGGATGTTGTACGCAAGTGTATGCCCGGATGTTGTACGCAAGTGTATGCCCGGATGTTGTACGCAAGTGTATGCCCGGATGTTGTACGCAAGTGTATGCCCGGATGTTGTACGCCAGTGTATGCCCGGATGTTGAATACTTGCTGCTTTGCTCCCCACTCGAATATTACCACAACAACAATTTAAAAAGGACAGCATCCCCTTGAACATGGCGCATCTTTGCGACCAGAACGTTCAGCACGACACGATAGGCATATAAATAACATGTTTACAGTTGTGTCCGGACGAGCAGCCGACCTGTCAGAAAATCAACTCTCCAAATTAGCCTGGGGTTGCCAGTTCCAGGCGTGTTTCGGCATTGATAATGGCTCTCTCTTGTGCAGATGGTCGTATCGCCAAGTTGTTTGTGGATAATGTTGAGAGCTGACCCTGAAGCATGTCTACTCTTCGCTACAGCAGCCACTAAGAGTGAATGCCAAGTTCCACTGTATGAGAAACAACACTTACAGCCCGCGAGTGAACCCGCCAGGAAGCGGTGCCGCAGTCGTAAGCGTCTGCCTGCATCAATTAACATACCGGACTTGTTTGTCATGTTAAAGCCAAATGGTTTATTCACTGTTGAGGGGACCTGTCAATTCGCAGACTTTGAGATAAGAGCTCTCGAAATGGCCCCTGGCAGATGGCTCAAAGCAAATGTAAACATTGCCAGTCGTGTCTTACCAGAGCTATACTTTTCTATAGGAGACTGATTTGCGTCACACTCCCCACGAGTGTTTCATAATGAGGGTCGTCTGACGTAGGCAAGATATGGGTACTTCGTACAACACTGGTTCCCGTCTCTAGCTGCTAAATATGAGTAAAGTAAGTCCTATGGCACAGACGCGAAGTCGGAGATGAAGTCTTAGAGAATTAATTGTACTAGGTCTCGGAATTGACTGCACAAGTATGAACAGTTCCCTTTCATTTACAGCCGAGTCGTTTTGACCTTGCCAGTAACGTGTATAAACACCGACAAATCTGTAGCTAGATGCAAGCGATCTATTCTCCTGCTGAAACGCTGCCATGTGGGAAAATGACGGACTTCTTAAGACAGCGATACACACGGTATGTTGAAAAAGAAACTTCTGTCTGGAATAAACAACAAGAATATCTTTACGTTGTGTCAGTACGACACTGTTCACCCTTTATTCTACCGATCAACATCGCCTCCACCGTTATTGATGCACATTTGGTAAGGTGGCACGACTTCTTGTACACCCTTCTCACAGAAACTTGCCACCAACGGTGTTAGCCAATCCTGCTAGATTATCCTGTCTATAGGCTATCTTACAGGCCGCTTCCAGCTTTCGTCTGGTTGTCTCTCAGGTTGTCTGTCAGGTTGTTTGTCCGGTTGTCTGTCCAGTTGTCTGTCAGGTTGTCTGTCCAGTGGTCTGCCAGGTTGTTAGTCTGTCCAGTTGTCTGTCCAGTTGTCTGTCCAGTTGTCTTTTCAGTTGTTTGTCAGGTTGTCTGTTCGGTTGTCTGTCCGGTTGTCTGTCCAGTTGTCTGTACGGTTGTCTGTCCAGTTGTCTGTCCAGTTGTCTGTCCAGTTGCCTGTCAGGTTGTCTGTCCAGTTGTCAGTCAGGTTATTAGTCTGTCCAGTTGTCTGTCAGTTTGTCTGTCCAGTTGTTTGTCCGGTTGTCTGTCAGGTTGTCTGTCTGGTTGTCTGTCTGGTTCTCTGTCAGGTTGTTTGTCCAGTTGTCTGTCAAGTTGTCTGTCAGTTTGTCTGTCCGGTTGTTTGTCCGGTTGTCTGTCAGGTTGTCTGTCAGGTTGTTTGTCTATCTAGTTGTCTGTCCAGTTGTTTGTCTAGTTGTCTGTCCAGTTCTCTGTCAGGTTGTCTGTCCAGTTGTCTGTCAGGTTGACTGTCCAGTGGTCTGCCAGGTTGTTAGTCAGTCCAGTTGTCTGTCCAGTTGTCTGTCCAGTTGTCTTTTCAGTTGTTTGTCAGGTTGTCTGTTCGGTTGTCTGTCCGGTTGTCTGTCCAGTTGTCTGTACGGTTGTCTGTCCAGTTGTCTGTCCAGTTGTCTGTCCAGTTGTCTTTTCAGTTGTTTGTCAGGTTGTCTGTTCGGTTGTCTGTCCGGTTGTCTGTCCAGTTGTCTGTACGGTTGTCTGTCCAGTTGTCTGTCCAGTTGTCTGTCCAGTTGCCTGTCAGGTTGTCTGTCCAGTTGTCAGTCAGGTTATTAGTCTGTCCAGTTGTCTGTCCAGTTGTTTGTCCGGTTGTCTGTCAGGTTGTCTGTCTGGTTGTCTGTCTGGTTCTCTGTCAGGTTGTTTGTCCAGTTGTCTGTCAAGTTGTCTGTCAGTTTGTCTGTCCGGTTGTTTGTCCGGTTGTCTGTCAGGTTGTCTGTCAGGTTGTTTGTCTATCTAGTTGTCTGTCCAGTTGTTTGTCTAGTTGTCTGTCCAGTTCTCTGTCAGGTTGTCTGTCCAGTTGTCTGTCAGGTTGACTGTCAAGTTGTCTGTCAGGTTGTCTGTCCAGTTGTCTGTCAGGTTGTCTGTCAGGTTGTCTGTCCAGTTGCCTGTCCAATTTTCTGTCAAGTTATCTGTCCACATGTTTGTCCAGTTGTCGGTCTGGTTGTCTGTCCAGTTGTCTGTCCAGTTGTTTGTCAGGTTGTTTGTCTGTCCAGTTATCTATCCAGTTGTCTGTCAGGTTGTCTGTCCAGTTGTCTGTCCGGTTGTCTGTCCAGTTCTCTGTCCAGTTGTCTGTCCCCTTGTCTGTCAGGTTGTTTGTCTGTCCAGTTGTCTGTCAGGTGGTTTTTCTGTCCAGTTGTCTATCCAGTTGTCTGTCAGGTTGTCTTTCCAGTTGTCTGTCTGGTTGTCTGTCCATTTGTCTGTCCAGTTGTCTGTCACGTTGTCTGTCCAGTTGTCTGTCCGGTTGCCTGTCCAATTGTCTGTCAGATTGTTTGTCTGTCCAGTTGACTGTCCACTTGTCTGTCTGGTTGTCTGTCCAGTTGTCTATCACGTTGTCTGTCCAATTGTCGGTCCGTTTGTCTGTCCAGTTGTCTGTCCATTTGTCTGTCCAGTTGTCTGTCAGGTTTATTGTCTGTCCAATTGTCTGTCCAGTTGTCTGTCTATTTGTCTGTCCGGTTGTCTGTCCATTTGTCTGTCCAGTTGTCTGTCCATTTGTCTGTCAGGCTGTCTGTCCATTTGTCTGTCAGGTTGTCTTTCTCGTTGTTTGTCCAGTTGTCTGTGCAGTTGTCTGTCCGGTTGTCTATCCATTTGTATGTCCAGTTGTTTGTCAGGTTGTCTGTCAGGTTGTCTGTCAGGTTGTTTGTCCGGTTGTCTGTCCAGTTGTCTGTCAGGTTGTCTGTCCAGTTGTCTGTACAGTTGTCTGTCCACCAGTTGTCTGTCTAGTTGTCTGTCCACCAGTTGTCTGTCCGGTTGTCTGTCCATTTGTCTGTCCAGTTGTCTGTCAGGTTGTCTGTCCGGTTGTCTGTCCAGTTGTTTGTCTGGTTATGTGTCTGGTTGTCTGTGCAGTTGGCTGTCCGGTTGTCTGTCTGGTTGTCTGTCCAGTTGTCTGTCCAGTTGTATGTCCAGTTATCTGTCTGGTTATCTGTCTGGTTATGGTGGTCTGTCCAGTTGTTTGTCCAGTTGTCTGTCTGGTTGTCTGTCCAGTCGTCTGTCTGGTTATCTGTCAGGGTGTCTGTCCAGTTGTCTGTCCAGTTGTCTGTCTGGTTGTCTGTCCAGTTGTCTGTCCAGTTGTCTGTCCAGTTATCTGTCCGGTTGTCTGTCCAGTTATCTGTTCGGTTGTCTGTCCAGTTCTCTGTACAGTTGTCTACCCAGTTGTTTGTCTGGTTGTCTGTCCAGTTCTCTGTCCAGTTGTTTGTCTAGTTGTCTGTCCAGTTCTCTGTCAGGTTGTATGTCCAGTTGTCTGTCCAGTTGTCTGTCCAGTTGTCTGTCAGGTTGTCTGTACAGTTGTCTGTCAGGCTGTCTGTCCAGTTGTTTATCCAGTTGTCCGTCCAGTTGTCTGTCCAGTTGTCTGTCAGGTTGACTGTCAGGTTGTCTGTCAGGTTGTCTGTCCAGTTGCCTGTCCAATTTTCTGTCAAGTTATCTGTCCACATGTTTGTCCAGTTGTCGGTCTGGTTGTCTGTCCAGTTGTCTGTCCAGTTGTTTGTCAGGTTGTTTGTCTGTCCAGTTATCTATCCAGTTGTCTGTCAGGTTGTCTGTCCAGTTGTCTGTCCGGTTGTCTGTCCAGTTCTCTGTCCAGTTGTCTGTCCCCTTGTCTGTCAGGTTGTTTGTCTGTCCAGTTGTCTGTCAGGTGGTTTTTCTGTCCAGTTGTCTATCCAGTTGTCTGTCAGGTTGTCTTTCCATTTGTCTGTCTGGTTGTCTGTCCATTTGTCTGTCCAGTTGTCTGTCACGTTGTCTGTCCAGTTGTCTGTCCGGTTGCCTGTCCAATTGTCTGTCAGATTGTTTGTCTGTCCAGTTGACTGTCCACTTGTCTGTCTGGTTGTCTGTCCAGTTGTCTATCACGTTGTCTGTCCAATTGTCGGTCCGTTTGTCTGTCCAGTTGTCTGTCCATTTGTCTGTCCAGTTGTCTGTCCAGTTGTCTGTCAGGTTTATTGTCTGTCCAGTTGTCTGTTTATTTGTCTGTCCGGTTGTCTGTCCATTTGTCTGTCCAGTTGTCTTTCTGGTTGTCTGTCCATTTGTCTGTCAGGCTGTCTGTCCATTTGTCTGTCCAGTTGTCTGTCAGGTTGTCTTTCTCGTTGTTTGTCCAGTTGTCTGTGCAGTTGTCTGTCCGGTTGTCTATCCATTTGTATGTCCAGTTGTTTGTCAGGTTGTCTGTCAGGTATTCTGTCCAGTTGTCTGTCAGGTTGTCTGTCCGGTTTTCTGTCCAGTTGTCTGTCAGGTTGCCTGTCCAGTTGTCTGTACAGTTGTCTGTCCACCAGTTGTCTGTCTAGTTGTCTGTCCACCAGTTGTCTGTCCGGTTGTCTGTCCAGTTGTCTGTCCAGTTGTCTGTCAGGTTGTCTGTCCGGTTGTCTGTCCAGTTGTTTGTCTGGTTATGTGTCTGGTTGTCTGTGCAGTTGGCTGTCCGGTTGTCTGTCTGGTTGTCTGTCCAGTTGTCTGTCCAGTTGTATGTCCAGTTATCTGTCTGGTTATGGTGGTCTGTCCAGTTGTTTGTCCAGTTGTCTGTCTGGTTGTCTGTCCAGTTGTCTGTCTGGTTATCTGTCAGGGTGTCTGTCCAGTTGTCTGTCCAGTTGTCTGTCTGGTTGTCTGTCCAGTTGTCTGTCCAGTTGTCTGTCCAGTTATCTGTCCGGTTGTCTGTCCAGTTATCTGTTCGGTTGTCTGTCCAGTTCTCTGTACAGTTGTCTACCCAGTTGTTTGTCTGGTTGTCTGTCCAGTTCTCTGTCCAGTTCTCTGTCCAGTTGTCTGTCCAGTTCTCTGTCAGGTTGTCTGTCCAGTTGTCTGTCCGGTTGTCTGTCTGATTGATGAGTACAGGTTCTCTGATCAGGAAAGAGCTAGTCAATGACAAGTCCAGATCCATCAACCCAGAACCCTTCAGCGCCAGCATGACTGCCTGGGAGGTGACTTTGGGGGGAGCAGAGCATGAACATCTCAGTCGTCCGCTGGTCACTTAGTGTTGAAACTAGAAGACTGGTATGTAATACTGGTTGTCTACAGACTGGTGTCACTGTGGTCGAGAGGTCAGGCACTCACCTCCAAAAGCGATGAACAGAAACGGGGAATATCGAATCCCACATGTTTTAAAATGACTCCTGGTCTCACGAGAGGTAGAACCAGAGTGCCTGTATCCTGAGTTGCCTCCAGTCGTCTTGACTTATGTTTGGTCGCTGGTCAAAGGTAGCTTGGGATTAGAGAGTGAGGCCTTAGACAAGCGCAGTTTCTTGCTCACTATAATCAGAATTCACAAGTTACATCTTCAAGACAAACCCGTCTGTTGCTATCGCCTTCATCCCTTGGAAAGGGCAACCAACAAGACAATCTGGCAGGGCATCCTGACTTTCAAAACGATTGCCGGCGGGGAATCTTTACAAGTGCAAAAATGGGCGAAGGTCTCTCTGTGCCGTGTCAGGGCTGTACGAAGGTCTCTCTGTGCCGTGTCAGGGCTGTACGAAGGTCTCTCTGTGCCGTGTCAGGGCTGTACGAAGGTCTCTCTGTGCCGTGTCAGGGCTGTACGAAGGTCTGTCTGTGCCGTGTCAGGGCTGTACGAAGGTCTCTCTTTGCCGTGTCAGGGCTGTACGAAGGTCTCTCTGTGCTGTGTCAGGGTTGTACGAAGGTCTGTCTGTGCCGTGTCAGGGTTGTACGAAGGTCTCCCTGTGCCGTGTTAGGGTTGTACGAAGGTCTGTCTGTGCCGTGTCAGGGCTGTACGAAGGTCTCTCTGTGCCGTGTCAGGGCTGTACGAAGGAGGTGGCGGTGGGAGGGTGGTTTTTACCCATCCAAATGACGTCAGTTCAGGTTGGGTGTGCGCAATAAAGTGTGGCCGTCAACCGTGCGCATCAGGTCCTCAGTCAACCGTGCGCATCAGGTCCTCAGTCAACCGTGCGCATCAGGTCCTTAGTCAACCGTGCGCATCAGATCCTCAGTCAACCGTGCGCATCAGGTCTCCAGTCAACTGTGCGCATCAGGTCCTCTGTCAACTGTGCGCATCAGGTCTCCAGTCAACCGTGCGCATCAGGTCCTCAGTCAACCGTGCGGCCGTCGAGTCCGCATCTCTCCCTGATCATTCTTGCCCAACTCCTCGCCACGGTATCACTCATCCTAGCCATGGTATCACCCATTGCACTCTTCCTAGAATCCTCACTCATCTGATCATTCCTTTAAATAAGTTGAATTGTTGTTTGCACTAAGAAAACCCAATAACAGACCGTCTTCTAAGTCAACGATGCGCTTCATTGCCCTCAACAACCTGAAAGCCCAGAAACATTTTCAAACATCAAACAAATATCACCAAATGCCTTCTGTGGATTGTCAATGGATGGAGCATTCAATCGCGCATGCGTAAGGACACGGGAAACACTACACGAGAGGCCATAGTAAAATGGTGAGGAGATGCTATAATAAGGAGATATGGAGCTGTGGAGGACCAGCTACACGGCTAGAAGAGGTTGGATGGAGACTGGTCTGTACTGAAGAGAAGGGGTTGGATGGAGACTGGTCTCTGCTGAAGAGAAGGGATTGGATGGAGACTGGCCTCCTGAAGAGAATGGGTTGGAAGCAGACTGATCTCCACTGAAGAGAAGGGGTTGTACGGAGACTCAAATTTTACATTTTGCTGCACGATCATGAAGTGGCATTCCGCTCGTACAGTTAACTATCTATGGATGTTATATTGGCACTTTCAATAGAATTAGTCGGTTAATAATATTTCTTGAGATGTGATCCTCCTGATGTTTCTAGGCTGTCTATCTTATCACGTAAACGTCCTTTCCAGAAATGTATTTCTGTTGCCTGCAAGTAGTATCTCTATTTGTTTATTTATTGTCCATGGCTGACGTCGGTAACACGACATTGATTCACCATATTACTGTAATTTGCTGGTTCTCATTAGTTTGCTAGTAAGACACAAACCAATTGTCAGATCAGCTAAGACAGAGACAAACACATCCACAAGGATACAAGTACGGGAAATATATATGCAAACAGCTACATAGAAGGCACGAGAATAGCAAATACAGACACGCTACAAGAATAAGAAAGTACAGACACGACGCATGGGTAAGAGCTAGAGACAGGATGAAACAATTCGACAATGGTGATCAATTGGCATAAGACAATGGTGATCGATTGACATAAGACAATTGTGGTGGACTCACTTCCGCTGTCGTCATCCACGTGAATAACTAGCACGGCAATGAACGCCGGCAGCCAGAGACCGGCCGCGAGTAGCAGGGCCAGCATTGGCTGGGCGGACAGTAACCATGGCAACTTGTTGGATCCGTTGGATATTCCAGACACTTTGGTCACGATCTCGCCGAACTCGGTTTTCTCCATCTGGTGTTGGTGGGGAGAGGAGAGGAGAGGTGAAGTGAGGTGAGGTGAGGTGAGGAGAGGTGAGGAGATGTGAGGTGAGGTGAGGTGAGGAGAGGTGAGATGAGAGGTGAGGTGAGGAGAGGTGAGGTGAGAAGAGGTGAGGTGAGGAGAGGTGAGGAGAGGTGATATTAGGAGAGATGAGATTAGGAGAGGTGAGGTGAGGAAAGGAGAGGTGAGGTGGGGAGAGAGGTGAGGAGAGAAATGGAGAGGTGAGGAAAGGTAAGAGGAGGTGAGGTGAGAAGAGGAGAGGTGAGGAGAGGTGAAATGAGGTGAGGAGAGGTGAGGTGAGGAGAGGTGAGGAGAGGTGAGGTGAGGTGTGGAGTGGTGAGGCGAGGTGAGGTGAGATGAGAGGTGAGGAGAGAATTGGAGAGGTGAGATGAGAAGAGGAGAGGTGAGATGAGGTGAGGAGAGGAGAGGTGATATTAGGAGAGATGAGATTAGGAGAGGTGAGGTGAGGAGAGGTGAGGTGAGGAGAGAGATGAGAGGTGAGGTGAGGTGAGGAAAGGTGAAGAGAGGAGAGAAATGGTGGGGAGACGAGAGGTGAGGTGAGGTGAGAATAGGTGAGGTGAGGAGAGGTGAGAGGGGAAGAGAGGAGAAGAGAGAAATGGTGGGGATTAGTTAGTTCTTTCATTTCACGTGTGTGTGTGCGCGTCTGTCAAGGGTATGGCTGTGAGTGTATGTCTGTTGTCTGGGAGTATATGTGTATGTCTGTCTAAGGGTATGTGTCTGACAGACAGCAGACTGTTATCGGACATGTTATAGTTCTCAAATAATAATGGAATTGTTTTATTGGTTGCCGTGACCATACTGTTCATCTCCGCATTGCCAACCTTGAGTTTCAAGCACATTTTTACAACTCAGTCGACTGGAGCGTGCAGTATGCGACAAGAGCTGTAACATCCCCAACACAGAAGCGGTGTGTAGATCATTTGTGAACTTGTGTATGGGAGAGAATTATACAAGAGTACCTTCTTTAACAGAGTTAACGTTCTTTCAAATCTAGGTCACGGTACTATTTCATCTATCATGTAGCAGGTCCTAACATTATTGTATCACTTTATTTACTATCTTTCTTCCTTACCACTATCACTCCTTAACTCACACTTTAATTAAATCACTAACAATTCTTTAAACAGAAGCAAAATAAAGAACGTTTATTTCACAAACATCAAACACATCATATCAATAAACTAGGCTCGTAAATCGAATTATATTGTTAATCAATTATTAACGAATGTTAATGTCTCTCAAGAATGTTGTTATCAGACTTCTGTAACTGGTTATAATTACTTTCGATAGGTTCGTGCAATTAGCACAGGACATACTCTAGCACTAAACTTGACCCAGAGTTCTGATCACGTGGTTGGAATCTAGCATTTGTTCTATACATGGTCTCTATCTCTGTGCGTTGATATAATGCTGTCTAGCTACTTGTTCTCAGTTCTAATCTCTCTGTCATCACTCGTCTTATGGCCTTATGTTCCAACTCCCAGCTTACACAACGTGGATGCCTTCCGAGCCCTTTGTCTCGTCTCAACGTAAGGCTGATGTCTACTGAGCCTCTTGTCCCGTCTCAACGTCAGGAAGTCGGCGACTGCAGCTGTGCTCGTGTCTATCACAGACGACAGTGGTTCTGTTACTGTGGTTGTCAGGCCAAGGTAACACATGAGTCACGTCGTGTTGTCCAAAACGAAAGCTTCGTGTTGAAGCAACGTCTCACTCCGCCTGACGAGAATGAAGTCGGGTCACGAGACACAGGCGTTAGCGACGACTCGAACAGAACATCACACGCAGACGGATTCGTACACGTTCGTGTTCTCTCGTTGCCTTTCAGTGTTGGTCTGCTTCGGTGGCTTCTAATTCTATCTCTCCATTCTTGTCACTGGCTAAGTTTTGTAGTTTATCTAGCTACTTGTTCTGTCTATCTGCTACCTACTAAATTGCACGGTAGAACTCTCTTCGCTGCTCTTTCTGATTTGTCTCCCCCAGTTTATATGCTAAGCTCCCTGCTTTGGTCAATGACTTCTACTTTCTTGAGTTCATTTCCCTCAAACTTTATTTGAACTGGCGTGTCCCAGAGAAAGGCTTCCTTGTTTTTTAACTTTAGGTGACCTAGAGGTCGTTAAATTCCCAGTAAAAACGTGGGAAGTGAACCATTTTGGCTGGGCACTTTTAAACTGCATTGTTTGAGAATTAAGGACAGTGACGCGTTCAATTAACTGAACCTATCTCTCTCCTAGCAGGAACCAGAGGTTATTGGAGCAGCACGATCAATCAGGTGCACATGTTTGTAAACAAGTTGTAGAGTCCAGTGATTCCAACTACCAATGATTGCCTGCCGGTTACACGTCTGCTGACCCCTCGTGATGACGTGTGTAGTCTTGGTGTGTAGGCTCGGTGTGTAGGCTCTAGGCTTGGTGTGTAGGCTCGGTGTGTAGGCTCTAGGCTCGGTGTGTAGGCTCTAGGCTTGGTGTGTAGGCTCTAGGCTTGGTGTGTAGGCTCTAAGCTCGGTGTGTAGGCTTGGTTTGTAGGCTTTAGGCTTGGTGTGTAAGCTCGGTGTGTAGGCTCTAGGCTCGGTGTGTAGGCTCTAGGCTTGGTGTGTAGGCTCTAGGCTCGGTGTGTAGGCTCTAGGCTCGATGTGTAGGCTCTAGGCTTGGTGTGTAGGCTTGGTGTGTAGGCTCTAGGCTCGGTGTGCAGGCTTTAGGCTTGGTGTGTAGGCTCTAGGCTCGGTGTGTAGGCTCTAGGCTTGGTGTGTAGGCTCTAGGCTTGGTGTGTAGGCTCTAGGCTTGGTGTGTAGGCTCTAGGCTCGGTGTGTAGGCTCGGTTTGTAGGCTTTAGGCTTGGTGTGTAAGATCGGTGTGTAGGCTCTAGGCTCGGTGTGTAGGCTCTAGGCTTGGTGTGTAGGCTCTAGGCTCGGTGTGTAGGCTCTAGGCTCGATGTGTAGGCTCTAGGCTCGGTGTGTAGGCTCTAGGCTTGGTGGGTAGGCTCGGTGTGTAGGCTCTAGGCTTGGTGTGTAGGCTTTAGGCTTGGTGTGTAGGCTCTAGACTCGGTGTGTAGGCTCTAGGCTAGGTGTGTAGGCTCGGTGTGTAGCTAGGCTTGGTGTGTAGACTCTAGGCTCGGTGTGTAGGCGCTAAGCTTATTGTGTAGGCTCGGTGTGTAGGCTCTAGGCTCCATTTGTAGGCTCTAGGCTTGGTGTGTAGGCTCTAGGCTTGGTGTGTAGGCTCGGTGTGTAGGCTCTAGGCTTGGTGTAGGCTCTAGGCTCGGTGTGTAGGCTCTAGGATCGGTGTGTAGGCTCTAGGCTCTGTGTGTAGGCTCTGGGCTCGGTGTGTAGGCTGAGTGTGTAGGCTCTAGGCTAGGTGTGTAGGCTCTAGGCTCGGTGTGTAGGCTCTAGGCTTGGTGTATAGGCTCTAGGCTCGGTGTGTAGGCTCTAGGCTCGGTGTGTGGGCTCTAGGCTCGGTGTGTAGGCTCTAGGCTCGGTGTGTAGGCTAGGTATGTAGGCTCTAGGCTTGGTGTAAGCTCTAGGCTTGGTGTGTAGGCTCGGTGTGTAGGCTCTAGGCTTGGTGTGTAGGCTCTAGGCTCGGTGTGTAGGCTCTAGGCTTGGTGTGTAGGCTTGGAGGGTATTTTTTAGGCTTGGTGTGTAGGCTCGGTGTGTAGGCTCTAGGCTCGGTGTGTAGGCTCTAGGCTAGGTATGTAGGCTCTACGCTCGGTGTGTAAGCTCTAGACTAGGTGTGTAGGCTCTAGGCTCGGTGTGTAGGGTCTAGGCTTGGTGTGTAGACTCTAGGCTCGGTGTGTAGGCTCTAGGCTTGGTGTGTAGACTTTAGGCTCGGCGTGTAGACTCTAGGCTTGGTGTGTAGGCTCTAGGCTCTGCGTGTAGGCTCTAGGCTCTGCGTGTAGGCTCTAGGCTCGGTGTGTAGGCCCTAGGGTTGGTGTGTAGGCTCTAGGTTCGGTGTGTAGGCTCTAGGCTTGGTGTGTAGGCTCTACGCTCGATGTGTAGGATCTAGGCTTGGTGTGTAGGAATCACGCCACAACAACTAGCACATTTTATGTGATTTGTGTACAGCACCAAAACTGCGTGTTCCCACAATTGCAATAATGGTCGTGCGTGTGTTCTTGGAGGTTTGTGTGATGTGAATGGGTGTGTGTTTGTGTGTGTGTGGTGTTTATGTGTGTGGTGTTTATGTGTGTTTACGTGTGATGTGTGTGTGTATGTTTGTTGTGTGAGTGCTTGTATATATGTGTTGTGTTTGCTCTGTGTGTGTGTGTATGGGTTTCTTTCTGTGTGTTATGTGTGTTTTGTGTGTGTGTGCTTGTAGATATGTGTGTTGTGTTTGCTGTATAAGTGTGTTCTGTATGTGTGTGTTTTATGTATGTAACGTTTGTGTGTGTTTTGATTGGTGCGTGTGATTTGTGTGTATGTTTCCTGTGTATATACTCGCTTTATCTATTCTTTATTATCAGCACACAGTTTATCTCTCAAATAAGCACATCTATTTGCCTCAAGAGTTTGGCTCCAGCTTTGCGAGGGAGAATACAGGTTATCACTCAATTCAGCAGGCTGTTCTGTCTCTCGTCCGCTGTCATATAACCGACAGACTTAATGTACGTGGTTTACTGTTTGCCTGTTCTCAATACAGATCCGCAAGTCTGATTAGTCAGCCAGACATCAGACATTTGTCTGGCACGTGATGTCAGAGTCTGCATTGGCCGGCAAGCAGTAGCAATATTGTCATCTGATCTATTGTAGACGAGAAGCAGTATGTAACTGTTTTATCAGGCTGTCTCCTCGCTGTGATGTTTGTTGGAGAGGTTGTGTGAACATCTTAGCTCGAGTGACAGTACGAGTGTTTGTTGGAGAGGTTGTGTGAACATCTTAGCTCGAGACCACAGTACGAGTGTTTGTTAGAGAGGCTGTTTGAACATCTTAGCTCGAGACCACAGTACGAGTGTTTGTGATTGAGGCAGAGACTGGGTAAAAGGTAAGAGGAATCCTTCAGCAGACTCAACCCCTGGTCAGGAATAAAATGCTAGAGACTTCAGTACACTAAGCCTCATCTTGAGAGATGGGGTGGTTAGGTCCTTTCAGCAGACTCAACCCCTGGTCAGGAATGAAATGCTAGGGACTTCAGTACACTGAGCCTCAGCTTGAGAGATGGGTGGCCAGTTCCCTTCCTCGCTGCCTTTTCCTTCGCCAACCGAAGATAGGTACCGATATACAACTAGGCTGACTGGAGCTGTCGGTAAAGATAATTTAACCCTGCACCTTTACCACCAAAAGCGAGTACTCTACCACAGCGCTAATCAGCCAACTGACTTACCCCTATCCCATGAGCTGAGAGCGATGAAGGGATGTCCAGATCTGGACCGTCCGCTGGCACAAGAAAGGAGTCCCATCCTACCTTTACTTGCAGACGACAGAAGGTCAGAATCTTGCCGTTAGTGACATCTGCAACATTTGGGCCAATTAATCAACATTAGGGAAACATCACCAACATCAGTTCATTAATCAGCATTAAGGCAACACACCATCATTAATAAACATTAAGGCAACATCACTAACAGACGTTCATTAATCAACATTAAGGCAACATCACCAACCTGATACCTAGCAAACACAAAAAACTAGAGGCTACCGATGGCAGCAGAGCTTCATCTCTCCCAGCTAACAGATGACACAATGTCTCCCAGCTAACAGATGACACAATCTCTCCCAGCTAACAGATGACACAATCTCTCCCAGCTAACAGATGACACAATCTCTCCCAGCTAACAGATGACACAATCTCTCCCAGCTAACAGATGACACAATCTCTCCCAGCTAACAGATGACACAATCTCTCCCAGCTAACAGATGACACAATCTCTCCCAGCTAACAGATGACACAATCTCTCCCAGCTAACAGATGACACAATCTCATTCAGCTAACATACTACACCAGCCCTTAGAGCTATTTATATATATATATACAGAGAGGGGGAAACACCTCTCCCCCCCCCCCCACAGAAATGGATGTATCACCATTACAAGATAGAGTGAATCACCCACACATAGCCTCCACCCTCCACACCCCCCCCCCCCCCCCCACAAAAAAATTTAAAATTACAAATAAATAAATGGATGTATCACCATTAAAAGAGACACAGATATAGAAAAGAGAAAGCGCAAAACCCGCCTGGACTTAGACATGTACAGAAAAGCTAACGGAAATATTCAGAACATATTACAAACATATTAAAAGTTTATTTTTGGTTCATTTTAATGGAACAATTAAAGAGGTGTCTGTCGATTATCAGGGCAGTATTTGGCGATACTTGTCAACCTGATATCAACATTAGTCTGGTGTCCAAGACTTGAAATAGTTGGCGGCCGGAGAACCGGCGGAAATCAATATTAAGACGTTGCCGGTGTGAATTATTTCGTGAATATACAGAAAAGAATATGATTTGTTTTGTTTTTGGCCGGGGCGGCAACTACGCTTCTTCTTCCTTCCTTCCTGTCTTCCTTCCTTCCTGTCTTCCTTCCTTCCTCCTCCTCCTTCCTTCTTCTTCTTCTTCTTCTTTGGCGTTCGTTCCATTGACGCTGTGTATTAGTTTACAGCAAAGATGCGAAATCTGCGTAATTCGGACCGACACATCCATATCCAGCTAACCTTTTTGTGTACCGAGTTTGCCTTCCCACTGTATTCTCTTAGCCAGCCTACACTAGTGAAGCCGGTTTCCAGGACCGCCGCTTGGAGTCGGAACAGAGCCTTGGTCAGCTTTGATTTTCTAACCCTGACGCAAGCTATGAGTAGCTAACCCTGACGCAAGCTATGAGTAGCTAACCCTGACGCAAGCTATGAGTAGCTAACCCTGAAGCAAATTATGAGTAGCTGACCCTGACGCAAGCTATGAGTCACTGACTCACTGTGTTGCATCTTCGGCTCCAGTAACTGAGCGATACATATTTATGTTTCTGCTAACCGACTTTGACTTTTATTACCGCCGGAGCTTCGCTTTACTTTTCTATGTTAATGTCCAGAAATAACCCCCCCCC
>JAVGWX010000008.1:95172183-95564683 GCA_036924085.1 Ariolimax columbianus | reverse complement strand
AAAGAGAGAAAGAGAAAGAGAGAATCCAGGCAGTTAGCGCAGAGAGAGAGAGAGAGAGGGACCAGGCAGTTAGCACAGAGAGAGAGAGAGAGAGAGGGACCAGGCAGTAAGCGCAGAAAGAGAGAGAGAGAGAGAGATGGACCAGGCAGTTAGCGCTGAGAGAGAGAGAGAGAGAGAAAGACCAGTCAGTTAGCGTGGAGAGAAAGACCAGTCAGTTAGCGTGGAGAGAAAGACAAGTTAGTTAGCGTGGAGAGAAAGACAAGTTAGTGTGGAGAGAAAGACCAGTCAGTTAGCGTGGAGAGAAAGACAAGTTAGCGTGGAGAGAAAGACAAGTTAGTGTGGAGAGAAAGACCAGTCAGTTAGCGTGGAGAGAAAGACAAGTCAGTTAGCGTGGAGAGAAAGACAAGTTAGCGTGGAGAGAAAGACAAGTTAGTGTGGAGAGAATGACCAGTCAGTTAGCGTGGAGAGAAAGACAAGTTAGTGTGGAGAAAAAGTGTAACAGTTCCCGCCGGAGCAAGGGGAGTTTAGGATGCCTGAACATGTTAAAGCTTAAAGCTACCTGAATGCATGTCAAGGTCACTCACCGTCTCAGCAAAGGAGAACAGAGTTGGGTTAAGGAATGTGGACAGATAGAAACTGACCACTGGCCTTCTGATTTTGGTAGGGGGAGATTGATTGACAGACGAAATTGGCAGCGGGGCTTGCTGCGAGAGAATGAGTGACAGGTGTGCAAAGTGTTTCGTTCCAATTGGGATTGAAGATGGCCATCACCTGAGATCGATTGGTCAAGCTCTGGCCTTGCTTGAGGATATATAACTCGAGACAAAGTTTAGCTCAAGGGGGGCTGGAGAGAGAGAGGCTGTATGGAGGAGAGTGAGAGAGAGAGAGAGAGACTGAATGTGGATATTATGTTTAACTCACCGACTTAGATAGAGGACCGATTGATTGACGGTTGGACGAATGTTTAGTGATAGAACAGGATCGCTCAAATAGGTGTGTGAGTTTTGCATGAATAGATAATCTGAAAGTGTGTTTGTAAGCAAGGACACACTGTGAACGAGTTATGTCGAGATCGCCCGCCTGAGGGGATTTCAGTGAGGAAGAGTATTTGATAAGGTGTGTTGAAGACGCAGTTAAGGCGATGTGTGTGTGTGTTATGTAATTGCAAGGCAATAGAACTGGGTTTTTTAGATAGTTGGGAATTCCATCAATAGCTAATGCTTACAATTCCCGTTTTAGTAGAATGTTTAGTTAAGATATGTATTATATTGTGTTTGTAATTTCTCTACTCATTGTATGATATGAGTATGATATAATAAATATGCCACCTGCTGTTTGATATGTCATTTACTGAGTATGGTCATGATGATGTGGATGAGTGTGAGAATGTTCTAAGTTAGATCATGGCAGCAGAGGGTCTGTTACACGTTTATTATTATTTTGGTGCCTGTTGACCACGGATAGTCGTGGTAGATTTATAAATATAGTGCGTGTGTAGCTATAGATCTTGATTTGCACGTTTAACAGAAGTGTCGCAGTTATATATAACTTGTGTGTGTAGTTAGGAATAGAGGAGTAGCTAGTGGTTAGGGTGTTAGTTACCATAGACAGTTTTTCCAATCATCTGACTGGTAAGTGTGACATTTTTCTTCCACCCATTGTTGTATTATTGACAAGACTTTGTGCGTACTTGACAGTCTTATAAATTTTTTTGGTGGGCCAGACGGGTTTATTCAATATGTCGAGGTTAAACAATGTTAAACAATGTTATCATTGTCTAGCTTTTGGACATTTGTCTATCGGATGCCCTAATATTCTTCGGAATATTAACAGTTCCTGGAGAAGAGGAGGACTGTTTGTCAAAAACAAGCCTTTCATGGCACGAGCTACAGTCAGCGATAAGTGGGAGGACAATAGTCAACTACAAAACCAGCTAAGAGAACTAACAAGCAGAGTTATTCGGCTGGAAAGAGGAAAACGACCTCCAATGGAAGCTGCGACAGCTGTTGCAACAGTTTGAAAACGGAGCTTTCAAACCAGCTAGGAAGGAGAGAAGAAATCAAGAAATCACAGAAGTAAACACGGCCCAGTATTTTGGAAGGGGACAGAGTGGTAGGAAAGTGAGTAGGAAGCCCGTCCAACTTCCACATTCCGATCCGTGGAGGGACAGAGGTGGAAATCTCAGGACGGACGTGTGTGGACGGTTGGACAGAGGTGGCAAAAAGGGGAGTTTGACCCAGGTGGAGAGGCCAAGTCAAGTGAGAGGAGGAGGAATGGTTGGGCAGAAGTTTGAATCGGGCAGATTCTTAGCCCACAAGAGGCCTTTTGCACGGTTACAGATGGAGAGGCAGAACAGGAGCTATCAAAGAGACCTTGAGCACGAGGCGGATGGACAGAAAGAAAGAGATACAGGTTTTGTGTATCCAGAAAAGTTAGGGACGGAGGGCAGGTTACGCAATGCAAACGAGCCAAACGTTCGCTCAGAGGTCCAGATGAAATGTCACATCATTGGACAGTGTAGGACGAGAATTCAGGAAGAGGGTGTTACGTCGATTAACAGGGTCGGGCGTGCTGAAAGGGGCCAAGTTTACCAGGAACTTGTGGTCAAGCCTGGTAGAACATTAGTTAGAGTCGACGAAGAATCGAACAAGGAAATAGTCGGAGATTCGTCAGATAAAGAGGAAAGGAGAGGAGGAGGAATGGTGGCAGGGCCTAGCCATGCGGGAGAAGTTGTTGAACAGACCGAAAGAAGGGACAACCCTTCGGCCACCGAGGAAGGCAGTGGGAATGAAGCACAGTTAGAATGTGAAACGGACGCACCGGGTAAGAATACTCGTGCAGCCAACAAAGGAGGAACAGAGTTTCTAAGGAAAACGAAGAAAAGGGAAAGACAGGTTAACCACAGCCAGGACAGCGAACCAGTCATCGAAGCAAAGATGAAAAGATCTCAGTTCGAGATAAGCCAACAGTCAAACGAACAGTGTGAAAATTCTTTCCCACAAATAGTGACTACAGATGGACGGAAGGCTGAAGTAGCGGACGATGTAAGTGTACGTAACACTACCAGAGAACCGGTGGGTACGAACCAAACAACCGTGAAACAAACAGACCAGACGATGGGCGTTTTACATGAGGAAATCGCGCAGCAATCAGAGACAGCTGATGGGGCAACGCATAGTCTGGTTAAAATAAGCAGTAGTGATGAGGAACGGTTGATACAATGTTGTCTGACGCTAGCCAAAAACATGGAAATCAGAAATGGAATTAGGTAAAGTCGTGTGGAGTACTTACACACATGGGCTATCATGTGAAACTCCAGTTAATGTATGCATTTGCATAAAATTTGTTTCATCTACCGTTATCCTTGGGAAACGGAGATTTGGATAATTAGGGGGTAGGGTATAGAGATGGAGGAATGACCAGATGTTAAAAATTCCTTTGAATTCGTTGTCTGAAGTATACGCCAGACAATGAGCGGACGGTCAGTCTGAAGCGAAGACTGACCGAGACCAAAGGGACATTTCCGACCAGAGAAACGGACAAGAGACGCAGGATAGCTGGATGCGCCAGGTAATGATTACGCGACGCAGGGTAACACGTGGACGTGATGTTTCGGTCAAAATCTGACCAGGGAGTTTTTGATGTGGGGAAACAGTGGTGAATTAGTTAGATCACAATACTCGGTTTTGATTCCTCGTGACAAAGACTGCACCTGGACTAGTAGGGTTACAGCATGACGTAATTCGACAGGTGGACGATTCGGTTTTTGACTTTTAACTCAGACATAGTTTAGTATCTGATTAAGTTACAACTTAGTCATAGTTTAGTGACATAGTCTAGTAGAACTTAGTCATAGTTTAGTATCTTTTGAAGGGAGCATTAACAGGTGCTCATCTGTGGGGCACGAGCAGGAGTGAAGGTTGATGGCACTTGGTCATGTTTATGTGTGTAAATATTTTGATATTTGGATTTTGACAAGCGTATTACTTGCACTTTAATTGATTGTTGTTGGTTTGTTTAAACATGATTATGTGTCCTGACATAAGTATCAAGGTGGGATACTTACGGACTGAAATACTGATATCATGAGTATGCGTGCAAATATTTTGACATTTGTATTTGGTGTGGGTTTTGACTAATGGTATTACTTGCATTTTTAGTGGGTTGTATGGTCGATATAGTATGCATTGAATTTTTCTTTATTTTGTTGTTGTTTTGTTGTTTAAACATGATTACATATCCTGACAGTATCAAAGTGTGATACTTGCTGACTGAAATATTGATATCATAAGTATGCGTGCAAATATTTTGGTTTTGGGTTACGAAATTGTATGCAATGCATTTGTCTTTAATTTGTTGGTTTTTGTTGTTGTTGTTGTTAAGTCATCATGTTTACAGGTATTTTATACAGGTTATATAGGTGATCTACAGAGCAGTATATCTCATTCAGACTGTAGGCCTCCGCAAGCACAGGTCACCACGAGTTCCAGAATAAGAACTAGCATGTGGGACACTCAGCTGGACGACTTAATCGGAGATACATCATAACAAGACATATTGTTATTTTATCACATGTATGTGGAGTCTTTGCAGAGAAGACTATATTGATCAGAAGTTGTAATATTGACTATGACATATGTTGTCAAACATCGTTTTTGTGGGAAACATAAATAATTTTGCTGTTTTCTTTGAGAGGGGATAGCTGTCAAGAAAGACAATGAATAACTAGCCCGAGGATAACCCACGTAAATTCGTGGCCTCACAGGAGTTAGTATGAAGTGAATGGTCGGCCAGGCGTGTACTGAGACCGCCTGAGAAAATTGACCTGAACTGGTCGAGTGTAACAATGAAGGTTCGTGTCCTTAGAGGAAGGCACGAGAACAGGGCGAGGTATGTTGACCTCAATGAGTAAGGAGAATTCCTTAAGGTGTTTCTGTTTTGATGAGTTAAAGGTCCCGCAGGGACAGACTTGGGTGTATTTTACTGCAAAACGATGTAAAAGTGGTGGCTTGTGTTGTAAAAACGCCCAGCCACAGTGTTTTTTTTCTGCTGGTATTGATTGTGTATGTATTACAAAAAGTTTATATGTATCAAATGACATGTCTTTTTATGCATGTACGATGTGAGTGAAGTTGTAAACAGGAGTGGCGTTTACATTATGAATAGGGGAGACGAAAATTGTGTGACAGTGTTTTCTTTTCAAGGCAGGTACAATTTGAGTGGAGTTGTAAACAGGAGTAGTGTTTACATTTTGGATAGTGAAGACGAAAATGGTGGTCATTTGCCAGATGAAAAAAATGACCATCCATGTTTCGGTCTGTAGTTTAGGGAGGTAATGTAACAGTTCCCGCCGGAGCAAGGGGAGTTTAGGATGCCTGAAAATGTTAAAGCTTAAAGCTACCTGAATGCATGCCAAGGTCACTCACCGTCTCAGCAAAGGAGAACAGAGTTGGGTTAAGGAATGTGGACAGATAGAAACTGACCACTGGCCTTCTGATTTTGGTAGGGGGAGATTGATTGACAGACGAAATTGGCAACGGGGCTTGCTGCGAGAGAATGAGTGACAGGTGTGCAAAGTGTTTCGTTCCAATTGGGATTGAAGATGGCCATCACCTGAGATCGATTGGTCAAGCTCTGGCCTTGCTTGAGGATTAATAACTCGAGACAAAGTTTAGCTCAGGAGGCTGGAGAGAGAGAGGCTGTATGGAGGAGAGTGAGAGAGAAAGAGACTGAATGTGGATAGTATGTTTAACTCACCGACTTAGATAGAGGACCGATTGATTGACGGTTGGACGAATGTTTAGTGATAGAACAGGATCGCTCAAATAGGTGTGTGAGTTTTGCATGAATAGATAATCTGAAAGTGTGTTTGTAAGCAAGGACACATTGTGAACGAGTTATGTCGAGATCGCCCGCCTGAGGGGATTTCAGTGAGGAAGAGTATTTGATAAGGTGTGTTGAAGACGCAGTTAAGGCGATGTGTGTGGGATGTAATTGCAAGGCAATAGAACTGGTTTTTTTTAGATAGTTGGGAATTCCATCAATAGCTAATGCTTACAACTCCCGTTTTAGTAGAATGTTTAGTTAAGATATGTATTATATTGTGTTTGTAATTTCTCTACTCATTGTATGATATGAGTATGATATAATAAATATGCCACCTGCTGTTTGATATGTCATTTACTGAGTATGGTCATGATGATGTGGATGAGTGTGAGAATGTTCTAAGTTAGATCATGGCAGCAGAGGGTCTGTTACAAAAGACCAGTCAGTTAGCGTGGAGAGAAAGACAAGTTAGTGTGGAGAGAAAGACCAGTCAGTTAGCGTGCAGAGAAAGACAAGTTAGTTAGCGTGGAGAGAAAGACAAGTTAGCGTGGAGAGAAAGACAAGTTAGTGTGGAGAGAAAGACCAGTCAGTTAGCGTGGAGAGAAAGACAAGTTAGTTAGTGTGGAGAGAAAGACAAGTTAGTATGGAGAGAAAGACAAGTTAGCGTGGAGAGAAAGACAAGTTAGCGTGGAGAGAAAGACCAGTCAGTTAGCGTGGAGAGAAAGACAAGTTAGTGTGGAGAGAAAGACCAGTCAGTTAGCCTGGAGAGAAAGACAAGTTAGTGTGGAGAGAAAGACAAGTTAGTGTGGAGAGAAAGAAAAGTTAGTGTGGAGAGAAAGACAAGTTAGTGTGGAGAGAAAGACAAGTTAGTGTGGAGAGAAAGACAAGTTAGCGTGGAGAGAAAGACCAGTCAGTTAGCGTGGAGAGAAAGACAAGTTAGCGTGGAGAGAAAGACAAGTTAGCGTGGAGAGAAAGACAAGTTAGTGTGGAGAGAAAGACCAGTCAGTTAGCGTGGAGAGAAAGACAAGTTAGTGTGGAGAGAAAGACAAGTTAGTGTGGAGAGAAAGACAAGTTAGTGTGGAGAGAAAGACAAGTTAGTGTGGAGAGAAAGACAAGTTAGTGTGGAGAGAAAGACAAGTCAGTTAGCGTGGAGAGAAAGACCAGTTAGTTAGCGTGGAGAGAAAGACAAGTTAGTTAGCGTGGAGAGAAAGACAAGTTAGTTAGCGTGGAGAGAAAGACAAGTTAGTTAGCGTGGAGAGAAAGACAAGTTAGTTAGCGTGGAGAGAAAGACAAGTTAGTTAGCGTGGAGAGAAAGACAAGTTAGTTAGCGTGGAGAGAAAGACAAGTTAGTTAGCGTGGAGAGAAAGACCAGTCAGTTAGCGTGGAGAGAAAGACAAGTCAGTTAGCGTGGAGAGAGAGAGAGACCAGTGAGCTGTAGTCTAGAGCCAAGGACAGACTGAACAGACTAGAATTGGACCGACTTCAGCTGACAGTTTTTGAGTTGCCATCCTAAGTTCACAACAGAAAGGTAAATATTCATCAAAGTAAATAGATTTCCACAGAGCCAGCTTAGATTTGACAGAGCCAGCATAGATTTGACAGAGGCATCATAGATTTGACAGAGCCAGCTTAGATCCTGACAGCCACTACGCTGTACGAGAGAGTAGTCCATCTCCAAGACCCATGTCGGCTAAGAGACAGAATTTTGCCAGATTATTTGTAGCCAGTGAAAGCCACGTGGCACGACAGAGCCAGCTTAGATTTTGTCAGAGCCAGCTTAGATTTTGTCAGAGCCAGCTTAGATTTTCTCAGAGCCAGCTTAGATTTTGTCAGAGCCAGCTTAGATTTTGTCAGAGCCAGCTTAGATTTTCTCAGAGCCAGCTTAGATTTTATCAGAGCCAGCTTAGATTTTGTCAGAGCCAGCTTAGATTTTGTCAGAGCCAGCTTAGATTTTGTCAGAGCCAGCTTAGATTTTCTCAGAGCCAGCTTAGATTTTGTCAGAGCCAGCTTAGATTTTGTCAGAGCCAGCTTAGATTTTCTCAGAGCCAGCTTAGATTTTGTCAAAGCCAGCTTAGATTTTGATAACCACCACGCAGGCCGACAGTTGCCGAAGAGAACAGAGCCAAAGTCGAGCACCTGGATAGACTACATCGAATCTACCACCAGTGTAAATACACGAAAGATTCGTCATCACAGCAGGCCAAGTTCAGAGAGCAGATTGATTACAATAGTTTTAGGATTAGCCAGAGTTTAAATTATAGAGAGCCATTAGGTAGGAGTGTGTAGTAAGCTGGGTGTGATAGAAGAGTGAAGATACATCTATAGGATTAGCCGCAGTTAGAGGTTAAATTATAGAGAGCCATTAGGTAGGAGTGTGCAGTAAGCTGGGTGTGATAGAAGAGTGAAGATACATCTATAGGATTAGCCGCAGTTAGAGGTTAAATTATAGAGAGCCATTAGGTAGGAGTGTGCAGTAAGCTGGGTGTGATAGAAGAGTGAAGATACATCTATAGGATTAGCCGCAGTTAGAGGTTAAATTATAGAGAGCCATTAGGTAGGAGTGTGCTGTAAGCTGGGTGTGATAGAGAGTGAAGATACATTTGAGCGTGTAAGAATAGAGATTTTGTTTTGTTTTGAAAGTGTTTTTAGTTTATTAGAGGGAGTGTTAGTTTCAGATTGAGGAGAGTAGTAGAGGGGGGTAGTAGAGGGGGGTAGTAGAGGGGGGTAGTAGAGGGGGGTAGTAGAGGGGGGTAGTAGAGGGGGGTAGTAGAGGGGGGTAGTAGAGGGGGGTAGTAGAGGGGGGTAGTAGAGGGGGGTAGTAGAGGGGGGTAGTAGAGGAGGGTAGTAGAGGGGGGTAGTAGAGGGGGGTAGTAGAGGGGGGTAGTAGAGGGGGGTAGTAGAGGGGGGTAGTAGAGGGGGGTAGTAGAGGAGGGTAGTAGAGGAGGGTAGTAGAGGGGGGTAGTAGAGGGGGGTAGTAGAGGGGGGTAGTAGAGGGGGGTAGTAGAGGGGGGTAGTAGAGGGGGGTAGTAGAGGAGGGTAGTAGAGGGGGGTAAAGGAGAGGCTTCAGTGAACCAGAGGAGAAGACGCCATCATGTGAAGAAGTTGGGGATGGATGAATTATCAGAAGAATGTATAGACATAACTAATCAGCTCACCAACCCCAAATGTGGAACAGATATCTGTACCAGGCCCACTTAACCCAACCAGCTATCCTGGACACTGTGGTCAACTGTCATTGTGACGTATAGCAGACATCCCCCCCCCCCCCCCGCCCCAGACTTAATTATTTCCCCTCTCACGTAAAAACGTAAATGAAGCACAAAAATGTTATCTTTCACAAAAACAGTTATTCATTGATTTTCATAACTGGATATGATCACGTTAATTAGTCTAATCTTTCTGGAAGTTCTTTTATAGGTCTCAGCAGTTAGTCACATGGTCCCTCTGGTCTAGACCCGGTTCTCTCTCTCTAACCTAGTTCGTTCTATCCCTAACAATATCATCTGAAATCTTGGGGAATCCCTGACCCTGGGACCTCTGACACTAAATCCTAGAACCCCTGACACTAGATAATGGGACCTCTGGCACTAGATAATGGGACCTCTGACACTAGATAATGGGACCTCTGACACTAGATCCCTTAACCTGTAACCTCTCACGTTAAATATCTGACACTAAATCCCTGACCCTGTAACCTGTCACACTAAATCCCTGACCCCGTGACCTGTCACACTACATCCCTGACCCCGTGACCTGTCACACGAAATCCCTGACCCCGTGACCTGTCACACTAAATCTCTGACCCCGTGACCTGTCACAATAAATCCCTGACCCCGTGACCTGCCACACTAAATCCCTGACCCTGTGACCTGTCACACTACATCCCTGACCCCGTGACCTGTCACACTAAATCCCTGACCCCGTGACCTGTCACACTAAATCCCTGACCCCGTGACCTGTCACAATAAATCCCTGACCCCGTGACCTGCCACACTAAATCCCTGACCCTGTGACCTGTCACACTAAATCTCTGACCCCGTGACCTGTCACACTAAATCCCTGACCCTGTGACATGTCACACTAAATCCTTGACCCTGTAACATGTCACACTAAATCCCTGACCCTGTGACATGTCACACTAAATCCTTGACCCTGTGACATGTCACACTAAATCCCTGACCCTGTGACATGTCACACTAACTCCCTGACCATGGGACCTGTCACACTAAATCCCTGACCCTGTGACCTGTCACACTAACTCCCTGACCATGGGACCTGTCAGACTATATGCCTGACCATGTGACCTGTCACACTAAATCCCTGACCCTGTGACCTGTCACACTAAATCCCTGACCATGGGATCATGTCACACTGAATCCCTGACCCTGTGACCTGTCACACTAAATCCCTGACCCTTTGACCTCTCACACTAAATCCCTGACCATAGGACCTGTCACACTAAATCCCTGACCCTGTGACCTGTCACACTAAATCCCTGACCCTTTGACCTCTCACACTAAATCCCTGACAAAAAAATCGAAAGAACATCACATCTGTTTAGCGTTCCCATCAAACCGCCCCTGGCGGAGCATTGGTTCACTATAGCAGTTTGTTGAAGACTGAACCAACGAACTTGAAATGTCTTTGCTTATGAAGGACTTCTCGATATTATAAGTAGCTGCTATTTACAGGAAGCGGCAGTCTCCCAGCAGAGTCTATAGATATTTTTCAAAGAGACATGGATACAGCGGGATTAAGATCAATCTGTATTACAGAGGAAATGGTTTAAACAAATTGGAGGGGTTGAAAGTGAATAAATGTCCAGGTCAAGATGGTATTCACCCAAAATTGCTGTATGAAATTAGAGACCAACTAGCAAAACCATTGGCTATATTATGTTCTCAATCACTTACAAAAGGGATTGTTCCGCGGGATTGGAAAGATGCAGGAGTGATCCCCTTATTCAAAAAAGGCAAAAAAGCAGATCCAGCAAATTATAGACCGGTGAGTTTAACGAGCATAGTCTGTTAATTGTTAGAGTCAATAATCAAAGAAAACATTGTAATGCATTTAGACAAATTTAATCTAATTAGAAATAGTCAGCATGGGTTTACTAGAGGGAGATCATGCTTAACAAATCTATTAGAATTCATGGAGGAGGTTACTAAAATCATAGATAAAGGGGAGCCAGTGGATGTTATTTATCTAGACTTTGCAAAGGCCTTTGATAGAGTACCTCATCAAAGATTATTTCGAAAGTTAAAATCACATGGAATAGGTGGCGAAGTTGCCAAATGGATTGAAAATTGGTTAACGGGAAGAAGGCAGAGGGTGGGCATAAATAAGGAGTACTCAGAGTGGAGTGAAGTGAAAAGTGGTGTGCCACAGGGCTCGGTTTTGGGACCAATTAGGTTCTTGATATATATAAATGATTTGGACATTGATATGAGATCCATGATTGCAAAATTTGCTGATGACGCAAAACTATGCAGTAGTGTCTCATCTAAAGCGGAAGTGGATATATTGATGTCGGATTTAGATAAAATTCGAGAATGGTCTGTAAGCTGGCAAATGGAGTTTAATGTAGATAAATGTACAGTCATCCACATGGGTAGATCCAATATGGAACATAATTACAGAATGGGAGAAAACAATATTAGAAAGATAGATAAGGAAAGGGACCTAGGGGTTATAATAGATCATACAGGAAAGGTGAGTGAGCAAGTTAAGGTAGCAGTGAAAAAGGCAAATGCAATGTTAGGTATGATAAAAAGAAATATTAAACATAGGAGCAAGGAAGTGATCGTCAAACTGTATAAAGCTTTAGTTAGACCTAGATTGGAGTACTGTGTACAGGTGTGGAGTCCTTATCATAGAGGGGATATAAACATGCTAGAAAGAATACAAAAAAGAGCGACAAAGATGATAGTGGGATTCCAGAATTACAGTTATGAGGAACGACTAAGAAAAACCGGCCTACAGTGTCTCGAAGAGAGAAGAATTCGTGGTGACTTAATCCAGGTTTATAAGATGATCAGAGGAATCGATAAATTAGACTATAACAAGTTTTTTAAAATACAGCCACCTACAATAACACGAGGGCATAGCTACAAGCTGATTAAAGAGAGGTCCAGGTTAGATATTAGGAAATATTTTTTTAGTCAGAGAGTGGTGTCTGCTTGGAATGCATTGCCAGGGGAGGTAGTAGAGGCAGGGACAGTTAATGCATTTAAGAATAAACTGGATGCGCATAGCTTTTAGAGCAAGGTGATGTAAATGTAACTGGTTGTATACAGACTCTGAAGGGTCTTCTAAACCAGTATAAAGACGTTAAGTTAAGTTAGATATTGTTGCTGGGGTTGTGAGGATGTCTTCATGTGTGCCCCAACGATCTCATCGATTACGGAATGACATGACCTGACCTGACAGGTAGCGGCAGTCTCCTAGCAGACATTGCTGTCGGGGTTGTAGTGCTAGACACTTCATTACACGAGATCACAGTTTGTTAATGAGGTCAGTTTGCCCTTTATCTTCGTCGTTTCAAATGTATCCATTTACAGCTGGGTTAACTGGACGCTGCTAGTAACACACTTCAGCGTGAAATGAGAGCGCGTGACGAAAGGCTACTTCTCCACACGGATCTGGGCACAACATATAACAACTCTGGTACAGTGTCATATCTGATACAACATCTCTGGTACAGTGTCACATCTGATTCAAAAACGTTGGTACAGTGCCATATCTGATACAACAACTCTGGTACAGTGCCATATCTGATACAACAATTCTGGTACAACCATACCTGACACAACAACTCTGGTACAGCCATATCTGATACAACAACTCTGGTACAGTGCCATATCTGATACAACAATTCTGATACAGCCATATCTGATACAACAACTCTGGTACAACCATACCTGACACAACAACTCTGGTACAGCCATATCTGATACAACTGTGAGGGAACAATAAAACAGTAGAGAATTCCTCCCCTAATCACCACCTCCCTGCCCTCCTCTCCCTCATGATGGGCATATCCCCTCCGGTACATCCTGATGTTAGATAAGAACAGGAAGGCTTGAACCCAGACTCAACATGACTAACACAGCGAACACAACCACATACACCAGCTCCTGTAAAACCAAGTCTAGTAGAAAGTGCAAGCTGACAATCAAGTTGTAACAACAAACAACAACGCCAGGAAACAATGTACAGCAGTTGTGGACGTGGCCTCCCTACAATGTGAGACATGAGCAAGGAGAGCCAGTCACTAGGTGACCAAGGTATGGCTGTCAGACGTCAATATTGTTTTACTGTCATTTAGGTTATTTGTGTGCAACTATTGTAACAGTGATTCTGACATGATGAGGAAAGCAAGAGGGTGGACAAACGAAATGTTGTAGTGGTGTGACATGATGAAGAGAGTAAGACAAACCAAATGTTACATAAGTGATGTGACTTGATGAGGCAAACAAGAGAATGGACGAAGAAAACATTGGAAGAATAGAATGTTTGAGACATAATAATAAGAGACGTGAGGTCTCCATCTGACCCCCGCTAGGACGGAACAGGACACTGAGAAGATGGCCCAAAAACAGCAAACATGTGCATGTCAAGCAGAACCGAACCTGAACCAGCAAGGACAAGTGGGAGTGATGCAGCTGTGAGACGACGGAGGATATTCTTTTGTTAAATAAGGGAACATAGAGAGAGAGAGAGGGAGAAAGAGAGAGGGAGAGAGAGAGGGAGAGAGAGAGGGAGAAAGGGAGAGAGAGAGGGAGAGAGAGAGGGAGAGAGAGAGGGAGAAAGAGAGAGGGAGAGAGAGAGGGAGAAAGAGAGGGAGAAAGGGAGAGAGAGAGAGGGAGAAAGGGAGAGAGAGAGGGAGAGAGAGAGGGAGAGAGAGAGGGAGAAAGGGAGAGAGAGAGGGAGAGAGAGAGGGAGAGAGAGAGGGAGAAAGGGAGAGAGAGAGGGAGAGAGAGAGGGAGAGAGAGAGGGAGAGAGAGAGGGAGAGAGAGAGGGAGAAAGGGAGAGAGAGAGAGGGAGAAAAAGAGAGGGAGAGGGAGAGAGGGAGATAGAGAGAGAGAATGGGAGGAAGGGAGGCTGAAATACAAGAAGAACAGAAGCGTTACTGCAGATGATTAGAATGTGTGGTTGAGTTGCCAGAGCTGACAACATCAGGAAATGTCAGAAACCGGATGACCGAATTAATTGAAACTAACACCTGACAAAGTTAAATAATTGGTTCGTTGCAGTTTTGATGGACACAAAATGAGAGAGATTTGTGGTGGATGAAGGTAGAGAGATTTGTGGTGGATGAAGGTAGAGAGATTTGAGGTGGATGAAGGTAGAGAGATTTGAGGTGGATGAAGGTAGAGAGATTTGAGGTGGATGAAGGTAGAGAGATTTGTGGTGGATGAAGGTAGAGAGATTTGAGGTGGATGAAGGTAGAGAGATTTGAGGTGGATGAAGGTAGAGAGATTTGTGGTGGATGAAGGTAGAGAGATTTGTGGTGGATGAAGGTAGGAAGATTTGAGGTGGATGAAGGTAGAGAGATTTGAGGTGGATGAAGGTAGAGAGATTTGAGGTGGATGAAGGTAGAGAGATTTGTGGTGGATGAAGGTAGAGAGATTTGTGGTGGAAGAAGGTAGGAAGATTTGAGGTGGATGAAGGTAGAGAGATTTGAGGTGGATGAAGGTAGAGAGATTTGTGGTGGATGAAGGTAGGAAGATTTGAGGTGGATGAAGGTAGAGAGATTTGTGGTGGATGAAGGTAGGAAGATTTGAGGTGGATGAAGGTAGAGAGATTTGAGGTGGATGAAGGTAGGAAGATTTGTGGTGGATGAAGGTAGGAAGATTTGAGGTGGATGAAGGTAGAGAGATTTGAGGTGGATGAAGGTAGAGAGATTTGATGACATTGAAATATGGGTAGATAGAAGAATGAGGTGTTTGGGAGTTTGGGATAAAGTACTTTGAGTGGAGGCGTGCAGCTAAGGCGGACAGCTAAGGCGGGCAGCTAAGGCGGACAGCTAGGGCAGACAGCTATAGCAGATGCTAAGGCAGACAGCTAAAGCAGACAGCTATAGCAGACAGCTAAGGCGGACAGCTAAAGCAGACAGCTAAGGCAGACAGCTATAGCAGACAGCTAAGGCAGACAGCTAAGGCAAACAGCTAAGGCGGACAGCTAAAGCAGACAGCTAAGGCACACAGCTAAGGCAGACAGCTAAGGCAGACAGCTATAGCAGACAGCTAAGGCAGACAGCTAAGGCGCACAGCTAAGGCAGACAGCTAAGGCAGACAGCTAAGCCAGTTCGTGCACAGTAACAAGTAACACAGGACTGGAAGGACAAGCAAAGCGAGCTAGCTTTCAAAAAGAAGACCAAGTTACAAGTGGAAGGATAACATTAAGATGAAAGGACAAGAAAAAGTAGGTTAGATTACACCATCAAGGCAAGAGATCGAAGCTGTTGGAGATACATTGTAGTCGATCTTCGATACGGAGATGGTGCCTCGTCATCTCTGATCTGATGTTCATGGTCAAACAGAAACGGCAGACATTATTTTGAGGTAATTCGATGTGATCTAATACAGAAGAACAAGAAGGCATAGCTACAAATTTAACTAAAGAAAGGTCCAGATTAGATATTGGGAAATATTGTTTTAGTCAAAGAGGGGTGAATGCTTGGAATGCATTGACACGGGAAGTAGTGGAGGCAAGGACAGTTAATGCATTTAAGAATATATATGATGCACATAGCTTAAAGAGCAAGGTAATGTAAATGAAACTGGTTGTATACAGACTTTGGAGAGTCTTCTAAACCAGTATAAAGACGTTAAGATTTCAGTTAAATTATCAAAAATGTGGAAAGTACCAAATCTGAAACATCACATCTCAAATATGACAACTCACACATCTAAAACATCTCAATTAGAACATGACATCTCAAATATGACAACTCACACATCTAAAACATCACAATTAGAACATGACATCTCAAATATGACAACTCACACATCTCAAACATCACAATTAAAACAAGACATGTCATCTTGTACATCTCTAGTATGATAACTGATAACCTAAAGCTAGCATCTCAGCCAGACATGAGCCCTAATGTTAACCTGCTGTCTGCCTCTGTTCTATCTGGAGCCGTCATTCTGTCTAGACACGGACTGTCGGGACACTTGGGACTGATAGAGTAATTGCACTGCGACTTTCCGTGTTTTGTCCACGTTCTGTCCGGGTTCTGTCCATGTTCTGTCCGGGTTCTGTCCGGGTTCTATCCGTGTTCTGTCCGTATTCTGTCCGTGTTCTGTCCATATTCTGTCCATGTTATGTCCGTGTTCTGTCCCTCGTCAGTGGACATCATATATCCGTCCCAGATTAACCGAAATACCGGGTTTGGAATATCGTGAGTGAGAAATGGCCACCTTCTTGGCGCCTGACCTCAAATCTACTGTCAATCAGTGAGAATATCCAGATACAAATTTATTGCCTGAAGATGTTGGAACTACTAATAATATTCTCGCTCCCAGGAGTGTTGCAGGGGCCGAATGGGGAGCAACGAATAGTAACAGTACAATCTTTCAGGCATGATGTAAGTTGTTCATAAGGAAGGTCGGCATGGGACTCGCTCCCACATCCTGTCAAAACGTTAAGTTACAAAGACTTAACAAATTTGAACAGGTCAACATATGATGGCAGGCATGTAGTTGTCGGAGACCTCTGCTTTACAGGGAGCACACAAGGTTGTGATTGATTGATTGAGTGATTGCTTGATTGATTGCTTGATTGACTGAGTGATTGATTGTGTGATTGATCTAGTGATTGATTGAGTGATTGATTGATTATTGATTGCTTGAGTGGTTGATTCGTTGTGATTGACTGCCTGTGCCTGATTAAGTGAATAATTAAGTGATTGATTAAGTAATATTGATTGATTGATTGATTGATTGTTTTAACAGTATTCTTGAACCTCCTATTGTGGTGTTGACAGTCGGGTACTCCAGCACCTTGCTGGCTACACGCAGCTTGGTTGACAAGAGAAAGGCTAAGGGTCAAGTCTGGTGGGAGGCCGGCTCTCGAGAGGCTAAGGGTCAAGTCTGGTGGGAGGCCGGCCCTCGAGAGGCTAAGGGTCAAGTCTGGTGGGAGGCCGGCTTTCGAGAGGCTACAGGTCAAGTCTGGTGGGAGGCCGGCCCTCGAGAGGCTAAGGGTCAAGTCTGGTGGGAGGCCGGCCCTCGAGAGGCTAAGGGTCAAGTCTGGTGGGAGGCCGGTGCTCGAGAGGCTAAGGGTCAAGTCTGGTGGGAGGCCGGCCCTCGAGAGGCTAAGGGTTAAGTCTGGTGGAAGGCCGGTCCTCAAACATGTTTTATACACAGGAAGAAACAGTTTCATCGCCATAAGGCAGTGTCTAGGTAGGCATGCAGGTCAAGGTTATTGGTCAGCTTCTAGGTAGGCATGTAGGTCAAGGTGATTGGTCAGTTTCTAGGTGAGCGTGCAGGTCAAGGTCATTGGTCAGTTTCTAGGTGAGCATGCAGGTCAATGTCATTGGTCAGTTTCTAGGTGAGCATGCAGGTCAAGGTCATTGGTCAGTTTCTAGGTGGGCATGCAGGTCAAGGTGATTGGTCAGTTTCTAGGTGAGCATGCAGGTCAAGGTCATTAGTCAGTTTCTAGGTGGGCATGCAGGTCAAGGTGATTAGTCAGTTTCTAGGTGAACATGATGCAGCCGGTGGTGTGAAGTGAGTAGAACCGAGCTAAGTTCAGACATGCCTGGCTTAATCTGTGAGATACGCACATAGATCGCGTTAGGATCCACCAGAGAGCTGTCGGGAACCTGTGGAGCAGAGGAGACGAGAGGAACGGACTGAGTCGTCGACCTCCACACAGGATCAACACGATAGTTGCCAGGGACGCTTCTATTGGCTGCATACATCTGATCCCTCGAGTAACATCATGAAGCTAATACACGTGACGGCCTATCTCTTTTAGTGTCGCGTCCTCGAATCAGGACTCTGCCTAACATCAGGACTCTGCCTAACATCAGGACTCTGCCTAACATCAGGACTGTGCCCAACATCAGGACTCTGCCTAACATCAGGACTGTGCCTAACATCATGACTGCCTAACATCAGGACTGTGCCTAACATCATGACTCTGCCTAACATCAGGACTCGGCCTAACATCAAGACTGTGCCTAACATCAGGACTCTGCCTAACATCAGGACTGTGCCTAACATCAGGAATCTGCCTAACATCAGGACTCTGCCTAACCTCAGGACTCTGCCTAACCTCAGGACTCTGCTCTAGGACTGGTCTAGTAAATGTCCAGTACAAACTAGCCGTACCAGTTCACCTGGTGCTCCAACCTCGTCTTTGCTTGAATTCTTAGCTCGACCTTTTCAATTTCGATTTTTGTTCATTGCCAACCGATTGTTCCTTCAACCATGAGCCAGGTCACTCCAATAGATCTCTCACGTGCACATGCTGACAAACTCTTTTCTGACCTAAAGATGGACCAACAACCTGGTTTTCCCAACCCGATTAATGCAAATTGATCCCTAGTTGTGTACAGTCCAGCCATCCGTCCAAGTTCTAGTGTACAGTCCAGCCATCCGTCTTAGTTCTACTGTACATTCCAGCCATCCGTCTTAGTTCTACTGTACATTCCAGCCATCCGTCTTAGTTCTACTGTACATTCCAGCCATCCGTCTTAGTTCTACTGTACATTCCAGCCATCCGTCTTAGTTCTACTGTACATTCCAGCCATCCGTCTTAGTTCTACTGTACATTCCAGCCATCCGTCCAAATTCTAGACGTGTGCCCAAACAGAACAGTCTCACGACCTGAGAGACTGACGTCATCAACTTCATTGACTCTAAGGCCGACCACTGGTCTGTAAGTTAATTAACATTCTTTCCCAGGAGTGGTCACAACATGTCGTTTAGGAAACATTTGTATTGGAAGTGTTACGGCGCTTTGAAATGTTACGACCTTTTGAAATGTTACGACCTTTTGAAATGTTACGACCTTTTGAAATGTAACGACCTTTTGAGACATAAATCACAGAGTGCAAGTCTGCGAACTAAAAACTAAATGTCACAACGTCCAAGTCACTAAAAACTAAATGTCACAACGTGCAAGTCACTAAAAACTAAATGTCACAACGTGCAAGTCTTGGATGGCTATTGTACACGTCACAACGTACAAGTCTGTCCCATGGTTTTTTTTTCAAAAAGACATTTATTTGACCATAAATCGTGACAGTTTGTCACACGTTTCTCTTGCCGCCAGTTTATCCCTGGAATAACAGACTTTTGTCTCCATGAACTGGCGGTCGTGTCCTAGGGGATCTCGCCGCCATAAGGTTGACCCCTGGTGTTACGTCATCAACTGTGCTTGCTTCTCGCACGTTCTTTGCATCGTCTAAATGTTTTCACAACCTTTAGCACGCCATGGTCGAGTGCTAGCGGACCTACTAGGCCTACAAAAACGGTGTACGAAAATATTGTTTTTGTTGTTCGGAGTCACTTCCGACAGCTATTTTTGACTGCTGAATACATGCTCCATTTTTACACGATATTTTGCTGGTTAAAGTATCGTATGTACGATTACAAATGGCTTTTGAAAAGTTTTAATTTTGTATACGCCGTTTGGAGCAAGCCGACTTTTTGCTAAACGGGAAGTAGGTTGTTGGGAAAGATCTTTATCGAGTAGATCTGTTTATTTTTTTAGTTTAAATAAAAGAACTATGTTTGAATTGGAAACAAACAGTTGTGTCGATTTTGTAAACACAGTATCGATGCGTTGTGGTTTCCATGGTTTTCTATGAAGCGACTAGGCCTAGTGGTCGAGCCAACATTTTTTCTGAGATTTTCATAAATTTTCAACTTCATCTTTTTGTATCTCAAAAACTAACAAACACACAACAAAAACAATAACACCCACATGTTCGGTATGCTATTGTGTGTCTACACGCAAGAAGATCATATTTATTGACAAACAAACATAGAAATTAAAAAATTTGAAAGACGACTACCATAGCGACAAATTAAGAAAATTAATTAGGTCAAATGTTTTTCCAAAAAAATGTGGCGTGCTAAAGGTTTAAGTGGGCTGAGAATGACCAAACTGTCGTTCTGTTTCTCTAGTAGAACCGCAAGACTTTAAGAACATGCGAAACCGTATACTGCTTCCATGTATGGGTGGACAACTTTGAATGTGGTGCACATTCGCTGACTGGGTCTGTGGTGGCCACTTGCCAGTCTACATTCTTGCTAAGGGGTAGCATGGCTCTGCTACTTCCGTTTTGGCTGCTCTCTTGACGCAATTATCTGCAGTTATATCTTATAAATGTTTGATGCGACACTTAATTTTAAAAAAAGTAGGCAAGTAAGTAGGCAAGTTTGCCTATTCTCTTAATTACCTGCTTGCCTACCTATTTGCCAACTCTCTTTACCTCCTGTTTGCCTACCTGCTTCCCTACACGCTTACCTATCTGTTTGCCTACCTGTTTGCTTAATTGCTTGCCTACCTATGTGTTTGCCTACCTGTTTGCCTACCTATTTGCCTACTTATTTGCCCACTGGCTTACCTACCTGTTTACCTACTCGCTTACCTACCTTTTGCCTACTAGCTTACCTACCTGTTTGCCTACTCGCTTACCTACCTGTTTGCCTACTTGCCATTCTACCTACATATTATGCCTACGTGTTTACCTACTCGCCTCACTATCCTACATGTTTGCCTACCTGCTGCCTACGCTCTTGTCTACCTATATGTGTGCCTTTGTGTTGCCTACTCTCTTGTCTACACTACATGTTTGCCTACCTGTTTGCCTACTCGCTTGCCTACCTGTTTTCTCATTTCTTCACTTACACCAGCACACAAACTGACGTTATTCAGTCTTAGAGACTGAAGCATGGAACACCAAACGTTGAATTTGCCTCGCTGCAAGAACTATACTTGTTAGGGGAATGTACCAACTAGACATGATTGTCTGTAGCGCCCGATCCGTGTCTGTAGCGCCCGATCCGTGTCCGTGTAGAAAAGCATAACAAATGTGTCCACATTGTTAAAGCCTGGCCTATGCACTCGGGCTGGTTATACATACACACTTGGTGTGTTAGAGGCCCCCCCCCCCCCCCCCCAGACACAGTCCACAAGAGCAACATTCTTCTCCCCCCAAACGTCCAGATTGAGTGATGCCGCTAGCCTCCCCCCCCGTCCCCCAAACGTCCAGATTGAGTGATGCCGCTAGCCCCCCCCCCCCAAACGTCCAGATTGAGTGATGCCGCTAGCCCCCCCCCAAAAAACGTCCAGATTGAGTGATGCCGCTAGCCTCCCCCCCCCCGTCCCCCAAACGTCCAGATTGAGTGATGCCACTAGCCCCCCCCCCCCAAACGTCCAGATTGAGTGATGCCGCTAGCCCCCCCCCCCCCCAAACGTTCAGATTGAGTGATGCCGCTAGCCTCCCCCCCCCCCAAACGTCCAGATTAGGTGATAAAGCTAGCCCCCCCCCCAAACGTCCAGATTGAGTGATGCCACTAGCCCCCCCCCCCCTGACCCCACAAACGTCCAGATTGAGTGATGCCACAAGCCCCCCCCCCCTTCCCCCTCCAAACGTCCAGATTGAGTGATGCCACAAGCCCCCCCCCCCCCCCCCCCCCTCTCCAAACGTCAAGATTGAGCGATGCCAAACTTACGGGTCTTTCACATGTCCCTAATGACGTTTAATCCTGAAAGACCTGGGATATTTCTCAGGATAAGTCTGGGGATAAAGTACGATGAGTGTGCTCTGGAGCACAATTTCAGGACACGAACAGACCGAACGATGGATGGCTATTGGAGACAGCAATATTAAGTCGCCCAGACATTCTTCAGGTTCGGTTAATCGGTGACAGTCCTGGGAGGAGAATTACCGGCAGACAAATGGAGGAAGGGAAACGTAACTTTCCTGAATGTCAAAACAAAATTTGCATATATTTGATTTGCATACATCGAGAGAGCACGAACGATAGAGAGGGACGCAAGAAGCAAGGAACGCACAAACAAAGTCAGGGGTCTAAAGCAGGCATGGCAAGGTGAATATCGAGGCGTAAAGATTTAACTAGGTACAGTTAACTTCTAACTAGGTCAGGGTCATTCTAAACCGTCCAGATTCGGCTAGAATCTAAACCGAGCAAATTAGGTTAGAATACAGGTCAGTCTAAAAAAAGCAAATTCGGCTAGAAAGCAGGTCAGTCTAAACCAAGCAAAATCGACTAGAAAGCAGGTCAGTCTAAACCGACCAGATTCGGCTAGAAAGCAGGTCAGTCTAAACCAAGCAAATTCGGCTAGAAAGCAGGTCACTCTAAACCAAGCAAATTCGGCTAGAAAGCAGGTCAGTCTAAACCAAGCAAATTCGGCTAGAAAGCAGGTAATTCAAAGCTAGCGGCGTAACTAACTGAGAATAATTGATGTCTGTTATTATTAACGAATTATTATTAGACGGTTGTTATGGTCAACTAGAACTGGGACAAAGCTAGGCTGGCTTGAACCGGGCACCGGTATGAGCATGATGTCAGACTTAGGGCTATTATTTTAAAACCAGATATTTCTTTAAATGGGGATATGGCCCAAACAGAAATTGGTCCAAACGTTTTATACAGATATGGATAGAGAGGACATGCTAAAATCACTAAATGACCTCCTGTTTGACAATGATAATGCACAGAGGAACAATCTGAACAATCTGCAGAATTTCCACAATCTGTGGCATTCTGAAATAATGATTTGATGGCTTTTACGTCACGCCGCTGAGAGTACTCCTTATTGATGCCCACTCTCAGCCTTATTCCCGTTAACCAAATTTCAATCCATTCAACTTCCCCATCTATTCCATGTGATTTTAAAAAGCCTTTGTAAAATCTAGATAAATACATCCACTGGTTCCCCGTTATCTATCATTTTAGTAACCTCCTCCATGAATTACAATGGATTTGTTAAGCACTATCTCCCTCTAGTAAATACATGCTGACTATTTCTGATTAGATTAAACTTGTCTAAATGCATTACAATGTTTGCTTTGATTATTGATTCTAACAATTTACAGACTATGCCCCTTAAACTCACTGGTCTATAATTTGCTGGATCTGATTTTTTGCCTTTTTTGAAAAAGGGGATCACTTCTACATCTTTCCAATCTCCTGGAACAATCCCTTTTGTAAGTGATTGAGAACATAATATAGCCAATGGTTTTGCTAGCTGGTCTCTAATTTCAAACAGCAATTTTAGATGAATACCATCTTGACCTGGACATTTATCCACATTTAATCCCTCCAATTTCTTAAAAACCATTTCCTCCGTAATACATGATTAATTTTAATTCCAGTATATCCATTTCACATTTGAAAATATCTATAGGCTCTGGGATCTTGGAGCAGCTCTCTTTTGTGTAGACTGTGCCAAAGTACTGATTGAGCAGATTAGGTGCCTCCCTATTCTCACTTATTATTTTCCCTGTACTGTCTATGAGAGGGCCTACTTTGTCTTTCGTTATTTATTTATTTCTAACATAGGAAAAGAAGCTTTTACTATCAGTCTTGATCCTATCAGAAAGTTTTTTTTTCGAAGTCTATTTTTGCTGTTTCATTCACTTTCTGAGCTATGTTTTACTTGTCCAAATATTTTAAATGTTTCTTTTGATTTACCTGCCTCTATATATTTTTTTCCATGTTTTATTTTTAGCTCTTCTACATTTAACTACAAATCTAGTTATCCACTTTTTACGCCTGGGGTTTACCTCCCTACAGGGAACACATTCCTCTTTTAGCGTTTCTAGAACTGTAATGAAACTCTCCCACTCTTATTCAACATCTGTTCCTTCGACAATATATTTCCAGATTATATAGCCGGCTGTGTCTTTCATCTTCTGAACATCTGTCTTAAAGTAGTCGTATGTTTGTGTATTTATGTTGACATCTCTCCTCGCTATAAGATCGCAACGGATGATCTGATGGTTGCTTAAGCCAAACAGTTCCCCCAAAAATTGTCAGTTATGAAAATTGTCAGTTATGAAAATTGTCAATTATGCACTTAACAAAAGGTTTTGACTCTGTTAATGCTTCTGCCATATCCCATTTTGTTTCAGGAAAATTGAAATCCCCCATTAATAATAATTTCCCTGCACTAGCCTTTTTTATGTTAATAATTAGTTCCTCATCTTCCTCTTTTGGAATTGAAGGACATCTGTAGAATTCTCCAACCATAGTACTTGAAGGACATCTGTAGAATTCTCCAACGACTGTACTTGAATGACATCTGTAGAATTCTCCAACCATAGTACTTGAATGACATCTGTAGAATTCTCCAACCACTGTACTTGAAGGACATCTGTAGAATTCTCCAACCCCTGTACTTGAAGGACATCTGTAGAATTCTCCAACCCCTGTACTTGAAGGACATCTGTAGAATTCTCTAACCCCTGTACTTGAAGGACATCTGTAGAATTCTCTAACCCCTGTACTTGAAGGACATCTGTAAAATTCTCCAACCCCTGTACTTGAAGGACATCTGTAGCATTCTCCAACCCCTGTTTTTTCACCCCCACTATCTATTACTCCCCAGACACTTTCATTTTTATTGCCAGATAATAGATTATCTTGAAAAGTTAAATTTATTGAATTCGCATAGTATACAACACCGCTTCCTTTAGCCTTGTCTCCAACCACCCTAGCCTTCCTTAACATTGTATATCCTCCTATTTCAAGTTCACTATCTGCAATGTCCTCATATGTCCATGATTCTGTTAACCCTATTATTTCTTTTTTTTTCCCCGCCACATACAGTTTCAATTCGTCTCCTTTATTTACTAGGCTTCTCACATTTACATAAAAACATTTTATTTTATTATTTTGTAGATTTTCCAATGTTCGCCGCTGCTTTATAATTGTTATTTTTACTTTTCCACAACTGATTTGACAACCCCCTGGCTCGAACTCTCCCATTTGACTGCACCATGTTTCAGGCCTATCTTAAGTCTAATACTTCATAGACCTAACTAGTTAACATTTTTAATACAATGATTAAACATATCTTTTGCTACAATATGCTATCAAATCTCATTTAGATGGAAACCTTTCCTGTCCAGCATTTTACATGTGTCTATTTTCACATCAATAAAATATATATCCATCTCTGTACACATTTTCACATCAATAAAATATATATCCATCTCTGTACACATTTTCACATCAAATAAAATCGATATCCATATCTGCACACATTTTCACATCAAATACAATCGATATCCATTTACGTACACATTTTCACATCAAATAAAATCGATATATATATATATCTGTACACATTTTCGGCAAGCAAAGGCTAATACCTATTTTCTTACTGTATAGTAAGTATAGTAAATATATGTTAGTCTGACCCATCTTACTGTATAGATAGTCTGACCCATCTTACTGCATAGATAGTCTGACATATCTTACTGTATAGATAGTCTGACCCATCTTACTGTATAGTTAGTCTGACCTATCTTACTGTATAGATAGTCTGATCCATCTTACTGTATAGATAGTCTAACCCATCTTACTGCATAGATAGCCTGACCCATCTTACTGCATAGACAGTCTGACCCATCTGCTCTGTCTAAAATACACATCATGGTGACCTCTCTATACTTTTTTCTTCAAGTGTCCTCAACAGACTCTTGTATATTTGCATTTTTATTTATGTACCATCTCTCTTGAGATTGTTTATTCCTACCCCCACCACACCATGACTGTTTGCTCTGTCACCTATCATGAGGGTGGGGTCGGGTGGGGTGAGGTGAGGTGGAGTGAGGTGGGGTGGGGTGAGGTGAGGTGGGGTGGGGTGAGGTGGGGTAGGGTGAGGTGGGGTGAGGTGAGGTGGGGTGAGGTGAAGTGAGGTAGGGTGAGGTGAGGTGAGGTGGGGTGAGGTGGGGTAGGGTGAGGTGGGGTGAGGTGGAGTGAGGTGAGGTGAGGTGGGGTGAGGGGAGATGAGCTGAGGTGGGGTGAGATGAGCTTGAGGTGGGGTGAGGTGAGCTGAGATGAGGTGGGGTGATGTGAGGTGAGGTGAAGTGAATTGAGCTGAGGTGAGGTGACGAGCTGAGGTGAGGTGACGTGACTTGAGCTGAGGTGCGATGAGCTGAGGTGAGGTGAGATGAGATGAGCTGATTTGGTGAGGTGAGGTAGGCTGAGGTGAGGTGACGAGCTGAGGTGAGGAGAGGTGAGATGAGGTGAATTGAGCTGAGATGAGATGAGCTGAGTTGGTGAGGTGAGGTAGGCTGAGGTGAGGTGACGAGCTGAGGTGAGGAGAGGTGAGGTGAGGTGAAGTGAATTGAGCTGAGATGAGATGAGCTGAGTTGGTGAGGTGAGGTAGGCTGAGGTGAGGTGACGAGCTGAGGTGAGGTGAAGTGACTAAAGCTGAGGTGAGGTGACGTGACTTGAGCTCAGGTGAGATGAGCTGAGGTAAGATGAGATGAGGAGCTGAGTTGAGGTGACTAAAGCTGAGGTGAGATGAGCTGAGGTAAGATGAGATGTGGTGAGCTGAGGTGACGAGCTGAGGTGTGACTTGAGCTGAGGTGAGATGAGGTGAGGAGCTGAGTTGAGGTGAGGTGACGAGCTGATGCGAGATGAGCTGAGGTGACCTGAACTGAGGTGAGATGAGCTGAGATGAGGTGAGGTGACCTGAACTGAGGTGAGGTGAGATGAGGTGAGGTGGCCTGAACTGAGGTGAGGTGAGCTGAGCTGGGGTGAGATGAGGTGACATGAGGTGAGGTGACGTGAAGTGAGGTAAGCATGAATGTACTCTGGCTGTTGATTAGGTAAGCATGAATGTACTCGGGCTGTTGGTGAGGTAAGCTTGTATCTACTCGGGCTGTTGGTGAGGTAAGCTTGTATCTACTCGAGCTGTTGGTGAGATAAGCCTGAACGTACTCGGGCTGTTGGTGAGGTAAGCCTGGACGTACTCGGGCTGTCGGTGAGGTAAGCCTGAATGTACTTGGGCTGTCGGTGAGGTAAGCCTGGACGTACTTTGGCTGTTGGTGAGGTAACCTTATATGATTATATATCACCCCTACCTTTTTATACAACTGAATCTCTCCCAGCTATTTACCAGGCTGGTGGTATAATGCGGGAACTCCAAACTGACTTCAATAAAACTAACACAATTTTGTTTTGCGCCTGTTCTATATACACCTCCTTCCATGGTTATATATGTATTTAGGTATAATTCTTCTGAGGACATATTCATACCTTATAATTCTTGAATCATATATTCTCTTCTTCTTGTTTCTCTATGTATAGTGTTCTGTTTACGCCGACCGAAAAGAATGATTTGGCTAGGGAATTCACGTTATGTCAGCTCCAGAAAATTCTGGTATTTTGTCGTCTGGGAAAGTGGTCTCTGGACTCGAGTTATTCCCAAACATCAGACGTCTTTGATATGTGATTTAAGGTCTATAATTATTTAACTTCATTAACTGAATATGTTTGATACGTTTTTGTATCTTGATATTTGTTTTAGATATCTTCTGTTTGATATATTCTGTATTTGGTAAGGTCTATCTGTCCTAGTAACATTTGTTCAGTGTCCGAATTGTCTATAAGAGAACTAGTCATTTGTTCAGTGTCCTAGTTGTCTATAAGAGAACTGGTCATTTGTTCAGGTGTCCTAGTTGCATACAAGAGAACTGGTCATTTGTTCAGTGTCCTAGTTGTCTATAAGAGAACTAGTCATTTGTTCAGTGCACGTCTATAAGAGAACTGATCATTTGTTCAGTGTCCTAGTTGTCTATAAGAAAACTGGTCATTTGTTCAGTGTTCTAGTTGTTTATAAGAGAACTGGTCATTTGTTCAGTGTTCTAGTTGTCTATAAGAGAACTGGTCATTTGTTCAGTGTTCTAGTTGTCTATAAGAGAACTGGTCATTTGTTCAGTGTCCTAGTTGTCTATAAGAGAACTGGTCATTTGTTCAGTGTTCTAGTTGTCTATAAGAGAACTGGTCATTTGTTCAGTGTTTTATTTGTCTATAAGAGAACTGGTCATTTGTTCAGTGTCCTAGTTGTCTATAAGAGAACTGGTCATTTGTTCAGTGTTCTAGTTGTCTATAAGAGAACTGGTCATTTGTTCAGTGTTCTAGTTGTCTATAAGAGAACTGGTCATTTGTTCAGTGTCCTAATTGTCTATAAGAGAACTGGTCATTTGTTCAGAGCACGTCTATAAAAGAACTAGTCATTTGTTCAGAGCACGTCTATACGAGAACTATTCATTTGTTCAGAGCACGTCTATAAGAGAACTAGTCATTTGTTTAAAGCACGTCTATAAGAGAACTAGTCATTTATTCAGAGCACGTCTATAAGAGAACTAGTCATTTGTTCAGAGCACGTCTATAAGAGAACTAGTCATTTGTTCAGAGCACGTCTATAAGAGAACTAGTCATTTGTTCAGAGCTCGTCTATAAGAGAACTGGTCATTTGTTCCTTCCTTGATAGAGTTTCGCTTCATTGTTTGTTTCTGTGATTAGAGCGTCTGCCATGTTTTGTATTTTGAAAATGCTTGTCAGTATTTCCTGGACTACCATTTGTCGGCAAACAATCTACCAGTACGTTGTCCGAGATTATTTGTTCTCCATCCCTCCCCATCAGTTCCTGGGCAATAATTCTCCATCCATTCCAATCAGTTCCCGGGAAACAGTTATCCAATCTGATTTGTTGAAGCTTAGTGGTGGTGTAGTACTTGCAGTATGCAATTGATATTTTTCGCGAATATTGTTGTCTATGGGTTGGTTGCCAGTTCCTGTTCTCTGTTGTCGTCCCATATTGTTGAAGTTAAGTAAGGTCGGTGTTACAACATGTGGGTGTTACGACATGTGGGTGTTACGACATGTGGGTGTTACGACATGTGGGTGTTACGGCATGTGGGTGTTACGACATGTGGGTGTTACTTCTTCTTCTTCTTCTTCGTTCGTTCTCAATCTCCCACTACCAAACCATAAAAGGGCTTAAGTAGCAGAATGTAGTCCAGAGAACTGAATGCGTTGTGTCGTAGTTTACAGCTTGGCTGCGATATTTGCACCTTTCGGTCCAACACATCCGACTTCAGCAAGCATTTTTTGAGTACCGGGTTAGCATTCCCTTTTTGATCCCTTCTCCTTAGCCAGTCTGCCCTGCTGTAGTCTGTTATCCAGGATGACCACGTGGAGGTGTAGAAGGGTCTTGGCAGCTATGGTTCGCTGACCACTGCAGCTCATTTGCTGCTCAGCATCTTGATCCCTGTTGGTGTTACGACATGTGGGTGTTACAACATGTGGGTGTTACGACATGTGGGTGTTACGACATGTGGGTGTTACGACCGGTGGGTGTTACGACCGGTGGGTGTTACGACATGTGGGTGTTACGACATGTGGGTGTTACGACATGTCTGTGGCTGAGTACACTCCGTTACTTTGTTTATTGTCTTCTTGTTATAAAGGGAAATGCTTTTATTATTCTCAAATAATAGGGTAAGCCTTTCCCTGTTGTCACATCCTTCACATCCACTCTGGTCTGTACTCTCACAGTCTACTAGCTGTGCCCCACAGCTGAATGGGTTCTATAATGAGGACATTATAGCTGGTGCGTTGTGTATCTTTTCGGTGACCTACATCTGTTATTGTTAGCTGCTATGGGTCGGTGTCAAGTCGACATTAACATGTATAGGTCATGGGTCGGGGTGAACGCATTTATAGGTCATGGGTTGGGGTGAACGCTTATATAGGTCATGTGTTGGGGTGAACGCATATATAAGTCATGAGTTGCTGTGAACGCATATACAGGTCATGGGTCGGGGTGAACGCAAATATAGGTCATGGGTTGGGGTGAACTCATATATAGGTCATGGGTTGGAGTGAACGCATATATAAGTCGTGAGATGGGGTGAACGCATATATAGGTCATGGGTCCGGGTGAACGCATATGTTTGTCATGGGTCCGGGTGAACGCAAATGTGGATCATGGGTTTGGGTGAACGCACATGTGGGTCATCGGTCGGGGTGAACGCATATGTAGGTCACGGATGAGGGTGTGGGAGACGGCGTGGGCTAGAGGTTAAGTGACACGCCTCACAACCCGACGGTGCTAGGTTCGCTCCCCATCACAGCACCGGCCGTTACCCCGGGGAAGCAAACCCTTAGAAAATGCAGGAGTAAGCAGACCCTTACATAAAATGCATGCCGAAGTCGGATGAACTGGGCCGACAGGCGCAAAATAAAAGCCCCAGTATAACACACATCGCCTTGGGGAATAGAAAAATAAGGACAACGCAAAAACAAAAAATGAATGAGAGTAAAACACAGGTCATGATTCAAAGGTCATAGGTCCATTAATTGATTTGTATACGATCTATTGTTGTGTACAGGTCATCTTAATGTCATGCTGACATATCGTATATAAATCGATATTACTAGAATCTAAATACTTATCTTTCTTTGTCTGTCTTGTTCAAAAGTCGGCGACGGTATCTCATTTTCACAGCTGATTATGTTTGAAATTCCCAGGCAAACGCGATTACTTTCAGCTCTCTGCGACCATTCGTTGCCAAGTTGTTGAACAGTTGAAGACCTCCCACGGTGAGCTATAAGAACGTTGACCATTGCGCATCTAATCTCTTCCAGTAATTTCTAAGTGAACACAATATGTTCTGCTAGCTGCGGTTGTGTGCGTTCCCTAGTTTTTGGCGTCAGAAAACGGAGAACCCTAGTTTGTGGTGTCAGGATACGGAGAACCCTTTTTGTGGCGTCAGAATACGGAGAACCCTTTTTGTGGCGTCATAATACGGAGAACTCTAGTTTGTGTCGTCAGAATACGGAGAACCCTTTTTGTGTCGTCAGAATACGGAGAACTCTAGTTTGTGTCGTCAGAATACGGAGAACCCTTTTTGTGTCGTCAGAATACGGAGAACCCTAGTTTGTGGCGTTAGAGAGTCGTCGCGAACTTGATCGAACAGAGCAGGTGGCACACCCCTTCGCAGGAGAGCGGGACATAACAGACACGAGTGGTCACTTAGACAGGCTTAAATTGACCACATCAGCCAGCCATTTGTGTGGGTCAGCAGCTCAGACAGCTGAACGTATCCTGCAAGACTGGTATACACATGGCCATTTGTGTACAGAGCACTGGTCCAGGGAAACGAATCTACACACAAAAGATGTTTGGAAGCTTTGAAAAACTCTCCATTTCAGCAACCTTGACCCAGATAACTGCTATTGACGGTGTAGACATAATATAACAACAACCAAACAAACAACACAATAACCTAATACACGAGAACACTGGAGCACAAGCGGTCTAACGTTATTCTTTCTTATTGTGCAATCTGGGCTGTCCATTTTTGCGCTTTTATTATTATTTATTATTATTATTATGATTTTCATAATTATTGTACCCGTCGGTTGAAAACATCCAAGTCTCAGGCTAAACTGGCTAGTAAAGCTTACACTTATATATAGGAAGTGAAGTAAGTAGCATGCCCTTATCAGAACGTGGCTCTCAAACATGCCCTTATCAGACCATCACTCTGACAACCGTTAACTATTTGGCTGTTATAAGTTTCATCACAGGTGTGCAGTGATGTAGGTTGCCATTACTTTCATCACAGGTGTGCAGTGATGTAGGTTGCCATTATTTTCATCACAGGTGTGCAGTGATGTAGGTTGCCATTATTTTCATCACAGGTGTGCAGTGATGTAGGTTGCCATTACTTTCATCACAGATGTGCAGTGATGTAGGTTGCCATTACTTTCATCACAGGTGTGCAGTGATGTAGGTTGCCATTACTTTCATTACAGGTGTGCAGTGATGTAGGTTGCCATTACTTTCATCACAGGTGTGCAGTGATGCAGGTTGCCTTTACTTTCCATCCGCGGAGGACCGATCGCACAGAGACAGAATCCGGTGTCTGCCAAACTGGACACGGCTGGATTCGTACTGGATGATGAAATGGATGTTCCCTCCTGATACATTTATAAATCGTCGTTTATTGATGAGGTTATTGAGGAGAAACAAGACCCACATAAACGTACAACAATATAAAATATCGAGTCCACGTGCAGCAGCCTGGAGTTTGAGCAGCCAAAAAGCTAAGTTAATGAACCGAATGTTGGTTTGGCGCAGAAAGATGGGTTCATTGTGATGGAAATAGAATATGTAATCGAGTTAGTTGACTGAAGTGGCGACCAATTATCATATCATGATCTCACGATCAGGGAGAATAAGGAGAACAAAGAGACGGTGAAAGTGATGATACGTTCATCCACGATCAACATCCACGATCAACATCCACGATCAACATCCACGATCAACAAAATATTAGTCTCAGCGTTTTAACTTTGAGAAATAGATATTTATCATTTTTACCGAAATAAAACCTCACTGAGAAAGTAGCTCACGAGTCAAGAGAAAAATCACCAGTGGTTACAATAAATACAGGGAATTGTAGAAACAGACAGAGAAACGCTGGCCAGGTGCGCCAGTAGAGTCCCTCCCTAAATACCACCACTACACGCCATGGCATCGTTCATCAAGTGAATATTGTATTTGTGCTTACTTATCTTATTTGTACGTGTAGTAGACATTTATTTCTGTTTACAGTACAGTATAGAAGAATTGTTCTGGTCTTTATTCAATAACTGTATGAGAATAGTTTGGCCATGATATACTGATCGCTACTGATATTTGTGTCTGGTCAAATCTGTTTTACTTAACGCCATTACAGTTATAGCCTTGGTTGGCCGACTAAACAGCTGACCACGATATTAATGCAGGAGTTGGTGTGCTGTCTGTGTGTGTCTATATCTGCGCTGTGTGTGTGTGTGTGTTTGTGCTGTCTGTGTGTGTGCTGTCTGTGTGTGTGTCTATATCTGAGCTGTGTGTGTGTGTGTGTTTGTGCTGTCTGTGTGTGTGCTGTCTGTCTGTGTGTGCTGTCTGTCTGTGTGATGTCTGTGTGTGTGCTGTCTGTGTGTGTGCTGTCTGTGTGTGTGTGCTGTCTGTGCTGTCTGTGTGTGTGTGTGTGCTGTCTGTGTGTGTGCTGTCTGTGTGTGTGCTGTCTGTGTGTGTGCTGTCTGTGGTGTCTGTGTGTGTGTGATGTCTGTGTGTGTGTGCTGTCTGTTTGTGCTGTCAGTCTGTGTGTGTGCTGTCTGTGTGTGTGCTGTCTGTGTGAGTGCTGTCTGTGTATGTGTGTGCTGTCTGTGTGTGCTTTCTGTGTGTGTGTGCTGTCTGTGTGTGTGCTGTGAGTGTGTATGTGTGTGCTGTATATGTGTGTGCTGTCTGTGTCTGTGCTGTCCGTGTGTGTGCTGTCTGTATGCGTGCTGTCTGTGTGTGTGTGCTGTCTGTGCTGTCTTTGTGTGTGCTGTCTGTGTGTATGTGTGTGCTGTCTGTGCGTATGTGTGTGTGCTGTCTGTGCGTATGTGTGTGCTGTCTGTGTGTGTGCTGTCTATGTATGTGTGTGCTGTCTGTGTGTGTGCTGGCTGTGTATGTGTGTGCTGTCTGTGTGTGTTTGTGCTGTCTGTGTGTGTGTGGTGTCTGTGTGTGTGTGTTGTCTGTGTGTGTGCTGTCTGTGTGTGTGTGCTGTCTGTGTGTGTGCTATCTGTGTGGGCTATCTATGTGTGTGTGTGCTGTCTGTGTGTGCTATATGTGTGTGTGAGATATATGTGTGTGCTGTCTGTGTGTGCTGTCTGTGTGTGTGCTGTCTGTGTGTGTGCTGTCTGTGTGTGTGTTTGCTGTCTGTGTGTGTGTGTGCTGTCTATGTGTGTGCTGTATGTGTGTGTGTTGTCTGTGTGTGTGTGTGCTTTATGTGTGTGTGTGCTGTCTGTGTGTGTGCTGTCTGTGTGTGTGCTGTGAGTCTGTATGTGTGTGCTGTCTGTGTGTGTGCAGTCTGTGCTGTCTTTGTGTGTGCTGTCTGTGTGTGTGTGCTGTCTGTGCGTATGTGTGTGCTGTCTGTGTGTGTGCTGTCTGTGTGTGTGCTGTCTGTGTATGTGTGTGCTGTCTGTGTGTGTGCTGTCTGTGTGTGTGTGCTGTCTGTGTGTGTGGACTCTGTGCTGTCTGTGTGTGTGCTGTCTGTGTATGTGTGTGCTGCCTGTGTGTGTTTGTGCTGTCTGTGTGTGTGTTCTGTCTGCGTGTGTGTTCTGTCTGTGTGTGTGTGGTGTCTGTGTGTGCTTTATGTGTGTTTGTGTGCTGTCTGTGTGTGTGCTATCTGTGTGTGTGTGTGCTGTCTGTGTGTGCTATCTGTGTGTGTGAGATATATGTGTTTGCTGTCTGTGTTTGTGTGCTGTCTGTGTGTGTGCTGTCTGTGTGTGTGTGTGCTGTCTATGTGTGTGCTGTATGTGTGTGTGTTGTCTGTGCTGTCTCTGTGTGTGTGCTGTCTGTGTGTGTGTGCTGTTTGTGTGTGCTGTCTGTGTGTGTCTGTGCTGTTTGTGTGTGTGTGTGCTGTCTGTGTGTGCTGTCTATGTGTGATGTCTGTGCTGTATGTGTGTGTGTGTGTGATGTCTGTGTGTGTGTCCTGTCTGTGTGTGTGCTGTCTGTGTGTGTGCTGTCTGTGTGCTGTCTGTGTGTGTGATATCTGTGTGTGTGCTGTATGTGTGTGCGTGCTGTCTGTGTGTGTGTGCTGTCTGTGTGTGTGCTGTCTGTGTGTGTACTGTCTGTGTGCTGTCTGTGCTGTCTGTGTGTGTGCTGTCTGTGTGTGTGTGTGCTGTCTGTGTGTGTGCTGTCGGTGTGTGTGCTGTCTGTGTGTGTGCTGTCTGTGCTGTCTGTGTGTGTGCTGTCTGTGTAGTGCTGTCTGTGCAGTCTGTGTATCTGTGTTCTGTCTGTGTGTGTGCTGTCTGGGGGTGTGCTATCTATGTGTGTGCTGTCTGTGTGTGTGCTGTCTGTGTGTGTCGGTGTGTGTGTGCTGTCTGTGTGTGTGCTGTCTGTCTGTGTGCTGTCTGTGTGAGTGCTGTCTGTGTATGCGTGTGCTGTCTGTGTGTGCTGTCTCTGTGTGTGTGTGCTTTCCGTGTGTGTGTGTGCTGTCTGTGTGTGTGCTGTCTGTGTGTGTGCTGTCTGTGTGTGTGCTGTCTGTGTGTGTGCTGTGAGTGTGTATGTGTGTGCTGTCAGTGTCTGTGCTGTCTGTGTGTGTGCTGTCTGTATGTGTGTGCTGTCGGTGTGCGTGCTGTCTGTGTGTGTGCTGTCTGTGCTGTGTTTGTGTGTGCGCTGTCTGTGCGTATGTGTGTACTGTCTGTGTGTGTGCTTTCTGTCTGTGTGTGTGTGCTGTCGGTGTGCGTGCTGTCTGTGTGTGCTGTCTGTGCTGTGCTTGTGTGCGCTGTCTGTGTGTGTGTGCAGTCTGTGCGTATGTGTGTGCTGTCTGTGGGTGTGCTGTCTGTGCTCTCTGTGCTGTCTGTGTGTGTGCTGTCTGTGTATGTGTGTGCTGTCTGTGTGTGCTATCTGTTTGTGTGTGTGTGCTGTCTGTGTGTGTGCTGTCTATGTGTGTGCTGTCTGTGTGTGTCGGTGTGTGTGTGTGTGCTGTCTATGTGTGTGCTGTCTGTGTGCTGTCTGTGTGAGTGCTGTCTATATATGCGTGTGCTGTCTGTGTGTGCTGTCTGTGTGTGTGTGTGCTGTCTGTGTGCTGTCTGTGTGTGTGTGCTGTCTGTGTGTGTGCTGTCGGTGTGTGTGCTGTCTGTGTGTGTGCTGTCTGTGCTGTCTGTGTGTGTGTTGTTTGTGCTGTCTCTGTGTGTGCGTGCTGTCTGTGTGCTGTTTGTGTGTGTGCTGTCTGTGGATGGCTGTGCTGTCTGTGTGTGTGTGTGTGCTGTATGTGTGTGTACTGTCTGTGTGTGTGCTGTCTGTGCTGTCTGTGTGTGTGTCCTGTCTGTGTGTGTGTGCTGTCTGTGTGTGTGCTGTCTGTGTGTGTGCTGTCTGTGTGCGTGCTGTCTGTGTGTGTGTGTCCTGTCTGTGTGTGTGTGCTGTCTGTGTGTGTACTGTCTGTGTGTGTGCTGTCTGTGCTGTCTGTGTGTGTGCTGTCTGTGTGTTCTGTCTGTGTGTGCTGTGTGTGTGCTATCTGTGTAAGTGAGATATATGTGTTTGCTGTCTGTGTGTGTGTGCTGTCTGTGTGTGTGCTGTCTGTGTGTGTGTGTGCTGTCTATGTGTGTGCTGTATGTGTGTGTGTTGTCTGTGCTTTCTCTGTGTGTGTGCTATCTGTGTGTGCTGTTTGTGTGTGCTGTCTGTGTGTGTCTGTGCTGTTTGTGTGTGTGTGTGCTGTCTGTGTGTGCTGTCTATCTGTGATGTCTGTGCTGTATGTGTGTGTGTGATGTCTGTGTGTGTGTGTCCTGTCTGTGTGTGCGCTGTCTGTGTGTGTGTGCTGTCTGTGTGCTGTCTGTGTGTGTGATATCTCTGTGTGTGCTGTATGTGTGTGCGTGCTGTCTGTGTGTGTGTGTGCTGTCTGTGTGTGTGCTGTCTGTGTGTGTACTGTCTGTGTGCTGTCTGTGCTGTCTGTGTGTGTGCTGTCTGTGTGTGTGTGCTGTCTGTGTGTGTTCTGTCTGTGTGTGTGCTGTCTGTGTGTGTGCTGTCAGTGTGTGTGCTGTCTGTGTGTGTGCTGTCTGTGCTGTCTGTGTGTGTTCTGTCTGTGTGTGTGCTGTCTGGGGGTGTGCTATCTATGTGTGTGCTGTCTGTGTGTGTGCTGTCTGTGTGTGTCGGTGTGTGTGTGTGTGCTGTCTGTGTGTGTGCTGTCTGTCTGTGTGCTGTCTGTGTGAGTGCTGTCTGTGTATGCGTGTGCTGTCTGTGTGTGCTGTCTCTGTGTGTGTGCTTTCCGTGTGTGTGTGTGCTGTCTGTGTGTGTGCTGTCTGTGTGTGTGCTGTCTGTGTGTGTGCTGTCTGTGTGTGTGCTGTCTGTGTGTGTGTGCTGTCTGTGTGTGTGCTGTGAGTGTGTATGTGTGTGCTGTCAGTGTCTGTGCTGTCTGTGTGTGTGCTGTCTATGTGTGTGTGTGTGTGCTGTCGGTGTGCGTGCTGTCTGTGTGTGTGCTGTCTGTGCTGTGTTTGTGTGTGCGCTGTCTGTGCGTATGTGTGTACTGGCTGTGTGTGTGCTTTCTGTCTGTGTGTGTGTGCTGTCGGTGTGCGTGCTGTCTGTGTGTGCTGTCTGTGCTGTGCTTGTGTGCGCTGTCTGTGTGTGTGTGCAGTCTGTGCGTATGTGTGTGCTGTCTGTGGGTGTGCTGTCTGTGCTGTCTGTATGTGTGGTGTCTGTGCTCTCTGTGCTGTCTGTGTGTTTGCTGTCTGTGTATGTGTGTGCTGTCTGTGTGTGCTGTCTGTTTGTGTGTGTGTGCTGTCTGTGTGTGTGCTGTCTATGTGTGTGCTGTCTGTGTGTGTCGGTGTGTGTGTGTGTGCTGTCTATGTGTGTGCTGTCTGTGTGCTGTCTGTGTGAGTGCTGTCTGTGTATGCGTGGGCTGTCTGTGTGTGCTGTCTGTGGATGGCTGTGCTGTCTGTGTGTGTGTGTGTGCTGTATGTGTGTGTACTGTCTGTGTGTGTGCTGTCTGTGCTGTCTGTGTGTGTGTCCTGTCTGTGTGTGTGTGCTGTCTGTGTGTGTGCTGTCTGTGTGTGTGCTGTCTGTGTGCGTGCTGTCTGTGTGTGTGTCCTGTCTGTGTGTGTGTGCTGTATGTGTATGTACTGTCTGTGTGCTGTCTGTGTGTGTGCTGTCTGTGTGTTCTGTCTGTGTGTGCTGTGTGTGTGCTATCTGTGTGTATGCTGTCTGTGTGTGAGCTGTCTGTGCTGTCCGTGTGTGTGTGTGCTGTCTGTGTGCTGTCTGTGCTGTCTGTGTGTGTGTGCTGTCTGTGAGTGTGCTGTCTATGTGTGTGCTGTCTGTGTGTGTGCTGTCTGTGTGTGTCGGTGTGTGTGTGCTGTCTGTGTATGTGTGTGCTGTCTGTGTGTGCTGTCTGTGTTTTCTGTCTGTGTGTGTGAATATGCTTTCTGTGTGTGTGGGCTGTCTGTGTGTGTGCTGTCTGTGTGCTGTCTGTGTGTGTGCTGTCTTTGTGTGTGCTGTGATTGTTTGTGTGTGCTGTCTGTGTCTGTGTGTGTGCTGTCTGTGTGTGTGTGCTGTCTGTGTGTGCTGTCTGTGTGCGTGCTGTCTGTGTGTGCTATCTGTGTGTATGTGTGTGCTGTATGTGTGTGTACTGTCTGTGTGTGTGCTGTCTGTGTGTGTGTGTCCTTTCTGTGTGTGTGTGCTGTCTGTGTGTGTGCTTTTGTGTGTGTGCAGTCTTTGTGCTGTCTGTGTGTGTGCTGTCTGTGTGTGCGCTGTCTGTGTGTGTGCTGTCTGTTTGTGCTGTTTGTTTGTGTACTGTCTGTGTGTGTGCTGTCTGTGTGTGTGCTGTCTGTGTGTGTGCTGTCTGTGTGTGTTCTGTCTTTGTGTGCTGTGTGTGTGTGCTGTCTGCGTGTGTGCTGTCTGTGTGTGTGTGCTGTCTGTGCTGTCCGTTTGTGTGTGCTGTCTGTGTGTGCTGTCTATGTGTTTGCTGTCTGTGTGTGCTGTCTGTGTGTGTCGGTGTGTTCTGTCTGTGTATGTGTGTGCTGTCTGTGCGTGTGCTGTCTGTGTGTGTGCCTTCTGTGTTAGTTCTGTATGTGTATGTGTGTGCTGTCTGTGTGTGCTGTCTGTGTTTTCTGTCTGTGTGTGTGTGTATGCTTTCTGTGTGTGTGTGTGCTGTCTGTGTGTGTGTTGTCTGTGTGCTGTCTGCGTGTTTGCTGTCTGTGGGCTGTCTGTGTGCTGTCTTTGTGTGTGCTGTGAGTGTGTATGTGTGTGCTGTCTGTGTGTGTGCTGTCTGTGTGCGTGCTGTCTGTGTGTGTGCTATATGTGTGTATGTGTGTGCTGTATGTGTGTGTGCTATCTGTGCTGTCTGTGTGTGTGCTGTCTGTGTGCTGTGTGTGCTGTCTGTGTATGTGTGTGCTGTCTGTGTGTGTGCTGTCTGTGCTGTCTATGTGTGTGTGCTGTATGTGTGTGTGCCTTCTGTGTTAGTGCTGTCTGTGTATGTGTGTGCTGTCTGTGTGTGCTGTCTGTGTTTTCTGTCTGTGTGTGTGTGTATGCTTTCTGTGTGTGTGTGCTGTCTGTGTGCTGTTTGTGTGTGTGCTGTCTGTGTGTGTGCTGTCTGTTTGCTGTCTTTGTGTGTGCTGTAAGTGTGTATGTGTGTGCTGTCTGTGTGTGTGCTGTGTGTGTGTGCTGTCTGTGTGTGCTGTCTGTGTGCGTGCTGTCTGTGTGTGTGTGTGTGCTATCTGTGTGTATGTGTGTGCTGTATGTGTGTGTGTTAGCTGTGCTGTCTGTGTGTGTGCTGTCTGTGTGCTGTGTGTGCTGTCTGTGTATGTGTGTGCTGTCTGTGTGTGTGCTGTCTGTGCTGTATAGGTGTGCGTGCTGTCTGTGTGTGTGCTGTCTGTGTAGTGCTGTCTGTGTGCTGTCTGTGTGTGTGCTGTCTGTGTAGTGCTGTCTGTTTGCTGTCTGTGTGTGCTGTCTGTGTGCTGTCTGTGGGTGTGCTATCTGTGTGTGTGCTGTCTGTATGTGTGTTCTGTCTGTGTGTGCTGTCTGTGTGTGTGCTGTCTGTGTGTGTCGGTGTGTGTGTGCTGTTTGTGTATGTGTGTGCTGTCTGTGTGTATGCTGTCTGTGTGTGTGTGCTGTATAGGTGTGTGTGCTGTCTGTGCTGTCTGTGTGTGTATGCTGTCTGTGTAGTGCTGTCTGTGTGATGTCTGTGCTGTCTGTGTGTGCTGTCTGTAGGTGTGCTATCTGTGTGTGTGCTGTGTGTATGTGTGCTGTCTGTGTATGTGTGTGCTGTCTGTGTGTGATGTCTGTGTGTATGCTGTCTATGTGTGTACTGTCTGTGTGTGTGCTGTCTGTGTGTGTCGGTGTATGTGTGTGCTGTCTGTGTATGTGTGTGCTGTCTGTGTGTGCGCTGTCTGTGTGTGCTGTCTGTGTGTGTGCTGTGTATGTGTGTGTGTTGTGTCTGTGTGTGTACTGTCTGTGTGTGTGTGCTGTCTGTGTGTGTGTGTGTGCTGTCTATGTGTGTGCTGTCTGTGTGTGTGCTCTCTGTGCTGTCTGTGTGTGTGTGCTGTCTGTGTATGTGTGTACTGTCTGTCTGTGTGCCGTCTGTGTGTGTGTGTGCTGTCTGTGTGTGTGTGCTGTCTGTGTGTGCTGTCTGTGTGTGTTTATGTTGTCTGTGTGTGTGCTTTCTGTGTGTGTGCTGTCTGTGTGTGTGTGCTGTCTGTGTGTGCTGTATGTGCTGTCTGTGTGTGCTGTCTGTGTGCTATCTGTGTCTGTCTGTGTGTGTGCTGTCTATGTGTGTGCTGTCTGTGTGTGTGCTGTCTGTGTGTGTGTGCTGTCTGGGTGTGTACTGTCTGTGTGTGTGCTGTCTGTGTGTGGGCTGTCTGTGTGTGTGTGCTGTCTGTGTGTGTTCTGTCTGTGTGTGTTCTGTCTGTGTGTGTGTGCTGTCTGTGGGTGCTGTCTGTGTGTGTGCTGTCTGTGTGTGTGCTCTCTGTGCTGTTTGTGTGTGTGTTAGCTGTCTGTGTGCTGTCTGTGTGTGTGCTATCTGTTTGTGTGCTGTCTGTATGTGTGCTGTCTGTGTATGTGTGTGCTGTTTGTGTGTGTGCTGTCTATGTGTGTGCTGTCTGTGTGTGTGCTGTCTGTGTGTGTCTGTGTGGGCTGTCTGTGTATGTGTGTGCTGTCTGTGTGTGTGCTGTCTGTGTGTTTTCTGTCTGTGTGTGTGTGCGTCTGTGTGTGTGATGTCTGTGTGTGTGTGTGTTCTGACTGTGTGTGTTCTGTCTGTGTGTGTGCTGCCTATGTGTGTGCTGTCTGTGTGTGTACTGTCTGTGTGTGTCGGTGTGTGTGTGTGTTCTGTCTGTGTATGTGGGTCTTGTCTGTGTGTGTGCTGTGTGTGTGTGTGATGTCTATGTGTGAGTGATGTCTGTGTGTGTGCTGTCTGTGTGTTGTCTGCGCTGTCTCTGTGTGTGTGTGCTGGCTGTGTGTGGGTGTGCTCTCTGTGCTGTCTGTGTGTGTGTTGCCTGTGTATGTGTGTGCTGTCTGTCTGTGTGTGTGCTGTCTGTTTGTGTGTGTATACTGTCTGTGTGTGTGCTGTCTGTGTGTGTGTGTGCTGTCTGTGTGCTGTCTGTGTGTGTTGTCTATGTGTGTGCTTTCTGTGTGTGCTGTCTGTCTGTGCTGTATGTGCTGTCTGTATGTGGTTTCTGTGTGTGTGTGTGCAGTCTGTGTGCTGTCAGTGTGTGCTATCTGTGTGTGTGCTGTCAGTGTGTGCTGTCTGTGTGTGTTTGTGCTGTCTGTGTGTGTGTGTGTGCTGTCTGTGTATGTGTGTGCTGTCTGTGCTGTCTGTGTGAATGCTATCTGTGTGTGTGTGCTGTCTGTGTGTGTGCTGTCTGTGTATGTGTGTGCTGTCTATGTGTGTGTGCTGTCTGTTTGTGTGTGCTGTCTGTGTGTGTGTGTGCTGTCTGTGTGCTGTCTGTGTGTGCTGTATGTGTGTGTTTGTGCTGTCTGTGTGTGTGCTTTCTGTGTGTGTGCTGTGTGTGTGTGCTTTCTTTCTGTGCTGTGTGTGTGTGTGATTTCTTTCTGTGCTGTGTGTGTGTGTGATGTCTTTCTGTGCTTTTTTCTGTCAGTGTGTGTTCTGTCAGTGTGTGCTGACTGTGTGTGTTTATGCTGTCTGTGTGTGTGCTGTCTGTGTCTGCTGTCTTTTTATTTTCGTGCTGTCTGTGTGTGCTATCTGTGAGGGTGCTGTCTGTGTGTGTGCTATCTGTGTGTGTGTGCTGTCTGTGTGCTTTCTGTGTATGTGTACTGTTTGTGTCTGCTGTCTGTGTGTGTGGGATATATGTGTGTGCTTCTCTGTGTGTGTGCTGTCTGTGTGTGATGTGTGTGTGCTGTCTGTGTGTGCTGTTTGTGTGTGCGCTCTCTGTGTGTGTGCTGTCTGTGTGTCGTCTGCGCTGTCTCTGTGTGTGTGTGCTGTCTTTGTGTGTGCTGTCTGTGTGTGTCTGTGCTGTCTGTGTGTGTGTGTGCTGTCTGTGTGTGTGTCCTGTCTGTGTGTTTGCCGTCTGTATGTGTGCTGTCTGTATGTGTGCTGTCTGTCTGTGTGTGTGTGCTGTCTGTGTCTGTCTGTGTGTGTGTGTGCTGTCTGTGTCTGTCTGTGTGTGCTGTCTGTGTGTGTGCTGTCTGTGTGTGTGTGTACTGTCTGTATGTGTGTGTGTGCTGTCTGTGTGTGTACTGTCTGTGTGTGTGCTGTCTGTGCTGTCCTTGTATGTGCTGACTGTGTGTGTGCTGTCTGTCTGTGTGTGTGTGCTGTCTGTGTCTGTCTATGTGTGTGTGTGCTGTCTATGTGTGTGCTGTCTGTGTGTGTGTGGGTGCTGTCTGTATGTGTGTGTGCTTTCTGTGTGTGTACTGTCTGTGCATGTGCTGTCTGTGCTGTCTGTGTGTGTGCTGTCTGTGTGTGTGTGTGCTGTCTTTGTGTGTTCATTCTGTGTGTGTGCTGTGTGTTTGCTGTCTGTGTGTGTGCTGTCTGTGTATGTACTGTCTGTACTGTCTGTGTGTGTGTGCTGTCTGTGTAGTGCTGTCTGTGTGCTTTCTGTGTGTGATGTCTGTGTGTGTGCTGTCTGTGGGTGTGCTATCTGTGTGTGTGCTGTCTGTATGATTGCTGTCTGTGTATGTGTGTGCTGTCTGTGTGTGCTGTCTGTGTGTGTGCTGTCTATGTGTGTGCTGTCTGTGTGTGTGCTGTCTGTGCGTAGCGGTGTGTGTGTGCTGTCTGTGTGTGTGCTGTCTGTGTGCGCTGTCTGTGTGTGTGTGCTGTATGTGTGTGTGCTGTGTATGTTTGTGTGTTCTGTCTGTGTGTGTACTTTCTGTGTGTGTGTGTGCTGTCTGTGTCGGTGCTGTCTGTGTGTGTGCTATCTGTGTGTGTCGGTGTGTGTGTCGGTGTGTGTGTCGGTGTGTGTGTGTGCTGTCTGTAGTTGTGTGTGTTGTCTGTGTGTGTGCTCTCTGTGTGCTGTCTGTGTGTGTGCTGTCTGTGTATGTGTGTGCTGTCTGTCTGTGTGCTGTCTGTTTGTGTGTGTGTGCTGTCTGTGTGTGTGTGTGCTGTCTGTGTGTGTGGGTGCTGTATGTGTGTGTGTGCTGTCTGTGTGTGCTGTTTGTGTTTGTGTTGTCTGTGTGTGTGCTGTCTGTGTGTGTGTGTGCTGTCTGTGTGTGCTGTCTGTGTGTTTGCTGTCTGTGTGTGTGCTGTCTGTGTGTGTGATGTCTGTGTGTGTGTGCTGTCTGTGTCTGTCTGTGTGTGTGTGTGCTGTCTGTGTGTGTGCTGTTTCTGTGTGTGATGTCTGTGTGTGTACTGTCTGTGTGTATTCTGTCTGTGTGTGTTCTGTCTGTGTGTGTGTGCTGTCTGTGTGTGGTGTGTGTGTGTGTGCTGTCTGTGTGTGTGTGTGCTGTCTGTGCTGTCTGTGTGTGCTGTCTGTGTGTGTGCTATCTGTATGTGTGCTATCTGTGTATGTGTGTGCTGTCTGTGAGTGTGCTGTCTATGTGTGTGCTGTCTGTGTGTGTGCTGTCTGTGTGTGTCTGTGTGTGATGTCTGTGTATGTGTGTGCTGTCTATGTGTGTGCTGTCTGTGTGTGCGCTGTCTGTGTGTGTGCTGTCTGTGTGTGCGCTGTCTGTGTGTGTGTGCTGTCTATGTGTGTGTGTTCTGTCTGTGTGTGTACTGTCTGTGTGTGTGTGCTGTCTGTGTGTGTGCTGTCTATGTGTGTGCTGTCTGTGTGTGTGCTGTCTGTGTCTGTCGGTGTGTGTGTGTGCTGTCTGTGTATGTGTGTGTTGTCTATGTGTGTGCTGTGTGTGTGTGTGTGATGTCTATGTGTGAGTGCTGTCTGTGTGTGTGGTGTCTGTGTGTGTGCTCTCTGTGCTGTCTGTGTGAGTGTTGTCTGTGTATGTGTGTGATGTCTGTCTGTGTGTGTGCTGTATGTTTGTGTGTGTGTGTGCTGTCTGTGTGTGTGAGTTATCTCTGTGTGTGCTGTCGGTGTGTGTGCTGTCTGTATGTGTGCTGTCTGTCTGTGTGTGTGTGCTGTCTGTGTATGTGTGCTGTCTGTGTCTGTCTGTGTGTGCTGTCTGTGTGTGTGCTGTCTGTGTGTGTGTGTGCTGTCTGTATGTGTGTGTGTGCTGTCTGTGTGTGTACTGTCTGTGTGTGTGTTGTCTGTGCTGTCTGTGTATGTGCTGACTGTGTGTGTGCTGTCTGTCTGTGTGTGTGTGTGCTGTCTGTGTCTGTCTATGTGTTTGTGTGCTGTCTATGTGTGTGCTGTCTGTGTGTGTGTGGGTGCTGTCTGTATGTGTGTGTGTGCTTTCTGTGTGTGTACTGTCTGTGTATGTGCTGTCTGTGCTGTCTGTGTGTGTGCTGTCTGTGTGTGTGTGTGCTGTCTTTGTGTGTTCATTCTGTGTGTGTGCTGTCTGTGTGTGGTGTGTGTTTGCTGTCCTGTGTGTGTGCTGTCTGTGTATGTGCTGTCTGTACTGTCTGTGTGTGTGCTGTCTGTGTAGTGCTGTATGTGTGCTGTCTGTGCTGTCTGTGTGTGCTGTCTGTGTGTGTGCTGTCAGTGGGTGTGCTATCTGTGTGTGTGCTGTCTGTATGATTGCTGTCTGTGTATGTGTTTGCTGTCTGTGTGTGCTGTCTGTGTGTGTGCTGTCTATGTGTGTGTTGTCTGTGTGTGTGCTGTCTGTGCGTAGCGGTGTGTGTGTGCTGTCTGTGTATGTGTGTGCTGTCTGTGTGTGATGTCTGTGTGTGCGCTTCTCTGTGTGTGTGTGCTGTCTGTGTGTGTGCTGTCTGTGTGTGTGTGCTGTCTGTGTGTGTGCTGCCTATGTGTGTGCTGTCGGTGTGTGTGCTGTCTGTGTGTGTCGGTGTGTGTGTCGGTGTGTGTGTGTGCTGTCTGTAGTTGTGTGTGTTGTCTGTGTATGTGCTGTCTGTGTGTGTGTGCTGTCTGTGTGTGCTGTCTGTGTATGTGTGTGCTGTCTGTCTGTGTGCTGTCTGTTTGTGTGTGTGTGCTGTCTGTGTGTGTGTGTGTGCTGTCTGTGTGTGTGAGTGCTGTATGTGTGTGTGTGCTGTCTGTGTGTGATGTCTGTGTTTGTGTTGTCTGTGTGTGTATGATTTCTGTGTGTGTGCTGTCTGTGTGTGTCTGCTGTCTGTGTGTGCTGTATGTGCTGTCTGTGTGTGCTGTCTGTCTGTGTGTGCTGTCTGTGTGTTTGCTGTCTGTTTGTGTGCTGTCTGTGTGTGTGATGTCTGTGTGTGTATGCTATCTGTGTCTGTCTGTGTGTGTGTGTGCTGTCTGTGTGTGTGTGCTGTTTGTGTGTGTGCTGTCTGTGTGTGTACTGTCTGTGTGTATTCTGTCTGTGTGTGTTCTGTCTGTGTGTGCTGTCTGTGTGTGGTGTGTGTGTGTGTGCTGTCTGTGTGTGTGTGTGTGCTGTCTGTGGTGTCTGTGTGTGCTGTCTGTGTGTGTGCTGTCTATGTGTGTGCTGTCTGTGTGTGTCTGTGTGTGCTGTCTGTGTATGTGTGTGCTGTCTGTGTGTGTGCTATCTGTGTGTGCGCTGTCTGTGTGTGTGCTGTCTGTGTGTGCGCTGTCTGTGTGTGTGTGCTGTCTGTGTGTGTGCTGTCTATGTGTGTGTGTTCTGTCTGTGTGTGTACTGTCTGTGTGTGTGTGCTGTCTGTGTGTGTGCTGTCTATGTGTGTGCTGTCTGTGTGTGTGCTGTCTGTGTGTGTCGGTGTGTGTGTGTGCTGTCTGTGTATGTGTGTATTGTCTGTGTGTGTGCTGTGTGTGTGTGTGATGTCTATGTGTGAGTGCTGTCTGTGTGTGTGGTGTCTGTGTGTGTGCTCTCTGTGCTGTCTGTGTGTGTGTTGTCTGTGTATGTGTGTGCTGTCTGTCTGTGTGCTGTCTGTTTGTGTGTGTGTGCTGTCTGTGTGTGTGAGTTATGTCTGTGTGTGCTGTCTGTGTGTGTTTGTGTTGTCTGTGTGTCTGCTTTCTGTGTGTGTGCTGTCTGTGTGTGTGTGCTGTCTGTCTGTGCTGTCTGTGTGTGCTTTCTGTGTGTGTGTGCTGCCTGTGTGTGTGCTGTCAGTGTGTGCTATTTGTGTGTGTGCTGTCACTGTGTGTGCTGTCTGTGTGTGCTATCTGTGTGTGTATGTGATGTCTATGTATGTGTGTGCTGTCTGTGTGTGCTATCTTTGTGAGGGATATATGTCTGTGCTGTCTGGGTCTGTGTGCTGTCTGTGTGTGCTGTCTGTGTGTGTGCTGTCTGTGTGCTGTCTTTGTGTGTGCTGTCTGTGTATCTGTGCTGTCTATGTGTGTGTGTGCTGTTTGTATGTGTGCTGTCTGTGTGTGTGTGCTGTATGTGTCTGTCTGTGTGTGTGTGCTGTCTGTGTCTGTCTGTGTGTGCTGTCTGTGTGTGTGCTGTCTGTGTGTGTGTACTGTCTGTATGTGTGTGTGTGCTGTCTGTGTGTGTACTGTCTGTGTGTGTGTGCTGTCCTTGTATGTGCTGACTGTGTGTGTGCTGTCTGTCTGTGTGTGTGTGGTGTCTGTGTCTGTCTATGTGTGTGTGTGCTGTCTATGTGTGTGCTGTCTGTGTGTGTGTGGGTGCTGTCTGTATGTGTGTGTGTGCTTTCTGTGTGTGTACTGTCTGTGTATGTGCTGTCTGTGCTGTCTGTGTGTGTGTGCTGTCTTTGTGTGTGTGCTGTCTTTGTGTGTTCATTCTGTGTGTGTGCTGTGTTTTGCTGTCTGTGTGTGTGTTGTCTGTGTATGTGCTGTCTGTACTGTCTGTGTGTGTGTGCTGTCTGTGTAGTGCTGTATGTGTGCTGTCTGTGTGTGCTGTCTGTGGGTGTGCTATCTGTGTGTGTGCTGTCTGTATGATTGCTGTCTGTGTATGTGTGTGCTGTCTGTGTGTGCTGTCTGTGTGTGTGCTGTCTATGTGTGTGCTGTCTGTGTGTGTGCTGTCTGTGCGTAACGGTGTGTGTGTGCTGTCTGTGTATGTGTGTGCTGTCTGTGTGTGCTGTCTGTGTGTGCGCTGTCTGTGTGTGTGTGCTGTCTGTGTGTGTGCTGTGTATGTGTGTGTGTTCTGTCTGTGTGTGTACTGTCTATGTGTGTGTGTGCTGTCTGTGTGTGTGCTGTCTGTGTGTGTGCTATCTGTGTGTGTCGGTGTGTGTGTCGGTGTGTGTGTGCTGTCTGTGTGTGTGTGTGCTGTCTGTGTGTGTGTGCTGTCTGTGAGGGTGCTGTCTGTGTGTGCTATCTGTGTGTGTGTGCTGTCTGTGTGCTTTCTGTGTATGTGTACTGTTTGTGTCTGCTGTCTGTGTGTGTGGGATATATGTGTGTGCTTCTCTGTGTGTTTGCTGTCTGTGTGTGATGTGTGTGTGCTGTCTGTGTGTGCTGTTTGTGTGTGTGCTCTCTGTGTGTGTGCTGTCTGTGTGTGTGCTGTCTGTGTGTCGTCTGCGCTGTCTCTGTGTGTGTGTGCTGTCTTTGTGTGTGCTGTCTGTGTGTGTGTCTGTGCTGTCTGTGTGTGTGTGCTGTCTGTGTGTGTGTCCTGTCTGTGTGTTTGCCGTCTGTATGTGTGCTGTCTATATGTGTGCTGTCTGTCTGTGTGTGTGTGCTGTCTGTGTCTGTCTGTGTGTGTGTGCTGTCTGTGTCTGTCTGTGTGTGCTGTCTGTGTGTGTGCTGTCTGTTTGTGTGTGTACTGTCTGTATGTGTGTGTGTGCTGTCTGTGTGTGTACTGTCTGTGTGTGTGCTGTCTGTGCTGTCCTTGTATGTGCTGACTGTGTGTGTGCTGTCTGTCTGTGTGTGTGTGCTGTCTGTGTCTGTCTATGTGTGTGTGTGCTGTCTATGTGTGTGCTGTCTGTGTGTGTGTGGGTGCTGTCTGTATGTGTGTGTGTGCTTTCTGTGTGTGTACTGTCTGTGCATGTGCTGTCTGTGCGTGTGCTGTCTGTGTGTGTGTGTGCTGTCTTTGTGTGTTCATTCTGTGTGTGTGCTGTGTGTTTGCTGTCTGTGTGTGTGCTGTCTGTGTATGTACTGTCTGTACTGTCTGTGTGTGTGTGCTGTCTGTGTAGTGCTGTCTGTGTGCTGTCTGTGTGTGATGTCTGTGTGCTGTCTGTGGGTGTGCTATCTGTGTGTGTGCTGTCTGTATGATTGCTGTCTGTGTATGTGTGTGCTGTCTGTGTGTGCTGTCATTGTGTGTGCTGTCTATGTGTGTGCTGTCTGTGTGTGTGCTGTCTGTGCGTAACGGTGTGTGTGTGCTGTCTGTGTATGTGTGTGCTGTCTGTGTGTGCTGTCTGTGTGTGTTCTGTCTGTGTGTGTGTGCTGTCTGTGTGTGTGCTGTGTATGTGTGTGTGTTCTGTCTGTGTGTGTACTGTCTGTGTGTGTGTGCTGTCTGTGTGTGTGCTGTCTGTGTGTGTGCTATCTGTGTGTGTCGGTGTGTGTGTCGGTGTGTGTGTCGGTGTGTGTGTGTGCTGTCTGTAGTTGTGTGTGTTGTCTGTGTGTGTGCTGTCTGTGTGCTGTCTGTGTGTGTGCTGTCTCTGTATGTGCTCTCTGTGTTGTCTGTGTGTGTGCTGTCTGTGTATGTGTGTGCTGTCTGTCTGTGTGCTGTCTGTTTGTGTGTGTGTGTGCTGTCTGTGTGTGTGAGTGCTGTATGTGTGTGTGTGCTGTCTGTGTGTGCTGTCTGTGTTTGTGTTGTCTGTGTGTGTGTGATTTCTGTGTGTGCTGTCTGTGTGTGTGTGTGCTGTCTGTGTGTGTGTGCTGTCTGTGAGGGTGCTGTCTGTGTGTGCTATCTGTGTGTGTGTGCTGTCTGTGTGCTTTCTGTGTATGTGTACTGTTTGTGTCTGCTGTCTGTGTGTGTGGGATATATGTGTGTGCTTCTCTGTGTGTTTGCTGTCTGTGTGTGATGTGTGTGTGCTGTCTGTGTGTGCTGTTTGTGTGTGTGCTCTCTGTGTGTGTGCTGTCTGTGTGTGTGCTGTCTGTGTGTCGTCTGCGCTGTCTCTGTGTGTGTGTGCTGTCTTTGTGTGTGCTGTCTGTGTGTGTGTCTGTGCTGTCTGTGTGTGTGTGCTGTCTGTGTGTGTGTCCTGTCTGTGTGTTTGCCGTCTGTATGTGTGCTGTCTATATGTGTGCTGTCTGTCTGTGTGTGTGTGCTGTCTGTGTCTGTCTGTGTGTGTGTGCTGTCTGTGTCTGTCTGTGTGTGCTGTCTGTGTGTGTGCTGTCTGTTTGTGTGTGTACTGTCTGTATGTGTGTGTGTGCTGTCTGTGTGTGTACTGTCTGTGTGTGTGCTGTCTGTGCTGTCCTTGTATGTGCTGACTGTGTGTGTGCTGTCTGTCTGTGTGTGTGTGCTGTCTGTGTCTGTCTATGTGTGTGTGTGCTGTCTATGTGTGTGCTGTCTGTGTGTGTGTGGGTGCTGTCTGTATGTGTGTGTGTGCTTTCTGTGTGTGTACTGTCTGTGCATGTGCTGTCTGTGCGTGTGCTGTCTGTGTGTGTGTGTGCTGTCTTTGTGTGTTCATTCTGTGTGTGTGCTGTGTGTTTGCTGTCTGTGTGTGTGCTGTCTGTGTATGTACTGTCTGTACTGTCTGTGTGTGTGTGCTGTCTGTGTAGTGCTGTCTGTGTGCTGTCTGTGTGTGATGTCTGTGTGCTGTCTGTGGGTGTGCTATCTGTGTGTGTGCTGTCTGTATGATTGCTGTCTGTGTATGTGTGTGCTGTCTGTTTGTGCTGTCATTGTGTGTGCTGTCTATGTGTGTGCTGTCTGTGTGTGTGCTGTCTGTGCGTAACGGTGTGTGTGTGCTGTCTGTGTATGTGTGTGCTGTCTGTGTGTGCGCTGTCTGTGTGTGTGTGCTGTCTGTGTGTGTGCTGTGTATGTGTGTGTGTTCTGTCTGTGTGTGTACTGTCTGTGTGTGTGTGCTGTCTGTGTGTGTGCTGTCTGTGTGTGTGCTATCTGTGTGTGTCGGTGTGTGTGTCGGTGTGTGTGTCGGTGTGTGTGTGTGCTGTCTGTAGTTGTGTGTGTTGTCTGTGTGTGTGCTGTCTGTGTGCTGTCTGTGTGTGTGCTGTCTCTGTATGTGCTCTCTGTGTTGTCTGTGTGTGTGCTGTCTGTGTATGTGTGTGCTGTCTGTCTGTGTGCTGTCTGTTTGTGTGTGTGTGTGCTGTCTGTGTGTGTGAGTGCTGTATGTGTGTGTGTGCTGTCTGTGTGTGCTGTCTGTGTTTGTGTTGTCTGTGTGTGTGTGATTTCTGTGTGTGCTGTCTGTGTGTGTGTGTGCTGTCTGTGTGTGCTGTATGTGCTGTCTGTGTGTGCTGTCTGTGTGTTTGCTGTCTGTGTGTGTGCTGTCTGTGTGTGTGTGCTGTCTGTGTCTGTGTGTGTGTGTGTGTGTGCTGTCTGTGTGTGTGTGCTGTTTGTGTGTGTGATGTCTGTGTGTGTACTGTCTGTGTGTATTCTGTCTGTGTGTGTTCTGTCTGTGTGTGTGTGCTGTCTGTGTGTGGTGTGTGTGTGTGTGTGCTGTCTGTGTGTGTGTGTGTGTGCTGTCTGTGCTGTCTGTGTATGCTGTCTGTGTGTGTGCTATCTGTATGTGTGCTGTCTGTGTATGTGTGTGCTGTCTGTGTGAGTGCTGTCTATGTGTGTGCTGTCTGTGTGTGCGCTGTCTGTGTGTGTGCTGTCTGTGTGTGCGCTGTCTGTGAGTGTGTGCTGTCTGTGTGTGTGCTGTCTATGTGTGTGTGTTCTGTCTGTGTGTGTACTGTCTGTGTGTGTGTGCTGTCTGTGTGTGTGCTGTCTATGTGTGTGGTGTCTGTGTGTGTGCTGTCTGTGTGTGTCGGTGTGTGTGTGTGCTGTCTGTGTATGTGTGTGTTGTCTGTTTGTGTGCTGTGTGTGTGTGTGATGTCTATGTGTGAGTGCTGTCTGTGTGTGTGGTGTCTGTGTGTGTGCTCTCTGTGCTGTCTGTGTGTGTGTTGTCTGTGTATGTGTGTGATGTCTGTCTGTGTGTGTGCTGTATATTTGTGTGTGTGTGTGCTGTCTGTGTGTGTGAGTTATGTCTGTGTGTGCTGTCTGTGTGTGTGCTGTCTGTATGTGTGCTGTCTGTCTGTGTGTGTGTGCTGTCTGTGTCTGTCTGTGTGTGTGTGCTGTCTGTGTCTGTCTGTGTGTGCTGTCTGTGTGTGTGCTGTCTGTGTGTGTGTGTGTGCTGTCTGTATGTGTGTGTGTGCTGTCTGTGTGTGTACTGTCTGTGTGTGTGTTGTCTGTGCTGTCTGTGTATGTGCTGACTGTGTGTGTGCTGTCTGTCTGTGTGTGTGTGCTGTCTGTGTCTGTCTATGTGTAACTATGCTGTCTATGTGTGTGCTGTCTGTGTGTGTGTGGGTGCTGTCTGTATGTGTGTGTGTGCTTTCTGTGTGTGTACTGTCTGTGTATGTGCTGTCTGTGCTGTCTGTGTGTGTGCTGTCTGTGTGTGTGTGTGCTGTCTTTGTGTGTTCATTCTGTGTGTGTGCTGTCTGTGTGTGGTGTGTGTTTGCTGTCTGTGTGTGTGCTGTCTGTGTATGTGCTGTCTGTACTGTCTGTGTGTGTGTGTGCTGTCTGTGTAGTGCTGTCTGTGTGCTGTCTGTGCTGTCTGTGTGTGCTGTCTGTGTGTGTGCTGTCTGTGGGTGTGCTATCTGTGTGTGTGCTGTCTGTATGATTGCTGTCTGTGTATGTGTTTGCTGTCTGTGTGTGCTGTCTGTGTGTGTGCTGTCTATGTGTGTGCTGTCTGTGTGTGTGCTGTCTGTGCGTAGCGGTGTGTGTGTGCTGTCTGTGTATGTGTGTGCTGTCTGTGTGTGTGATGTCTGTGTTTGCGCTGTCGGTGTGTGTGCTGTCTGTGTGTGTGCTGTGTATGTGTGTGTGTTCTGTCTGTGTGTGTACTGTCTGTGTGTGTGTGTGCTGTCTGTGTGTGTGCTGCCTATGTGTGTGCTGTCTGTGTGTGTGCTGTCTGTGTGTGTCGGTGTGTGTGTCGGTGTGTGTGTGTGCTGTCTGTAGTTGTGTGTGTTGTCTGTGTGTGTGATGTCTGTGTGTGTGTGCTGTCTGTGTGTGTGCTGTCTGTGTATGTGCTCTCTGTGTTGTTTGTGTGTGTGCTGTCTGTGTATGTGTGTGCTGTCTGTCTGTGTGCTGACTGTTTGTGTGTGTGTGCTGTCTGTGTGTGTGTGTGCTGTCTGTGTGTGTGAGTGCTGTATGTGTGTGTGTGCTGTCTGTGTGTGATGTCTGTGTTTGTGTTGTCTGTGTGTGTGTGATTTCTGTGTGTGTGCTGTCTGTGTGTGTGTGCTGTCTGTGTGTGCTGTATGTGCTGTCTGTGTGTGCTGTCTGTCTGTGTGTGCTGTCTGTGTGTTTGCTGTCTGTGTGTGCTGTCTGTGTGTGTGATGTCTATGTGTGAGTGCTGTCTGTGTGTGTGATGTCTGTGTGTGTGCTCTCTGTGCTGTCTGTGTGTGTTGTCTGTGTATGTGTGTGCTGTCTGTCTGTGTGTGTGCTGTCTGTTTGTGTGTGTGTGCTGTCTGTGTGTGTGAGTTATGTCTGTGTGTGCTGTCTGTGTGTGTTTGTGTTGTCTCTGTGTGTGCTTTCTGTGTGTGTGCTGTCTGTGTGTGTGTGTGCTGTCTGTCTGTGCTGTCTGTGTGTGCTTTCTGTGTGTGTGTGCTGCCTGTGTGTGTGCTGTCAGTGTGTGCTATCTGTGTGTGTGCTGTCACTGTGTGCTGTCTGTGTGTGTGTGTGCTGTCTGTGTGTGCTGTCTGTGTGTGTCTTCTGTCTGTGTGTGCTGTCTGTGTGAGCTGTCTGTGTGTGCTGTCTGTGTGTGCTGTCTGTGTGTGCTGTCTGTGTGTGCTATCTGTGTGTGTGTGTGATGTCTATGTATGTGTGTGCTGTCTGTGTGTGCTATCTTTGTGAGGGATATATGTCTGTGCTGTCTGTGTCTGTGTGCTGTCTGTGTGTGTGCTGTCTGTGTGTGTGCTGTCTGTGTGTGTGCTGTCTGTGTATCTGTGCTGTCTATGTGTGTGTGTGCTGTTTGTGTGTTTGCTGTCTGTGTGTGTGTGTGTTGTCTGTGTGTGTCTGTGCTGTCTGTGTGTGTGTGTGTGTGCTGTATGTGTGTGTACTGTCTGTGTGTATGCTGTCTGTGTGTGTGGGATATATGTGTGTGCTTCTGTGTGTGTGTGTGCTGTCTGTGTGTGATGTGTGTGTGCTGTCTGTGTGTGCTGTTTGTGTGTGTGCTCTCTGTGTGTGTGCTGTCTGTGTGTGTGCTGTCTGTGTGTATCTGTGCTGTCTGTGTGTGTGCTGTCTGTGTGTTGTCTCGCTATCTCTGTGTGTGTGTGCTGTCTGTGTGTGTGTGCTGTCTTTGTGTGTGCTGTCTGTGTGTGTCTGTGCGTGTGTGTGCTGTCTGTGTGTGTGCTGTCTGTGCTGTCTGTGTGTGTGTGCTGTCTGTGTGTGTGTCCTGTCTGTGTGTTTGCTGTCTGTATGTGTGCTGTCTGTCTGTGTGTGTGTGCTGTCTGTGTCTGTCTGTGTGTGTGTGCTGTCTGTGTCTGTCTGTGTGTGCTGTCTGTGTGTGTGCTGTCTGTGTGTGTGTGCTGTCTGTGTGTGTGTGTGTGCTGTCTGTGTGTGTACTGTCTGTGTGTGTGTGCTGTCTGTGCTGTCTGTGTATGTGCTGACTGTGTGTGTGCTGTCTGTGTGTGCTATCTGTGTGTGTGTGCTGTCTGTGTGCTTTATGTGTATGTGTGTGCTGTCTGTGTGCTGTCTGTGTGTGCTGTTTGTGTGTGTGCTCTCTAGGTTCTGTGTGTGTGTGCTGTGTGTGTGTATCTGTGCTGTCTGTGTGTGTGCTGTCTGTGTGTTTCTGTCTGTGTATTGTCTGCGCTGTCTCTGTGTGTGCTGTCTGTGTGTGTGTGTGTGCTGTCTGTGTGCTGTCTGTGTGTGTGTGCTGTCTGTGTGTGTGTCCTGCCTGTGGGTTTGCTGTCTGTGTGTGTGCTGTCAGTACTGTCTGTGTGTGCTGTCTGTATAGTGCTGTCTGTGTGCTGTCTGTGCTGTCTGTGTGTGCTGTCTGTGGGTGTGCTATCTGTGTGTGTGCTGTCTGTATGATTGCTGTCTGTGTATGTGTGTGCTGTCTGTGTGTGCTGTCTGTGTGTGTGCTATCTATGTGTGTGCTGTCTGTGTGTGTGCTGTCTGTGCGTATCGGTGTGTGTGTGTGTGATGTCTGTGTATGTGTGTGTTGTCTGTGTGTGTGTTGTCTGTGTGTGCGCTGTCTGTGTGTGTGCTTTGTATGTGTGTGTGCTGTCTGTGTGTGTGCTGTCTATGTGTGTGCTGTCTGTGTGTCTGCTGTCTGTGTGTGTCGGTGTGTGTGTGTGCTGTCTGTAGTTGTGTGTGTTGTCTGTGTGTGTGCTGTCTGTGTGTGTGCTGTCTGTGTGTGTGTGCTCTCTGTGTTGTCTGTGTGTGTGCTGTCTGTGTGCGTGTGTGCTGTCTGTCTGTGTGCTGTCTGTTTGTGTGTGTGTGCTGTCTGTGTGTGTGTGCTGTCTGTGTGTGTGAGTGCTGTATGTAGGTGTGTGCTGTCTGTGTGCTGTCAGTGTTTGTGTTGTCTGTGTGTGTGTGATTTCTGTGTGTGTGCTGTCTGTGTGTGTGTGTGTGTGTGCTGTCTGTGTGTGCTGTATGTGCTGTCTGTGTGTGTGTCCTGTCTGTGTGTTTGCTGTCTGTCTGTGTGCTGTCTGTGTGTGTGCTGTCTGTGTGTGTGTGCTATCTGTGTCTGTCTGTGTGTGTGTGTGCTGTCTGTGTGCTGTCTGTGTGTGTGTGCTGTTTGTGTGTGTGCTGTCTGTGTGTGTACTGTCTGTGTGTGTTCTGTCTGTGTGTGTTCTGTCTGTGTGTGTGTGTGCTGTCTGTGTGTGTGTGTGCTGTCTGTGTGCTGTCTGTGTGTGCTGTCTGTGTGTGTGCTATCTGTGTGTGTGCTGTCTGTGTAGGTGTGTGCTGTCTGTGTGTGTGCTGTCTATGTGTATGCTGTCTGTGTGTGTGCTGTCTGTGTGTGTCTGTGTATGTGCTGTCTGTGTGTGTGCTGTCTGTGTGTGCGCTGTCTGTGTGTGTGCTGTCTGTGTGCTGTCTATGTGTGTTTGTTCTGTCTGTGTGTGTACTGTGTGTGTGTGTGCTGTCTGTGTGTGTCGGTGTGTGTGTGTGCTGTCTGTGTATGTGTGTTGTCTGTGTGTGTGGTGTCTATGTGTGAGTGCTGTCTGTGTGTGTGCTGTCTGTATGTGTGCTCTCTGTGCTGTCTGTGTGTGTGTTGTCTGTGTATGTGTGTGCTGTCTGTCTGTGTGTGTGCTGTCTGTGTGTGTGAGTTATGTCTGTGTGTGTGCTGTCAGTGTGTGCTATCTGTGTGTGTGCTGTCAGTGTGTGCTGTCTGTGTGTGTTTATGCTGTCTGTGTGTGTGTGCTGTCTGTGTGTGTTGTCTGTGTGTGTCTTCAGTCTGTGTGTGCTGTCTGTGTGTGCTGTCTGTGTGTGCTATCTGTGTGTGTGTGTGATGTCTATGTATGTGTGTGCTGTCTGTGTGAGGGATATATGCCTGTGCTGTCTGTGTCTGTGTGCTGTCTGTGTGTGCTGTCTGTGTGTGTGCTGTCTGTGTGTGTGCTGTCTGTGTGTGTGCTGTCTGTGTATCTGTGCTGTCTATGTGTGTGTGTGCTGTTTGTGTGTGTGCTGTCTGTGTGTGTGTGTTGTCTGTGTGTGTCTGTGCTGTCTGTGTGTGCTGTATGTGTGTGTACTGTCTGTGTGTATGCTGTCTGTGCTGTCTGTGTGTGTGTCCTGTCTGTGTGTGTGTGCTGTCTGTGTGTGTGCTGTCTGTGTGCGTGCTGTCTTTGTGCTGTCTGTGTGTGTGCTGTCTGTGTATGTGCTGTCTGTGTGTGTTGCTGTTTGTGCTTGTACTGTCTGTGTATGTACTGTCTGTGTGTGTGCTGTCTGTGCTATCTGTGTGTGTGCTGTCTGTGTGCTGTCTGTGTGTGTGCTGTCTGTGCTGTCTGTGTGTGTGTGCTGTCTGTGCTGTCTGTGTGTGTGTGCTGTCTATGTGTGTGCTGTCTGTGTGCTGTCTGTGTGTGTATATGTGTACTGTCTGTGTGTGTGCTGTCTGTGTGTGCGCTGTCTGTGTGTGTGTGCTGTCTGTGTGTGTGCTGTCTATGTGTGTGTGTTCTGTCTGTGTGTGTACTGTCTGTGTGTGTGTGCTGTCTGTGTGTGTGCTGTCTATGTGTGTGCTGTCTGTGTGTGTGTGCTGTCTGTGTCGGTGTGTGTGTGTTGTCTGTGTGTGTGCTGTGTGTGTGAGTGATGTCTATGTGTGAGTGCTGTATGCGTGTGTGCTGTCTGTGTGTGTGCTCTCTGTGCTGTCTGTGTGTGTGCTCTCTGTGCTGTCTGTGTGTGTGTTGTCTGTGTATGTGTGTGCTTTCTGTCTGTGTGTGTGCTGTCTGTTTGTGTGTGTGCTATTTGTGTGTGTGTGTGCTGTCTGTGTGTGTGAGTGCTGTCTGTGTGTGTGCTGTCTGTGTGATGTCTGTGTGTGCTGTATGTGTGTGTTTGTGTTTCTGTGTGTGTGCTTTCTGTGTGTGTGCTGTCTGTGTTTGCTTTCTGTGTGTGTGCTGTCTGTGTGTGTGCTGTCAGTGTGTGCTGTCTGTGTGTGTTTGTGCTGTCTGTGTGTCTTCTGTCTGTGTGTGCTGTCTGTGTGTGTGCTGTCTGTGTGTGTCTTCTGTCTGTGTGTGCTGTCTGTGTGTGCTGTTTGTGTGTGCTGTCTGTGTGTGCTATCTGTGTGTGTGATGTCTGTGTATGTGTGCTGTCTGTGTGTGCTATCTGTGTGAGGGATGTATGTGTGTGCTGTCTGTGTCCGTGTGTGCTGTCTGTGTGTATGCTGTCTGTGTGTGTGTGCTGTCTGTGTGTGTGCTGTCTATGTGTGTGTGTTCTGTCTGTGTGTGTACTGTCTGTGTGTGTGTGTGCTGTCTGTGTGTGTGCTGTCTATGTGTGTGCTGTCTGTGTGTGTTTGCTGTCTGTGTCGGTGTGTGTGTGTTGTCTGTGTGTGTGCTGTGTGTGTGTGTGATGTCTATGTGTGAGTGCTGTCTGTGTGTGTGCTGTCTGTGTGTGTGATCTCTGTGCTGTCTGTGTGTGTGCTCTCTGTGCTGTCTGTGTGTGTGTTGTCTGTGTATGTGTGTGCTTTCTGTCTGTGTGTGTGCTGTCTGTTTGTGTGTGTGTGTGCTATTTGTGTGTGTGTGTGCTGTGTGTGTGTGTGAGTGCTGTCTGTGTGTGTGCTGTCTGTGTGATGTCTGTGTGTGCTGTATGTGTGTGTTTGTGTTGTCTGTGTGTGTGCTTTCTGTGTGTGTGCTGTCTGTGTGTGCTGTCTGGCTGTGCTGTATCTGCTGTCTGTGTGTGCTTTCTGTGTGTGTGCTGTCTGTGTGTGTTTGTGCTGTCTGTGTGTGTGTGCTGTCTGTGTGTGCTGTCTGTGTGTGTGCTGTCTGTGTGTGTCTTCTGTCTGTGTGTGCTGTCTGTGTGTGCTGTTTGTGTGTGCTGTCTGTGTGTGCTATCTGTGTGTGTGTGATGTCTGTGTATGTGTGTGCTGTCTGTGTGTGCTATCTGTGTCAGGGATGTAAGTGTGTGCTGTCTGTGTCTGTGTGCTGTCTGTGTGTGCTGTCTGTGTGTGTGCTGTCTGTGTGTGTGCTGTCTGTGTGCTGTCTGTGTATCTGTGCTGTCTGTGTGTGTGTGCTGTCTGTGTGTGTGCTGTCTGTGTGTGTGTGTTGTATGTGCTGTCTCTGTGTGTGTGCTGTCTGTGTGCTGTTTGTGTGTGTGCTGTCTGTGTGTGTCTGTGCTGTCTGTGTGTGTGTGTGCTGTATGTGTGTGTACTGTCTGTGTGTGTGCTGTCTGTGTGTGTGTGTGATGTCTGTGTGTGTGTCCTGTCTGTGTGTGTGTGTGCTGTCTGTGTGTGTGCTGTCTGTGTGCTGTCTGTGTGTGTGCTGTCTGTGTGCTGTCTGTGTGTGTGTGCTGTCTGTGTGTGTGTGTGCTGTTTGTGTGTTTACTGTCTGTGTACTGTCTGTGTGTATGCTGTCTGTGTGTGTGCTATCTGTGTGTGTTCTGTCTGTGTGCTGTGTGTGTGGTGTGTGTGTGTGCTGTCTGTGTGTGTGCTGTCTGTGTATGTGTGCTGTCTGTGTGCTGTCTTTGCTGTCTGTGGATGCGTGCTGTCTGTGTGTGTGCTATCTGTGTGTATGTGTGTGCGCTGTAATTGCTGTCTGTGTGTGTGTATGTGTGTGCTGTCTGTGTGTGCTTTCTGTGTGTGTGGTGTCTGTGTATGTGTGTGCTGTCTGTGTGTGTCTGTGTGTGTGATGTCTGTGTATGTGTGTGCTGTCTGTGTGTGTGCTGTCTGTGTGCGCGCTGTCTGTGTGTGTGTGCTGTCTGTGTGTGTGCTGTCTATGTGTGTGTGTTCTGTCTGTGTGTGTACTGTCTGTGTGTGTGCTGTCTGTGTGTGTGCTGTCTATGTGTGTGTTGTCTGTGTGTGCTGTCTGTGTCGGTGTGTGTGTGTTGTCTGTGTGTGTGCTGTTTGTGTGTGTAATGTCTATGCGTGAGTGCTGTCTGTGTGTGTGCTGTCTGTGTGTGTGTGCTGTCTGTGTGTGTGCTGTCTATGTGTGTGTGTTCTGTCTGTGTGTGTGTGTTCTGTCTGTGTGTGTATTGTCTGTGTGTGTGTGCTGTCTGTGTGTGCGCTGTCTATGTGTGTGCTGTCTGTGTGTGTGTGCTGTCTGTGTCGGTGTGTGTGTGTTGTCTGTGTGTGTGCTGTGTGTGTGTGTGATGTCTATGTGTGAGTGCTGTCTGTGTGTGTGCTGTCTGTGTGTGTGCTCTCTGTGCTGTCTGTGTGTGTGTTGTCTGTGTATGTGTGTGCTTGCTGTCTGTGTGTGTGCTGTCTGTTTGTGTGTGTGTGCTATTTGTGTGTGTGTGTGCTGTCTGTGTGTGTGAGTGCTGTCTGTGTGTGTGCTGTCTGTGTGATGTCTGTGTGTGCTGTATGTGCGTGTTTGTGTTGTCTGTGTGTGTGCTTTCTGTGTGTGTGCTGTCTGTGTGTGCTGTCTGTCTGTGCTGTATCTGCTGTCTGTGTGTGCTTTCTGTGTGTGTGCTGTCTGTGTGTGTGCTGTCAGTGTGTGCTATCTGTGTGTGTGTGCTGTCAGTGTGTGCTATCTGTGTGTGTTTGTGCTGTCTGTGTGTGTGTGCTGTCTGTGTGTGTGTGTGCTGTCTGTGTGTGTCTTCTGTCTGTGTGTGCTGTCTGTGTGTGCTGTTTGTGTGTGCTGTCTGTGTGTGATGTCTGTGTATGTGTGTGCTGTCTGTGTGTGCTATCTGTGTGAGGGATGTATGTGTGTGCTGTCTGTGTCTGTGTGCTGTCTGTGTGTGCTGTCTGTGTGTGTGCTGTCTGTGTGCTGTCTGTGTATCTGTGCTGTCTGTGTGTGTGTGTGTGCTGTCTGTGTGTGTGCTGTCTGTGTGTTGTATGTGCTGTCTCTGTGTGTGTGTGCTGTCTGTGTGCTGTTTGTGTGTGTGCTGTCTGTGTGTGTCTGTGCTGTCTGTGTGTGTGTGCTGTATGTGTGTGTACTGTCTGTGTGTGTGCTGTCTGTGCTGTCTGTGTGTGTGTGTGATGTCTGTGTGTGTGTGTCCTGTCTGTGTGTGTGTGCTGTCTGTGTGTGTGCTGTCTGTTTCTGTCTGTGTGTGTGCTGTCTGTGTGTGTGAGCTGTCTGTGTGTGTGTGCTGTTTGTGGGTGTACTGTCTGTGTGTGTGCTGTCTGTGTGCTGTCTGTGTGTGTGCTATCTGTGTGTGTGCTGTCTATGTGTGTGTGTTCTGTCTGTGTGTACTGTCTGTGTGTGTGTGCTGTCTGTGTGTGTGCTGTCTGTCTGTGTGCTGTCTGTTTGTGTGTGTGTGCTGTCTGTGTGTGTGTGCTGTCTGTGTGTGTGAGTGCTGTATGTGGGTGTGTGCTGTCTGTGTGCTGTCTGTGTTTGTGTTGTCTGTGTGTGTGTGATTTCTGTGTGTGTGCTGTCTGTGTGTGTGTGTGTGTGTGCTGTCTGTGTGTGCTGTATGTGCTGTCTGTGTGTGCTGTCTGTGTGTGTATCCTGTCGGTGTGTTTGCTGTCTGTCTGTGTGCTGTCTGTGTGTGTGCTGTCTGTGTGTGTGTGCTATCTGTGTCTGTCTGTGTGTGTGTGTGCTGTCTGTGTGCTGTCTGTGTGTGTGCTGTTTGTGTGTGTGCTGTCTGTGTGTGTACTGTCTGTGTGTGTTCTGTCTGTGTGTGTTCTGTCTGTGTGTGTGTGCTGTCTGTGTGTGTGCTGTCTGTGTGCTGTCTGTGTGTGCTGTCTGTGTGTGTGCTATCTGTGTGTGTGCTGTCTGTGTAAGTGTGTGCTGTCTGTGTGTGTGCTGTCTATGTGTATGCTGTCTGTGTGTGTGTGCTGTCTGTGTGTGTCTGTGTATGTGTGTGCTGTCTGTGTGTGTGCTGTCTGTGTGTGCGCTGTCTGTGTGTGTGTGCTGTCTGTGTGTGTTCTGTCTGTGTGTGTACTGTGTGTGTGTGCTGTCTGTGTGTGTGCTGTCTATGTGTGTGCTGTCTGTGTGTGTGCTGTCTGTGTGTGTCGGTGTGTGTGTGTGCTGTCTGTGTATGTGTGTTGTCTGTGTGTGTGGTGTCTATGTGTGAGTGCTGTCTGTGTGTGTGTGCTGTCTGTGTGTGTGCTGTCTATGTGTGTGTGTTCTGTCTGTGTGTGTACTGTCTGTGTGTGTGCTGTCTGTGTGTGTGCTGTCTATGTGTGTGTTGTCTGTGTGTGCTGTCTGTGTCGGTGTGTGTGTGTTGTCTGTGTGTGTGCTGTTTGTGTGTGTAATGTCTATGCGTGAGTGCTGTCTGTGTGTGTGCTGTCTGTGTGTGTGTGCTGTCTGTGTGTGTGCTGTCTATGTGTGTGTGTTCTGTCTGTGTGTGTGTGTTCTGTCTGTGTGTGTATTGTCTGTGTGTGTGTGCTGTCTGTGTGTGCGCTGTCTATGTGTGTGCTGTCTGTGTGTGTGTGCTGTCTGTGTCGGTGTGTGTGTGTTGTCTGTGTGTGTGCTGTGTGTGTGTGTGATGTCTATGTGTGAGTGCTGTCTGTGTGTGTGCTGTCTGTGTGTGTGCTCTCTGTGCTGTCTGTGTGTGTGTTGTCTGTGTATGTGTGTGCTTGCTGTCTGTGTGTGTGCTGTCTGTTTGTGTGTGTGTGCTATTTGTGTGTGTGTGTGCTGTCTGTGTGTGTGAGTGCTGTCTGTGTGTGTGCTGTCTGTGTGATGTCTGTGTGTGCTGTATGTGCGTGTTTGTGTTGTCTGTGTGTGTGCTTTCTGTGTGTGTGCTGTCTGTGTGTGCTGTCTGTCTGTGCTGTATCTGCTGTCTGTGTGTGCTTTCTGTGTGTGTGCTGTCTGTGTGTGTGCTGTCAGTGTGTGCTATCTGTGTGTGTGTGCTGTCAGTGTGTGCTATCTGTGTGTGTTTGTGCTGTCTGTGTGTGTGTGCTGTCTGTGTGTGTGTGTGCTGTCTGTGTGTGTCTTCTGTCTGTGTGTGCTGTCTGTGTGTGCTGTTTGTGTGTGCTGTCTGTGTGTGATGTCTGTGTATGTGTGTGCTGTCTGTGTGTGCTATCTGTGTGAGGGATGCATGTGTGTGCTGTCTGTGTCTGTGTGCTGTCTGTGTGTGCTGTCTGTGTGTGTGCTGTCTGTGTGCTGTCTGTGTATCTGTGCTGTCTGTGTGTGTGTGTGTGCTGTCTGTGTGTGTGCTGTCTGTGTGTTGTATGTGCTGTCTCTGTGTGTGTGTGCTGTCTGTGTGCTGTTTGTGTGTGTGCTGTCTGTGTGTGTCTGTGCTGTCTGTGTGTGTGTGCTGTATGTGTGTGTACTGTCTGTGTGTGTGCTGTCTGTGCTGTCTGTGTGTGTGTGTGATGTCTGTGTGTGTGTGTCCTGTCTGTGTGTGTGTGCTGTCTGTGTGTGTGCTGTCTGTTTCTGTCTGTGTGTGTGCTGTCTGTGTGTGTGAGCTGTCTGTGTGTGTGTGCTGTTTGTGGGTGTACTGTCTGTGTGTGTGCTGTCTGTGTGCTGTCTGTGTGTGTGCTATCTGTGTGTGTGCTGTCTATGTGTGTGTGTTCTGTCTGTGTGTACTGTCTGTGTGTGTGTGCTGTCTGTGTGTGTGTGTGCTGTCTGTCTGTGTGCTGTCTGTTTGTGTGTGTGTGCTGTCTGTGTGTGTGTGCTGTCTGTGTGTGTGAGTGCTGTATGTGGGTGTGTGCTGTCTGTGTGCTGTCTGTGTTTGTGTTGTCTGTGTGTGTGTGATTTCTGTGTGTGTGCTGTCTGTGTGTGCTGTCTGTGTGTGCTGTATGTGCTGTCTGTGTGTGCTGTCTGTGTGTGTATCCTGTCGGTGTGTTTGCTGTCTGTCTGTGTGCTGTCTGTGTGTGTGCTGTCTGTGTGTGTGTGCTATCTGTGTCTGTCTGTGTGTGTGTGTGCTGTCTGTGTGCTGTCTGTGTGTGTGCTGTTTGTGTGTGTGCTGTCTGTGTGTGTACTGTCTGTGTGTGTTCTGTCTGTGTGTGTTCTGTCTGTGTGTGTGTGCTGTCTGTGTGTGTGCTGTCTGTGTGCTGTCTGTGTGTGCTGTCTGTGTGTGTGCTATCTGTGTGTGTGCTGTCTGTGTAGGTGTGTGCTGTCTGTGTGTGTGCTGTCTATGTGTATGCTGTCTGTGTGTGTGTGCTGTCTGTGTGTGTCTGTGTATGTGTGTGCTGTCTGTGTGTGTGCTGTCTGTGTGTGTGCTGTCTGTGTGTGCTGTCTGTGTGTGTGCTATCTGTGTGTGTGCTGTCTGTGTAGGTGTGTGCTGTCTGTGTGTGTGCTGTCTATGTGTATGCTGTCTGTGTGTGTTCTGTCTGTGTGTGTACTGTGTGTGTGTGCTGTCTGTGTGTGTGCTGTCTATGTGTGTGCTGTCTGTGTGTGTGCTGTCTGTGTGTGTCGGTGTGTGTGTGTGCTGTCTGTGTATGTGTGTTGTCTGTGTGTGTGGTGTCTATGTGTGAGTGCTGTCTGTGTGTGTGCTGTCTGTATGTGTGCTCTCTGTGCTGTCTGTGTGTGTGTTGTCTGTGTATGTGTGTGCTGTCTGTCTGTGTGTGTGCTGTCTGTGTGTGTGAGTTATGTCTGTGTGTGTGCTGTCAGTGTGTGCTATCTGTGTGTGTGCTGTCAGTGTGTGCTGTCTGTATGTGTTTGTGCTGTCTGTGTGTGTGTGCTGTCTGTGTGTGTTGTCTGTGTGTGTCTTCAGTCTGTGTGCGCTGTCTGTGTGTGCTGTCTGTGTGTGCTATCTGTGTGTGTGTGTGTGATGTCTATGTATGTGTGTGCTGTCTGTGTGAGGGATATATGTCTGTGCTGTCTGTGTCTGTGTGCTGTCTGTGTGTGCTGTCTGTGTGTGTGCTGTCTGTGTGTGTGCTGTCTGTGTGTGTGCTGTCTGTGTGTGTGCTGTCTGTGTATCTGTGCTGTCTATGTGTGTGTGTGCTGTTTGTGTGTGTGCTGTCTGTGTGTGTGTGTTGTCTGTGTGTGCTGTATGTGTGTGTACTGTCTGTGTGTATGCTGTCTGTGCTGTCTGTGTGTGTGTGTCCTGTCTGTGTGTGTGTGCTGTCTGTGTGTGTGCTGTCTGTGTGCGTGCTGTCTTTGTGCTGTCTGTGTGTGTGCTGTCTGTGTATGTGCTGTCTGTGTGTGTTGCTGTTTGTGTGTGTACTGTCTGTGTATGTACTGTCTGTGTGTGTGCTGTCTGTGCTATCTGTGTGTGTGCTGTCTGTGTGCTGTCTGTGTGTGTGCTGTCTGTGTGTGTGCTGTCTGTGCTGTCTGTGTGTGCTGTCTGTGCTGTCTGTGTGTGTGTGCTGTCTATGTGTGTGCTGTCTGTGTGTGTATATGTGTACTGTCTGTGTGTGTGTGCTGTCTGTGTGTGCGCTGTCTGTGTGTGTGTGTGCTGTCTGTGTGTGTGCTGTCTATGTGTGTGTGTTCTGTCTGTGTGTGTACTGTCTGTGTGTGTGTGCTGTCTGTGTGTGTGCTGTCTATGTGTGTGCTGTCTGTGTGTGTGTGCTGTCTGTGTCGGTGTGTGTGTGTTGTCTGTGTGTGTGCTGTGTGTGTGAGTGATGTCTATGTGTGAGTGCTGTCTGTGTGTGTGCTGTCTGTGTGTGTGCTCTCTGTGCTGTCTGTGTGTGTGCTCTCTGTGCTGTCTGTGTGTGTGTTGTCTGTGTATGTGTGTGCTTTCTGTCTGTGTGTGTGCTGTCTGTTTGTGTGTGTGCTATTTGTGTGTGTGTGCTGTCTGTGTGTGCTTTCTGTGTGTGTGCTGTCTGTGTGTGTGCTGTCAGTGTGTACTATCTGTGTGTGTGTGCTGTCAGTGTGTGCTGATTGTGTGTGTTTGTGCTGTCTGTGTGTGTCTTCTGTCTGTGTGTGCTGTCTGTGTGTGTGCTGTCTGTGTGTGTCTTCTGTCTGTGTGTGCTGTCTGTGTGTGCTGTTTGTGTGTGCTGTCTGTGTGTGCTATCTGTGTGTGTGATGTCTGTGTATGTGTGCTGTCTGTGTGTGCTATCTGTGTGAGGGATGTATGTGTGTGCTGTCTGTGTCCGTGTGTGCTGTCTGTGTGTGTGCTGTCTGTGTGTGTGTGTGCTGTCTGTGTGTGTGCTGTCTATGTGTGTGCTGTCTGTGTGTGTTTGCTGTCTGTGTCGGTGTGTGTGTGTTGTCTGTGTGTGTGCTGTGTGTGAGTGTGTGATGTCTATGTGTGAGTGCTGTCTGTGTGTGTGCTCTCTGTGCTGTCTGTGTGTGTGTTGTCTGTGTATGTGTGTGCTTTCTGTCTGTGTGTGTGCTGTCTGTTGGTGTGTGTGTGTGTGTGCTATTTGTGTGTGTGTGTGCTGTCTGTATGTGTGAGTGCTGTCTGTGTGTGTGCTGTCTGTGTGATGTCTGTGTGTGCTGTATGTGTGTGTTTGTGTTGTCTGTGTGTGTGCTTTCTGTGTGTGTGCTGTCTGTGTGTTCTCTCTGTCTGTGCTGTATCTGCTGTCTGTGTGTGCTTTCTGTGTGTGTGCTGTCTGTGTGTGTGCTGTCAGTGTGTGCTATCTGTGTGTGTGTGCTGTCAGTGTGTGCTGTCTGTGTGTGTTTGTGCTGTCTGTGTGTGTGTGCTGTCTGTGTGTGCTGTCTGTGTGTGTGCTGTCTGTGTGTGTCTTCTGTCTGTGTGTGCTGTCTGTGTGTGCTGTTTGTGTGTGCTGTCAGTGTGTGCTATCTGTGTGTGTGTGATGTCTGTGTATGTATGTGCTGTCTGTGTGTGCTATCTGTGTGAGGGATGTATGTGTGTGCTGTCTGTGTCTGTGTGCTGTCTGTGTGTGCTGTCTGTGTGTGTGCTGTCTGTGTATGTGCTGTCTGTGTGCTGTCTGTGTATCTGTGCTGTCTGTGTGTGTGTGTGCTGTCTGTGTGTGTGCTGTCTGTGTGTGTGTGTTGTATGTGCTGTCTGTGTGTGTGTGTGCTGTCTGTGTGCTGTTTGTGTGTGCGCTGTCTGTGTGTGTCTGTGCTGTCTGTGTGTGTGTGTGCTGTATGTGTGTTTACTGTCTGTGTGTGTGCTGTCTGTGTGTGTGTGTTGTCTGTGTGTGAGTTCTGTCTGTGTGTGTGTGTGCTGTCTGTGTGTGTGCTGTCTGTGTGCTGTCTGTGTGCTGTCTGTGTGTGTGCTGTCTGTGTGCTGTCTGTGTGTATGCTGTCTGTGTGTGTGTGCTGTCTGTGTGTGTGTGTGCTGTTTGTGTGTGTACTGTCTGTGTACTGTCTGTGTGTGTGCTGTCTGTGTGCTGTCTGTGTGTGTGCTATCTGTGTGTGTGCTATCTGTGTGTGTTCTGTCTGTGTGTGGTGTGTGTGTGTGTGTGGTGTATGTGTGCTGTCTGTGTGCTGTCTTTGCTGTCTGTGGATGCGTGCTGTCTGTGTGTGTGCTATCTGTGTGTTTGTGTGTGCGCTGTAATTGCTGTCTGTGTGTGTGTATGTGTGTGCTGTCTGTGTGTGTGCTGTCTGTGTGTGTGCTGTCTGTGTATGTGTGTGCTGTGTGTGTGCTGTCTGTGTGTGCTGTCTGTGTATGTGTGTGCTGTCTGTGTGTGTGTGCTGTCTGTGTGTGTCCTGTCTGTGTGTGTGCTGTATGTGTGTGCTGTCTGTGTGCTGTCTGTGTTTGCTGTCTTTGTGTGTGCTGTGAGTGTGTTTATGTGTGCTGTCTGTGTCTGTGTGTGTGCTGTCTGTGTGTGTGCTGTCTGTGTGTGTGCTGTCTGTGTGTGTGTGTGCTGTCTGTGTGTGCTGTCTGTGTGCGTGCTGTCTGTGTGTGTCCTATCCGTGTGTATGTGTGTGCTGTCTGTGTGCTGTCAGTGTGTGTGCTGTCTGTGTGTGTCGGTTTGTGTGCTGTCTGTGTATGTGTGTGCTGTCTTTGTGTGTGCTGTCTGTGTGTGTGCCTTTTGTGTTAGTGCTGTCTGTGTATGTGTGCTTTCTGTGTGTGCTGTCTGTGTTTTCTGTCTGTGTATGTGTGCTTTCTGTGTGTGTGTGCTGTCTGTGTGTGTCCTGTCTGTGTGTGTGCTGTATGTGTGCTGTCTGTGTTTGCTGTCTTTGTGTGTGCTGTGAGTGTGTTTATGTGTGCTGTCTGTGTGTGTGCTGTCTGTGTGTGCTGTCTGTGGATGCGGGCTGTCTGTGTGTGTGCTATCTGTGTGTATGTGTGTGCGCTGTAAGTGCTTTCTGTGTGTGTATGTGTGTGCTGTCTGTGTGTTTGCTGTCTGTGTGTGTGCTGTCTGTGTATGTGTGTGCTGTCTGTTTGTGTGTGTGTGTGCTGTCTGTTTGTGTGTGTGTGCTGTCTGTGTGTGTGCTGTCTGTGTGTGTTAGTGCTGTCTGTGTGTGTGCTGTCTGTGTGTGCTGTCTGTGTGTGTTTGTGCTGTCTGTGTGTGTGCTGTCCGTATGTGAGTGCTGTCTGTGTATGCGTGTGTGTGCTGTCCGTGTGTGTGTGTGTGCTGTCTGTGTGTGTGCTGTCTGTGTGTGCTGTCTGTGTGTGTGCTGTCTGTGTGTTTCTGTGCTGTCTGTGTGTGAGTTTGTGTGCTGTCTATGTGTGCTGTCTGTGTGTGTTGTCTGTGTGTGCTGTCTGTGTGTGCTGTCTGTGTGTGTGCTGTGTATGTGTGTGTGTGCTATCTGTGTGTCGGTGTGTGTGCTGTCTGTCTGTGTGTGTGCTGTCTGTGTATGTGTGTGCTGTCTGTTTGTGTGTGTGTGTGCTGTCTGTTTGTGTGTGTGTGCTATCTGTGTGTGTGCTGTCTGTGTGTGTTAGTGCTGTCTGTGTGTGTGCTGTCTGTGTGCATTCTGTGTGTGCTGTCTGTGTGTGTTTTTGCTGTCTGTGTGTGTGCTGTCTGTGTGTGAGTGCTGTCTGTGTATGCGTGTATGTGCTGTATGTGTGTGTGCTGTCTGTGTGTGTGCTATCTGTATGTGTGTGTGCTGTCTGTGTGTGTGCTGTCTGTGTGTGTGCTGTCTGTGTGTGCTGTCTGTGTGTGTGCTGTCTGTGTGTTTCTGTGCTGTCTGTGTGTGAGTGTGTGTGCTGTCTATGTGTGCTGTCTGTGTGTGCTGGCTGTGTGAATGTTGTCTGTGTGTGCTGTCTGTGTTCTGTATGTGTGTGTGTACTGTGTATGTGTGCTATCTGTGTGTCGGTGTGTGTGTCGGTGTGTGTGTGTGTGCTGTCTGTCTGTGTGTGTGCTGTCTGTGTATGTGCTGTCTGTGTGTGTGCTGTCTGTGTGCTATCTGTGATGTGCTGTCCGTGTGTTTCTGTGCTGTCTGTGTGTGTGTTTGTGTACTTTCTGAATGTGCTGTCTGTGTGTGCTGGCTGTGTGTGTGTTGTCTGTGTGTGCTGTCTGTGTGTGCTGTCTGTGTGTGTGCTGTGTATGTGTGTGTGTGCTATCTGTGTCGGTGTGTGTGCTGTCTGTCTGTGTGTGTGCTGTCCGTGTGTGTGCTGTCTGTGTGTGTGCTGTCTGTGTGTGTGTGTGTCGGTGTGTGTGTGTGCTGTCTTTCTGTGTGTGCTATCTGTGTCTCTGTGTGTTGTATTTGTGTGTGTGCTGTCTGTGTGTGTGTGCTGTCTGTGTCTCTGTGTGTGTGTGCTGTCTGTCTGTGTGTGTGTGCTATCTGTCTGTTTGTGTGTGTGCTGTCTGTTTGTGTGTGTGTGCTGTCTGTGTGTGGGCTGTCTGTGTGTGTTAGTGCTGTCTGTGTGTGTGCTGTGTGTGTGTGCTGTCTGTGTGTGTTTGTGCTGTCTATGTGTGTGCTGTCTGTATGTGAGTGCTGTCTGTGTATGCGTGTGTGTGCTGTCTGTGTGTGTGCTGTCCGTGTCTGTGTGTGCTGTCTGTGTGTGTGCTGTCTGTGTGTTTCTGTGCTGTCTGTGTGTGAGTTTGTGTGCTGTCTATGTGTGCTGTCTGTGTGTGCTGGCTGTGTGTGTGTTGTCTGTGTGTGCTGTCTGTGTGTGCTGTCTGTGTGTGTGTGTGCTGTGTATGTGTGTGTGCTATCTGTGTGTCGGTGTGTGTGTGTGTGTGTGCTGTCTGTCTGTGTGTGTGCTGTCTGTGTGTGTGCTGTCTGTGTGTGCTGTCTGTGTGCTTTCTGTGTGTGTGCTGTCCGTGTGTTTCTGTGCTGTCTGTGTGTGTGTTTGTGTGCTGTCTGTGTGTGCTGTCTGTGTGTGTGCTGTGTATGTGTGTGTGTGCTATCTGTGTGTCTGTGTGTGTGTGCTGTCTGTGTGTGTGCTGTCTGTGTGTGTGTGCTGTCTGTGTGTGTCTTCTGTCTGTGTGTGCTGTTTGTGTGTGCTGTCTGTGTGTGCTATCTGTGTGTGTGTGATGTCTGTGTATGTGTGTGCTGTCTGTGTGTGCTATCTGTGTGAGGGATGTATGTGTGTGCTGTCTGTGTGTGCTGTCTGTGTGTGTGCTGTCTGTGTGTGTGCTGTCTGTGTGTGTGCTGTCTGTGTGTGTGCTGTCTGTGTATCTGAGCTGTCTGTGTGTGTGTGTGCTGTCTGTGTGTGTGCTGTCTATGTATCTGTGCTGTCTGTGTGTGTGCTGTCTGTGTGTGTGTTGTATGTGATGTCTCTGTGTGTTTATGCTGTCTGTGTGCTGTTTGTGTATGTGCTGTCTGTGTGTGTCTGTGCTGTCTGTGTGTGTGTGTGCTGTATGTGTGTGTACTGTCTGTGTGATGTCTGTGTGTGTGTGTCCTGTCTGTGTGTGTGTGCTGTCTGTGTGTGTGCTGTCTGTGTGTGTGTGTGCTGTCTGTGTGTGTGTGTGCTGTTTGTGTGTGTACTGTCTGTGTACTGTCTGTGTGTGTGCTGTCTGTGTGCTGTCTGTGTGTGTTCTGTCTGTGTGTGCTGTCTGTGTGTGGTGTGTGTGTGTGTGCTGTCTGTGTGTGTGCTGTCTGTGTGTGTGTGCTGTCTGTGTGCTGTCTTTGCTGTCTGTGTGTTTGCTGTCTATGTGTGCTGTCTGTGTGTGTCGGTTTGTGTGTGTGCTGTATGTGTATGTGTGTGCTGTCCTTGTGTGTGCTGTCTGTGTGTGTGCCTTTGTGTTAGTGCTGTCTGTGTATGTGTGTGCTGTCTGTGTGTGCTGTATGTGTTTTCTGTTTGTGTATGTGTGCTTTCTGTGTGTGTGTGCTGTCTGTGTGTGTCCTGTCTGTGTGTGTGCTGTATGTGTGATGTCTGTGTGCTGTCTGTGTTTGCTGTCTTTGTGTGTGCTGTGAGTGTGTTTGTGTGTGCTGTCTGTGTCTGTGTGTGTGCTGTCTGTGTGTGTGTGCTGTCTGTGTGTGCTGTCTGTGTGCTTGCTGTCTGTGTGTGTCCTATCCGTGTGTATGTGTGTGCTGTATGTGTGTGTGCTGTCTGTGTGTGTGCTGTCTGTGTGCTGTCTGTGGATGCGTGCTGTCTGTGTGTGTGCTATCTGTGTGTATGTGTGTGCGCTGTAAGTGCTTTCTGTGTGTGTGTGTATGTGTGTGCTGTCTGTGTGTTTGCTGTCTGTGTGTGTGCTGTCTGTGTATGTGTGTGCTGTCTGTTTGTGTGTGTGCTGTCTGTTTGTGTGTGTGTGCTGTCTGTGTGTGTGTTGTCTGTGTGTGCTGTCTGTGGATGCGGGCTGTCTGTGTGTGTGCTATCTGTGTGTATGTGTGTGCGCTGTAAGTGCTTTCTGTGTGTGTATGTGTGTGCTGTCTGTGTGTTTGCTGTCTGTGTGTGTGCTGTCTGTGTATGTGTGTGCTGTCTGTTTGTGTGTGTGTGTGCTGTCTGTTTGTGTGTGTGTGCTGTCTGTGTGTGTGCTGTCTGTGTGTGTTAGTGCTGTCTGTGTGTGTGCTGTCTGTGTGTGCTGTCTGTGTGTGTTTGTGCTGTCTGTGTGTGTGCTGTCCGTATGTGAGTGCTGTCTGTGTATGCGTGTGTGTACTGTCCGTGTGTGTGTGTGCTGTCTGTGTGTGTGCTGTCTGTGTGTGCTGTCTGTGTGTGTGCTGTCTGTGTGTTTCTGTGCTGTCTGTGTGTGAGTTTGTGTGCTGTCTATGTGTGCTGTCTGTGTGTGTTGTCTGTGTGTGCTGTCTGTGTGTGCTGTCTGTGTGTGTGCTGTGTATGTGTGTGTGTGCTATCTGTGTGTCGGTGTGTGTGCTGTCTGTCTGTGTGTGTGCTGTCTGTGTATGTGTGTGCTGTCTGTTTGTGTGTGTGTGTGCTCTCTGTTTGTGTGTGTGTGCTATCTGTGTGTGTGCTGTCTGTGTGTGTTAGTGCTGTCTGTGTGTGTGCTGTCTGTGTGCATTCTGTGTGTGCTGTCTGTGTGTGTTTTTGCTGTCTGTGTGTGTGCTGTCTGTGTGTGAGTGCTGTCTGTGTATGCGTGTATGTGCTGTATGTGTGTGTGCTGTCTGTGTGTGTGCTATCTGTATGTGTGTGTGCTGTCTGTGTGTGTGCTGTCTGTGTGTGTGCTGTCTGTGTGTGCTGTCTGTGTGTGTGCTGTCTGTGTGTTTCTGTGCTGTCTGTGTGTGAGTGTGTGTGCTGTCTATGTGTGCTGTCTGTGTGTGCTGGCTGTGTGAATGTTGTCTGTGTGTGCTGTCTGTGTTCTGTATGTGTGTGTGTACTGTGTATGTGTGCTATCTGTGTGTCGGTGTGTGTGTCGGTGTGTGTGTGTGTGCTGTCTGTCTGTGTGTGTGCTGTCTGTGTATGTGCTGTCTGTGTGTGTGCTGTCTGTGTGCTATCTGTGATGTGCTGTCCGTGTGTTTCTGTGCTGTCTGTGTGTGTGTTTGTGTACTTTCTGAATGTGCTGTCTGTGTGTGCTGGCTGTGTGTGTGTTGTCTGTGTGTGCTGTCTGTGTGTGCTGTCTGTGTGTGTGCTGTGTATGTGTGTGTGTGCTATCTGTGTCGGTGTGTGTGCTGTCTGTCTGTGTGTGTGCTGTCCGTGTGTGTGCTGTCTGTGTGTGTGCTGTCTGTGTGTGTGTGTGTCGGTGTGTGTGTGTGCTGTCTTTCTGTGTGTGCTATCTGTGTCTCTGTGTGTTGTATTTGTGTGTGTGCTGTCTGTGTGTGTGTGCTGTCTGTGTCTCTGTGTGTGTGTGCTGTCTGTCTGTGTGTGTGTGCTATCTGTCTGTTTGTGTGTGTGCTGTCTGTTTGTGTGTGTGTGCTGTCTGTGTGTGGGCTGTCTGTGTGTGTTAGTGCTGTCTGTGTGTGTGCTGTCTGTGTGTGCTGTCTGTGTGTGTTTGTGCTGTCTATGTGTGTGCTGTCTGTATGTGAGTGCTGTCTGTGTATGCGTGTGTGTGCTGTCTGTGTGTGTGCTGTCCGTGTCTGTGTGTGCTGTCTGTGTGTGTGCTGTCTGTGTGTTTCTGTGCTGTCTGTGTGTGAGTTTGTGTGCTGTCTATGTGTGCTGTCTGTGTGTGCTGGCTGTGTGTGTGTTGTCTGTGTGTGCTGTCTGTGTGTGCTGTCTGTGTGTGTGTGTGCTGTGTATGTGTGTGTGCTATCTGTGTGTCGGTGTGTGTGTGTGTGTGTGTGCTGTCTGTCTGTGTGTGTGCTGTCTGTGTGTGTGCTGTCTGTGTGTGCTGTCTGTGTGCTTTCTGTGTGTGTGCTGTCCGTGTGTTTCTGTGCTGTCTGTGTGTGTGTTTGTGTGCTGTCTGTGTGTGCTGTCTGTGTGTGTGCTGTGTATGTGTGTGTGTGCTATCTGTGTGTCTGTGTGTGTGTGCTGTCTGTGTGTGTGCTGTCTGTGTGTGTGTGTGCTGTCTGTGTGTGTCTTCTGTCTGTGTGTGCTGTTTGTGTGTGCTGTCTGTGTGTGCTATCTGTGTGTGTGTGTGATGTCTGTGTATGTGTGTGCTGTCTGTGTGTGCTATCTGTGTGAGGGATGTATGTGTGTGCTGTCTGTGTGTGCTGTCTGTGTGTGTGCTGTCTGTGTGTGTGCTGTCTGTGTGTGTGCTGTCTGTGTGTGTGCTGTCTGTGTATCTGAGCTGTCTGTGTGTGTGTGTGCTGTCTGTGTGTGTGCTGTCTATGTATCTGTGCTGTCTGTGTGTGTGCTGTCTGTGTGTGTGTTGTATGTGATGTCTCTGTGTGTTTATGCTGTCTGTGTGCTGTTTGTGTATGTGCTGTATGTGTGTGTACTGTCTGTGTGATGTCTGTGTGTGTGTGTCCTGTCTGTGTGTGTGTGCTGTCTGTGTGTGTGCTGTCTGTGTGTGTGTGTGCTGTCTGTGTGTGTGTGTGCTGTTTGTGTGTGTACTGTCTGTGTACTGTCTGTGTGTGTGCTGTCTGTGTGCTGTCTGTGTGTGTTCTGTCTGTGTGTGCTGTCTGTGTGTGGTGTGTGTGTGTGCTGTCTGTGTGTGTGCTGTCTGTGTGTGTGTGCTGTCTGTGTGCTGTCTTTGCTGTCTGTGTGTTTGCTGTCTATGTGTGCTGTCTGTGTGTGTCGGTTTGTGTGTGTGCTGTATGTGTATGTGTGTGCTGTCCTTGTGTGTGCTGTCTGTGTGTGTGCCTTTGTGTTAGTGCTGTCTGTGTATGTGTGTGCTGTCTGTGTGTGCTGTATGTGTTTTCTGTTTGTGTATGTGTGCTTTCTGTGTGTGTGTGCTGTCTGTGTGTGTCCTGTCTGTGTGTGTGCTGTATGTGTGATGTCTGTGTGCTGTCTGTGTTTGCTGTCTTTGTGTGTGCTGTGAGTGTGTTTGTGTGTGCTGTCTGTGTCTGTGTGTGTGCTGTCTGTGTGTGTGTGCTGTCTGTGTGTGCTGTCTGTGTGCTTGCTGTCTGTGTGTGTCCTATCCGTGTGTATGTGTGTGCTGTATGTGTGTGTGCTGTCTGTGTGTGTGCTGTCTGTGTGCTGTCTGTGGATGCGTGCTGTCTGTGTGTGTGCTATCTGTGTGTATGTGTGTGCGCTGTAAGTGCTTTCTGTGTGTGTGTATGTGTGTGCTGTCTGTGTGTTTGCTGTCTGTGTGTGTGCTGTCTGTGTATGTGTGTGCTGTCTGTTTGTGTGTGTGCTGTCTGTTTGTGTGTGTGTGCTGTCTGTGTGTGGGCTGTCTGTGTGTGTTAGTGCTGTCTGTGTGTGTGCTGTCTGTGTGTGCTGTCTGTGTGTGTTTGTGCTGTCTATGTGTGTGCTGTCTGTATGTGAGTGCTGTATGTGTATGCGTGTGTGTGCTGTCTGTGTGTGTGCTGTCCGTGTGTGTGTGTGCTGTCTGTGTGTGTGCTGTCTGTGTGTGCTGTCTGTGTGTGTGCTGTCTGTGTGTTTCTGTGCTGTCTGTGTGTGAGTTTGTGTGCTGTCTATGTGTACTGTCTGTGTGTGCTGGCTGTGTGTGTGTTGTCTGTGTGTGCTGTCTGTGTGTGCTGTCTGTGTGTGTGTGTGCTGTGTATGTGTGTGTGCTATCTGTGTGTCGGTGTGTGTGTGTGTGTGTGCTGTCTGTCTGTGTGTGGGCTGTCTGTGTGTGTGCTGTCTGTGTGTGCTGTCTGTGTGCTTTCTGTGTTTGTGCTGTCCGTGTGTTTCTGTGCTGTCTGTGTGTGTGTTTGTGTACTGTCTGTGTGTGCTGTCTGTGTGTGCTGGCTGTGTGTGTGTTGTCTGTGTGTGCTGTCTGTGTGTGCTGTCTGTGTGTGTGCTGTGTATGTGTGTGTGTGCTATCTGTGTGTCTGTGTGTGTGTGCTGTCTGTGTGTGTGCTGTCTGTGTGTGTGTGCAGTCTGTGTGTGTCTTCTGTCTGTGTGTGCTGTTTGTGTGTGCTGTCTGTGTGTGCTATCTGTGTGTGTGTGTGATGTCTGTGTATGTGTGTGCTGTCTGTGTGTGCTATCTGTGTGAGGGATGTATGTGTGTGCTGTCTGTGTCTGTGTGTGCTGTCTGTGTGTGTGCTGTCTGTGTGTGTGCTGTCTGTGTGTGTGCTGTCTGTGTGTGTGCTGTCTGTGTATCTGAGCTGTCTGTGTGTGTGTGCTGTCTGTGTGTGTGCTGTCTATGTATCTGTGCTGTCTGTGTGTGTGCTGTCTGTGTGTGTGTTGTATGTGATGTCTCTGTGTGTTTATGCTGTCTGTGTGCTGTTTGTGTATGTGCTGTCTGTGTGTGTCTGTGCTGTCTGTGTGTGTGTGTGCTGTATGTGTGTGTACTGTCTGTGTGATGTCTGTGTGTGTGTGTCCTGTCTGTGTGTGTGTGCTGTCTGTGTGTGTGCTGTCTGTGTGTGTGTGTGCTGTCTGTGTGTGTGTGTGCTGTTTGTGTGTGTACTGTCTGTGTACTGTCTGTGTGTGTGCTGTCTGTGTGCTGTCTGTGTGTGTTCTGTCTGTGTGTGCTGTCTGTGTGTGGTGTGTGTGTGCTGTCTGTGTGTGTGCTGTCTGTGTGTGTGTGTGCTGTCTGTGTGCTGTCTTTGCTGTCTGTGTGTTTGCTGTCTATGTGTGCTGTCTGTGTGTGTCGGTTTGTGTGTGTGCTGTATGTGTATGTGTGTGCTGTCCTTGTGTGTGCTGTCTGTGTGTGTGCCTTTGTGTTAGTGCTGTCTGTGTATGTGTGTGCTGTCTGTGTGTGCTGTATGTGTTTTCTGTTTGTGTATGTGTGCTTTCTGTGTGTGTGTGCTGTCTGTGTGTGTCCTGTCTGTGTGTGTGCTGTATGTGTGATGTCTGTGTGCTGTCTGTGTTTGCTGTCTTTGTGTGTGCTGTGAGTGTGTTTGTGTGTGCTGTCTGTGTCTGTGTGTGTGCTGTCTGTGTGTGTGTGCTGTCTGTGTGTGCTGTCTGTGTGCTTGCTGTCTGTGTGTGTCCTATCCGTGTGTATGTGTGTGCTGTATGTGTGTGTGCTGTCTGTGTGTGTGCTGTCTGTGTGCTGTCTGTGGATGCGTGCTGTCTGTGTGTGTGCTATCTGTGTGTATGTGTGTGCGCTGTAAGTGCTTTCTGTGTGTGTGTATGTGTGTGCTGTCTGTGTGTTTGCTGTCTGTGTGTGTGCTGTCTGTGTATGTGTGTGCTGTCTGTTTGTGTGTGTGCTGTCTGTTTGTGTGTGTGTGCTGTCTGTGTGTGGGCTGTCTGTGTGTGTTAGTGCTGTCTGTGTGTGTGCTGTATGTGTGTGCTGTCTGTGTGTGTTTGTGCTGTCTATGTGTGTGCTGTCTGTATGTGAGTGCTGTCTGTGTATGCGTGTGTGTGCTGTCTGTGTGTGTGCTGTCCGTGTGTGTGTGTGCTGTCTGTGTGTGGGCTGTCTGTGTGTGCTGTCTGTGTGTGTGCTGTCTGTGTGTTTCTGTGCTGTCTGTGTGTGAGTTTGTGTGCTGTCTATGTGTGCTGTCTGTGTGTGCTGGCTGTGTGTGTGTTGTCTGTGTGTGCTGTCTGTGTGTGTGTGTGCTGTGTATGTGTGTGTGCTATCTGTGTGTCGGTGTGTGTGTGTGTGTGTGCTGTCTGTCTGTGTGTGTGCTGTCTGTGTGTGTGCTGTCTGTGTGTGCTGTCTGTGTGTTTTCTGTGTGTGTGCTGTCCGTGTGTTTCTGTGCTGTCTGTGTGTGTGTTTGTGTACTGTCTGTGTGTGCTGTCTGTGTGTGCTGGCTGTGTGTGTGTTGTCTGTGTGTGCTGTCTGTGTGTGCTGTCTGTGTGTGTGCTGTGTATGTGTGTGTGTGCTATCTGTGTGTCTGTGTGTGTGCTGTCTGTCTGTGTGTGTGCTGTCTGTGTATGTGTGTGCTGTCTGTTTGTGTGTGTGTGTGCTGTCTGTTTGTGTGTGTGTGCTGTCTGTGTGTGTGCTGTCTGTGTGTGTTAGTGCTGTCTGTGTGTGTGCTGTCTGTGTGCTGTCTTTGTGTGCTGTCTGTGTGTGTTTGTGCTGTCTGTGTGTGTGCTGTCTGTGTGTGAGTGCTGTCTGTGTGTGAGTGCTGTCTGTGTATGCGTATATGTGCTGTATGTGTGTGCTATATGTGTGTGTGCTGTCTGTATGTGTGCTATCCGTATGTGTGTGTGCTGTCTGTGTGTGTGCTGTCTGTGTGTGTGCTGTCTGTGTGTGCTGTCTGATTGTGTGCTGTCTGTGTGTTTCTGTGCTGTCTGTGTGTTTCTGTGCTGTCTGTGTGTGAGTGTGTGTGCTGTCTATGTGTGCTGTCTGTGTGTGCTGGCTGTGTGTGTGTTGTCTGTGTGTGCTGTCTGTGTTCTGTATGTGTGTGTGTACTGTGTATGGGTGTGTGTGCTATCTGTGTGTCGGTGTGTGTGTCGGTGTGTGTGTGTGCTGTCTGTCTGTGTGTGTGCTGTCTGTGTGTGTGTGCTGTCTGTGTGTGTGCTGTCTGTGTGCTATCTGTGTGTGTGCTGTCCGTGTGTTTCTGTGCTGTATGTGTGTGCGTTTGTGTACTTTCTGAATGTGCTGTCTGTGTGTGCTGGCTGTGTGTGTGTTGTCTGTGTGTGCTGTCTGTGTGTGCTGTCTGTGTGTGTGCTGTGTATGTGTGTGTGTGCTGTCTGTCTGTGTGTGTGCTGTCCGTGTGTGTGCTGTCTGTGTGTTTGCTGTCTGTGTGTGTGTGTGTGTGTCGGTGTGTGTGTGTGCTGTCTTTCTGTGTGTGCTATCTGTTTCTCTGTGTGTTGTATTTGTGTGTGTGCTGTCTGTGTGTGTGTGTGTGCTGTCTGTCTGTGTGGGTGTGCTATCTGTCTATCTGTCTGTGTGTGTGTGCTATCTGTGTCTGTGTGTGTACTGTCTGTGTGTGTGCTTGTGTGCTGTTTGTGTGTGTGCTGTCTGTGTGTGTGTGTGCTGTTTGTGTGTGCATGTGCTATCTATGTGTGTGTGTGCTGTCTGTGTGTGTGTGCTATCTGTGTGTGTGTGCTGTCTGTGTGTCTCTGTGTGTTGTATGTGTGTGTGTGCTGTTTGTGTGTGCTGTCTTTGTGTGATGTCTGTGTTGTCTGTCTGTCTGTGTGTTTGTGTATGTGTGTATCTATGTGTATGTGTGTCTGCTGTCTGTGTGTAAATATATATATATAAATATAGTAAATTGACTGTTTTCATTTGCGTTCTTTTTGTGTATGCAATCCAGATAAAAAGTGTGTGTGCTGTCTGTGTGTTTCTGTGCTGTCTGTGTGTGTGTGTTTATGTGCTGTCTATGTGTGATGTCTGTGTGTGCTGGCTGTGTGTGTGTTGTCTGTGTGTGCTGTCTGTGTGTGTGCTGTGTATGTGTGTATGTGCTATCTGTGTGTCGGTGTGTGTGTGTGTGCTGTCTGTCTGTGTGCTGTCTGTCTGTGTGTGTGCTGTCTGTGTGTGTGCTGTCTGTGTGTGTGCTGTCTGTGTGCTGTCTGTGTGTGTGCTGTTCGTGTGTTTCTGTGCTGTCTGTGTGTTTCTTTGTGTGTGCTGTCTGTGTGTGCTGGCTGTGTGTGTGTAGTCTGTGTGTGCTGTCTGTGTGTGATGTCTGTGTGTGTGCTGTGTATGTGTGTGTGTGCTATCTGTGTGTCGGTGTGTGTGAGTGTGTGCTGTCTGTCTGTGTGTTTGTGCTGTCTGTGTGTGTATGTGCTGTCTGTGTGTGTGTGCTGTCTGTGTGTGTGTGTCGGTGTGTGTGTGTGTGCTGTCTGTCTGTGTGTGCTGTCTGTGTCTCTGTGTGTTGTATGTGTGTGTGTGCTGTCTGTGTGTGCTGTCTGTGTCTCTGTGTGTGTGTGTGCTGTCTGTCTGTGTGTGTGCTGTCTGTCTGTGTGTGTGTGCTATCTGTCTGTGTGTGTGTGTGCTATCTGTGTCTGTGTATGGGATGTCTGTGTGTGTGCTTGTGGGCTGTCTGTGTGTGTGTGTGCTGTTTGTGTGTGTATGTGCTATCTATGTGTGTGTGTGCTGTCTGTCTGTGTGTGCTATCTGTGTCTGTGTGTGTGTGTGCTGTCTGTGTGTCTCTGTGTGTTGTATGTGTGTTTGTGCTGTTTGTGTGTGTGCTGTCTGTGTGTGATGTCTGTGTTGTCTGTCTGTGTGTTTATGTATGTGTGTATCTATGTGTGTGTGTGTCTGCTGTCTGTGTGTAAATATATATATATATATAAATATAGTAAGTTGACTGTTTTCATTTGCGTTTTTTGTGTGTATGCAATCCAGATAAAAAGTCTTTTTGGTTCGACGTGCGATGTTACTGTCTGTGTCCGTGTATGTTAGCTTTTACTTGTGTGTTTCAGCCCTTACTCCTAATTGTCGTAGCCCTCAGTTCTGATTCGCTAGGTCTATTTCTGGAAAAAGAGGCCCCAATCCTATTTGTCGAAGCTCTCAGCTCTGATTCGCTAGGTCTATTTCTGGACAAAGAGGCCCCAATCCTAATTGTCGTAGCTCTCAGTTCTGATTCGCTAGCTCTATCTCCGGACAAAGTGGCCTGAAATCATCACGAAGGCCAAACACAGACACATTCTCTCTGACCACACCCTAGATCCTTCAATTGTCAAGCGCTGATGTTATGGTATCTGCAGACCTGCTCTAACGCATTGTTTCAGATCAAATAATGTGTCATCTCTACACCAAAGGTGGAATTTCATGAATCTTTGAAATCTAGATATTTTGTCAATAGGGGTTTTTGTGGTGTATCACTTTATGTAAAGTCAGTATGGTTATCAGCAAGGCCTTTCATCGGTTGATATGAGTATGGTATTGTAACTGTTTAACTCAGATTGTGTTCATAAATACTCTGGTCACCCCAAATTCACCCAAGACCTCCTCATTTGCTAACTCAGAGAGTGGCCTCAATCTTCCATAGGCCTCTTTTCTTAGCCATGACACATTAGGCCATTCTCTATACATGCCTGTAATCGTAACAATAACTTTGTATGTTAGCATTGGTTGGAGGCTGTGGTTGGATGATATGGTTCGAGGATGTGGTTGGAGGCTGTGGTTGGAGGCTGTGGTTGGATGATATGGTTCGAGGATGTGGTTGGAGGCTGTGGTTGGATGATATGGTTTGAGGATGTGGTTGGAGGCTGTGGTTGGGGGCTGTGGTTGGAGGCTGTGGTTGGATGATATGGTTCGAGGCTGTGGTTGGAGGCTGTGGTTGGATGATATGGTTTGAGGATGTAGTTGGAGGCTGTGGTTGGATGATATGGTTCGAGGATGTGGTTGGAATATGTGGTTAGAGGCTGTGGTTGGGTGATATGGTTGGAGGATGTGGTTAGAGGCTGTGGTTGGAGGCTGTGGTTGGATGGTATGGTTGGAGGATGTGGTTGCAGACTGTGGTTGGATGATATGGTTCGAGGATGTGGTTGGATGATATGGTTCAAGGATGTGGTTGGAGGATGTGGTTAGAGGCTGTGGTTGGAGGATATTGTTGGAGGCTGTGATTGGATGATATAGTTGGAGGATATGGTTGGAGGCTGTGGTTGGATGATATGGTTCGAGGATGTGGTTGGACGCTGTGGTTGGATGATATGGTTCGAGGATGTGGTTGGAGGATGTGGTTGGAGGCTGTGGTTGGATGATATGGTTCGAGGATGTGGTTGAAGGCTGTGGTTGGGGGGTTGGTGGATGTGGTTGGAGGAAGGATGTGGCTGGAGGAAGGATGTGGTTGGAGGCTGTGGTTGGAGGCTTTGAGGATGTGGTTGGAGGAAGGATGTGGTTGGAGGATGTGGTTGGAGGATCTGGTTGGAAGCTTGGAGGCTGTGGTTGGATGCTTGGAGGATGTGATTGGAGGATTTTGTGGCAGGCTGTGGTTGGAGGCTGTGGTTGGAGGATGTGGTTGGAGAATATGGTTGCATGCTGTGGTTGGAGGCTTGGAAGACGTGGTTAAAGGATGTGGTTGGAGGATATGGTTGGAGGATGTGGTTGGAGGCTGTGGTTGAAGGCTTGGAGGATGTGGTTGGAGGATGTGGTTGGAGGCTTGGAGGACGTGGTTGGAGGATGTGGTTGGAGGCTTGGAGGACGTGGTTGAAGGATGTGGTTGGACGATGTGGTTGGAGGCTTGGGGGATGTGGTTAGAGGCTTTGAGGATGTGGTTGGAGGATATGGTTGGAGGATGTGGTTGGAGGATGTGGTTGGAGGATATGGTCGGAGGATGTGGTTGGAGGATGTGGTTGGAGGATGTGGTTGGAAGCTTGGGGGATGTGGTTGGAGGATGTGGTTTGAGGCTTTGGAGATGTGGTTGGGGGATGTGGTTTGAGGCTTTGGAGATGTGGTTGGGGGATGTGGTTGGAGGATGGGGTTGGAGGCTTGGAGGCTGTGGTTGGAGGATGTGGTTGGAGGATGTGGATGGAGGATGTGGTTAGTAGCTGTGGTTGGAGGCTGTGGTTGGAGGCTGTGGTTGGAGGCCTGGAGGCTGTGGTTAGAGGCTATGAGGATATGGTTGGAGGATGTGGTTGGAAGATGTGGTTGGAGGCTTGGAGGCTGTGGTTGGAGGCTGTGATTGGAGGCTGTGGTTGGAGGCTGTGGTTGGAGGCTTGGAGGATGTGGTTGGAGGATGTGGTTGGAGGCTGTGGTTGGAGGCTGTGGTTGGAGGCTGTGGTTGGAGGCCTGGAGGCTGTGCTTAGAGACTTGGAGGATGTGGTTGGAGGATGTGGTTGGAGGCTGTGGATGGAGGCTGTGGCTGGAGGCTGTGGATGGAGGCTGTGGCTGGTGGATGAGGTTAGAGGCTTGGAGGCTGTGGTTAGAGGCTTGGAGAATGTGGTTGGAGGCTGTGGTTGGAGGCTGTGGTTGGAGGCTGTGGTTGGAGGCTTGTTGGTTAATGTTGGAGGATGTGGTTGGAGGATGATGTTGGTGGCTGTGATTGGGAGCTGTGGTTGGGAGCTGTGGTTGGAGGTTATGGTTGGAGGCTGTGGTTGGAGGTTTTGGTTGGAGGCTGCTAACGCCATGGTTGGAGAATGGCGTGCAGTAGGTTGTATTTGGAAGCCGCTATGTCTTGTTTACGATGCTCATGTTTTCATGTTACTATCATCATGTGCCGCAATCTAATCATCACTATCACCATGTGTTATAACTAACTAGCACTATTATCTAGTGCATCTCTTAACCGTCACTCTTGAATGTAACGGTGGCCCCACATCAGGGTATGTCGCCTTCAAGGATGACGCCTTACATTTGTATTTTAGATTGTGTGGTCAGTTTCTTTCCCTGCTGCTGTGACAGTTCCAGATGGGGTGGGTGTTGGAATTGACCACTCTGGCGTCAGAGCTGAGAGCGGTGGGTGTTGGAACTGACCAACTCGCGTCAGACTTGACAGGGGTGGGTGTCGGAATTGACCACTTCCGCGTCAGACTTGACAGGGGTGGGTGTTGGAACTGACCACTCCCGCGTCAGACTTGACAGGGGTGGGTGTGGGAACTGACCACTCCCGCGTCAGACTAACAGGGTTGGGTGTTGGAACTGACCACTCCCGCGTCAGACTTGACAGGGGTGGGTGTCGGAACTGACCACTCTGGCGTCAGACTTGACAGGGGTGGGTGTCGGAACTGACCACTCTGGCGTCAGACTTGACACGGGTGGAGGTGGTGGACAATCTGATACTTATACGACAGATTACCCGATTAGAAATGACGGTGGCTCGTGGAAAGACATTTTTTTAAATAGGATGGTTTCATATTGGAGTGATGGCTGGGTCAACCAGCCCACAGAAGACAATTAGCCATGCCGTTGCTTGACACTATAAAATACACTGCAGAGATAAACTAGAAAGACTGGCTGGGTGGCTGGCAGGAAGACTGGGTGTGAGTCTGGCAGTGAGGGAGGTTACAGGGTGGTTGTACCATCAATTACCTCGAGTTTGGCTCAATAGGTGCTGATGATGGACATCCTGTGAACAGTTAGAGATCTGAATGTATGTTGTTTGTGAAAGACATCCTGTGAACAGTTAGAGATCTGAATGTATGTTGTTTGTGAAAGACACACTGTCAACAGTAAGAGATCTGAATGTATTTTGTATGTGAAAGACATCCTGTGAACAGTTAGAGATCTGAATGTATGTTTTTTGTGAAAGACATCCTGTGAACAGTTAGATATCTGAATGTATGTTGTTTGTGAAAGACATCCTGTGAACAGTTAGAGATCTGAATGTATGTTGTATGTGAAAGACACTCTGTGAACAGTAAGAGATCTTAATGTATGTTGTATATGCAGAATGCCTTGTGAACGATGTGTGTTCTGATTATGTGTGAGCGTACACATAGGCCTGAGTATGTGAAGTGATCTGATTATATGTGAGCTTACACATAGGCCTGAGTATGTGACGTGATCTGATTATGTGTGAGCGTACACATAGGCCTGAGTATGTGAAGTGATCTGATTATGTGTGAGCGTACACATAGGCCTGAGTATGTGAAGTGATCTGATTATATGTGAGCTTACACATAGGCCTGAGTATGTGACGGGATCTGATTATATGTGAATGTACAGATCGACTGAGTACATGTTCTGATCGTGATTGCGAGTATGTGATTGTGTGTTGAGGTGCAGACAAGGAACGGTGAGCTAACTGCAGCCATTAAGTTTGGGCTAGAATAATTCTTGAGGAGTGACGTTTTGTTGTTGCAGGTAAAGACGTCAAACCTGGGTTTGTGGGTAGTTACAGAAGTGATATCAACATCCCTTGCTCGTATTTTCTGTGCTAGTTAAAGACATATATTATGATAATTTAGTTTAGAAGTTCTTTTCTTTTATTGATATTGTGGAACAATTATTCTTGTTACTAAATGATATTATTTTGTTAAATGGTCAGCGGCAGTGTTTACTGTGTTTGACTGTGTCAAGTCGTGCCGTGGTACACATACATGTTGTAACTCTAAGGTCAAGTCGTGGTACACATACATGTTGTAACTCTAAGGTCAAGTCGTGGTACAGATACATGTTGTAACTCTAAGGTCAAGTCGTGGTACAGATACAAGTTGTAACTCCAAGGTCAAGTCGTGGTACAGATACATGTTGTAACTCTAAGGTCAAGTCGTGGTACAGATACATGTTGTAACTCCAAGGTCAAGTCGTGGTACAGATATATGTTGTAACTCTAAGGTCAGATAATTACTCAGCAATAACCTTAAAGCCTAACCTACCACACTACACTTCTTTCTATAAAATTAAATTGGGTACCAACTTTTAACTAGGTAGACTAGAGCGAATGTACCTTTGCGCTCTACCTACTTTGCTAGTCTGACTCAATCTTCAACTGACCCATTAACTTGACTTCCTAAATCCACTGACCCATTAACTTGACTCCATGACTCCCCTGATCCGTTAACTTGACTCCATGACACCACTGATCTCGTAAGCTGACTTTACATGACACATGTCCAGTTACTTGACTTTGTGCGACAAATGGTCCAATAACTTGACTTTACGTGACCCTTGTTCTTCTTCTTCTTCTTCTGCGTACGCAGTCAGACAGTAACCATTATTTTTTCGAAAAAAGCGGCGGTCATCCTGAGGCTGTCGCCACTGCCATAGAGCTTGTCTTGCAGTTCCACTGGCAATGGCCACATCTGCTCTCTCTGATCCTCGTATGTCGGGCAGTTCTGCAGCAGATGTTCAGTGGTCATTTTACCAGTACCGCACGGGCATTCGTCGGTACACCCTATCTTCAATTTGTTGAATAGGTGGTACCTCAGTCTGTTGTGGCCAGTGCGAAGTCTGAAGACAACTACCTGCTCTCTTCGGTTCAACTGGTAATAGGCATCGTTTTTGGTGTAACCAGTATGTTCGGTTTCCCATTTGGTCATGTATCTGGCTTTGATAAGCCGTTTTGACTCTTCGTACGTCATACTGGTATCTGTTTGTGGTAGTCTTGCACCTTCTTTTGCCAGTCTGTCTGCCTCCTCGTTGTCTTGGATGTTGCAGTGTGACGGGACCCACTGTACCACTACCCTTTTTGGTGCGGACTGCTGGCACAGTTTGCAGAGTGCTGCTCTTAAGTCATTAAGCTCAGTGTTTTTCTGGCTTTTTAGCGCTGTGACTACGGCGAGAGCATCTGTCAGCAGGACTATATGGCTCTCATTTTCACTGTGTGTCACCATTTCTTCCACTGCCGCCCTCAGTGCCTCTGCCTCCGCTCTGAAATTGCTTGTGTACTTACCAGTAGCGAATGACAGTGTTATTTTTCTGCCATTTGGTAGGTTCAGGAATGCTCCTGCCCCTCCGTTCTGTGTAGTGTTTGTTACAGAACCGTCGGTGTATGCATGGGTCCAGTCCATGCTTGGGTAGCTTTTCGTTATGAAGCTTAGGGTAGTGTCTCTCCTTTCTTTTTCAGTCTGGCAGTTTTTGTTTGCAATACCTGGTATATTTTCTACCACCTCTGGAAATATATCCTGCCTCCAGGTAGGTTTTCGTACAGTAGTGATGGGTTTTGGTGTTGTTAGTGCGTTTATGGGATCTTCGTGCATCTTTGCTTTGGCTATTTCTGCAAAGTTTCTCCGCTTTAGTTTCCCATTTCCCAAATTGTTTAGTCTCTGGTACATTGGGTGGTCCGTCAGTCTTCGGAGTTTCTCTGACTGCAGCTGGGTTCTGCAGTCTCTTCTGTCGGTCATGGATTGCAGTTTTGTAATCTTTTCAAGTTCTACAATTGGCGTTGACTTCATGCCACCTGTTATAATTCTCATGGCTTGGTTTTGAAGTTTGTTAACTTTATCGAAGTTGACCCTTGTTCAATTGGACTGACTTTATGCAGCTCTTATTCGAATCATTTGACTTATGCAGCCCCCAAACTGGCTTGTGTTTGAGACTGCTGGTCTGCGTGGCGTATAATTTAGCGCCCACACGCACAAAAATGGCGGAGGTTGCATCTATTGTGGGGAGGGCGTTATCTGATAGACTGGACGGCCTGATCTGATAGATGTGAGGATCACAGACTGGACGGCCTGATCTGATAGATGTGAGGCTCACAACGGCTCACAAACTTGGAGACTCGGCTACAGACTGGACGGCCTGATCTGATAGAGACCTGTCAATATCTGATAGATTAGACTAGACCGGTTCAGAGTCCTGGATACATTTTCTCTTCTTCATCGAGGGCAGATTTACAAGGAGGTGGGTCGCTGTCTCCTCTCTCTGTCTCCCCGCTCTGTCTCCCTTTCTCTATTATCCGTTCTTTCTCTCTCTGTCACTATCGATGAATAAATGATTCCTTCTCTCATCTTCTACAAATCCCCGTTGTCTGTTCTCCATTCTCTGTTTCTATCGTGCCTGACTTGCTTATGTCTCTCTCCTTTTGCTCTTTCTCTGTCCTTCCGTTTATGATATTTCCCACCTTCTCGGCCTTATATATGCGCTTCATTCTCTCTATCTGCGTGACCCTCTATGTCTCCATCTGTCTGTACCTCTCTCTTTCTGTTTGCCTCTCTCTGTGCCTCTCTCTCTGTTTCCTCGTCACCCTCACACTTTCACATCTCTGTCTTCCACCTCCCCTCTCTCTCTCTCTCCATATCTCTGTGTCTCTCTCTAAGATAATCAAGAAGAAAATAAACTACCCATAGAGCAAAGCGCCGGTCAGATCTATCAAAGCTGTGCCTTGATTGGCCGCTGGGAACACTTCCTGTAACCTGACACACACGGTCTATTTCTGAAAGACTGTTACAACAAAAACGGTTTTGGAGATTGAAAGAAACTGGCGTTATCTGAAGATGCATCTTAGAATTTGTCGATTTATCTTGGTTCGTCCAGATAAGAGCCCTCACAGCTGAGGCCTAAGGGCTTACTGAAAATAGAATCCGGGCCCAGTAATGTAGACGAGCGATGAACAATTGGTTTCTTGTCTTTACACGCATTCTTAAACTCTTACATTCTTAAACTCTTACATTCTTCCACTCTTACATTCTTAAACTCTTACATTCTTTCACTATTACATTCTTAAACTCTTACATTCTTCCACTCTTACATTCTTAAACTCTTACATTATTTCACTATTACATTCTTAAACTCTTACATTCTTTCACTCTTACATTCTTCCACTCTTTCACTCTTACACTCTTCCACTCTTACATTCTTAAACTCTTACATTCTTTCACTCTTACATTCTTCCACTCTTACATCCTTTCACTCTTACATTCTTAAACTCTTACATTCTTAAACTCTTACATTCTTTCACTCTTACATTCTTAAACTCTTACATTCTTAAACTCTTACATTCTTTCACTCTTACATTCTTCCACTCTTTCACTCTTACACTCTTCCACTCTTACACTCTTCCACTCTTACATTCTTTCACTCTTCCCTTTTTACACTTTTACATTCTTCCATTCTTCCACTCTTCCACTGTTCCCCCATCTGTCTTGTAACCGCTATTCATGACACCTATAAAGGTCTTAACTTTGCAAATTTCTTCCCATTCTGATAAATTCTGTCCTCACGCTTCATCCCTACAAGTCCCCCCCCCCCTTACACGTCCCATCCTTACACGTCCCATCCTTTCACGTCCCATCCTTACACGTCCCATCCTTACACGTCCCATCCTTACACGTCCCATCCTTACATGTCCCTTCCTTACACGTCCCATTCTCCGTTAGCATTACTACATTTACTTACCGAACACTATAGAAGAACTCTGTTTTCTGTGTGACAGGTCCCTGGGGAGCAGAGGTGTTGGGGCTAGCAACTTATTCTCAGAGAACCGAAATTACCGGGGCAGTTACAAAATATTTAATCTCATGTAGGGAAAGTCCCAACTAAGGTCACAACGATAGACAAAGAGGGGGTTTCCATTAGTAACACGAGAGAGTGAGAGAGAGAGAGAGAGAGATGGAGAGTGAAATAGAGAGAGAGAGACAGAAAGAGAGTGATGTCAGCTGTGAGTTGGAGACTGTTGTCCAAAGATGATGAGGGTAGGGAGGGAGGGAGGGGGTCATAGTCTCGCTCATTTGTTGTATTAACTACCGTCACATAAAAGGGGGTAGAGGTATTCATGGCTAAACTATAGATGGCCATGAGGTATTCTTCTTCTTCTTCTTCTTCGTTCGTTCTCAATCTCCCACTACCAAACCCTGAAAGGGTAAGTAGCAGAATGTAGCCTATAGAACGGAATGCGTTGTGTTGTAGTTTACAGCTTGGCTGCGATATTTGCACCTTTCGGTCCCACACATCCGACTTCAGCAAGAATTTTTTTAGTACCGGGTTAGCATTCCCTCTTTGATCCCTTCTCCTTAGCCAGTCTGCCTGTTGCAGCCTGTTATCCAGGATCACCACGTGGAGGTGTAGAAGGGTCTTGACAGCTTTGGTTCGCTGGCCATGACACTAGCAGTCAGCTATGGGTCGCTGACCACTGCAGCTCATGTGCTGCTAAGCATCTTGATCCCCATGAGGTATTCAACGACACACAATGTGACGACAGAATTTTCACTGTCAGATTGACAGGGGTGACAAGATAGTGAAGGGGAGAGGTCTCAGTTACAGGCACAATAGTGATTCGAATGGGATACAATCCCATGTCTCTGACGAAAAAAGGCATAGTCAACCCAGGGATACAATCCCATGTCTCTGACGAAAAAGGCATAGTCAACCCAGGGATTCAATCCCATGTCTCTGACGAAAAAGGCATAGTCAACCCAGGGATACAATCCCATGTCTCTGACGAAAAAGGCAAAGTCAACCCAGGGATACAATCCCATGTCTCTGACGAAAAAGGCATAGTCAACCCAGGGATACAATCCCATGTCTCTGACGAAAAAGGCATAGTCAACCCAGGGATACAATCCCATGTCTCTGACGAAAAAGGCATATTCAACCCAGGGATACAATCCCATGTCTCTGACGAAAAAGGCATAGTCAACCCAGGGATACAATCCCATGTCTCTGACGAAAAAGGCATAGTCAACCCAGGGATACTTCTTCTTCTTCTTCATCGTACGCAGTCAGACAGTTATCATTATTTTTTCGAAAAAAGCAGCGGTCATCCTGAGGCTGTCGACACTGCCATAGAGCTTGTCTAGTGTTGCCATTGGTGATGGCCACATCTGCTCTCTCTGATCCTCGTTTGTCGGGCAGTCTTGCAGCAAATGCTCAGCGGTCATTTTCCCAGTACCACACGGGCATTCGTCGGTGCCACCTATCTTCAATTTGTTGAATAGGTGGTACCTCAGTCTATTGTGGCCAGTGTGAAGTCTGAAGACCACGACCTGCTCTCTTCTGTTCAACTGGTAATAGGCATCGTTTTTGGTGTAGCCAGTATGTTCGGTTTCCCATTTGGTCATGTATCTAGCTCTAATAAGCCGTTTTGACTCTTCGTATGTCATACAAGTATCTCAACCCAGGGATACAATCCTGAAGGCCTGATCGAAAGTGAGGTGTACCACAAAACTCCTCAGGGAGCACCCACACAAACGTGAGAAAACCGCCAAAGATCCACTTCATCGCCAACTGCCGAATGGCACCACGTGGCCACGAATGTAGATAGTTACACGAGACGTGTATAGATTGAGTCTGTGACATTTGTAGATAAGATATAAAGTTTAGGTTAGACATGAGATCCGGGTTACTGGCGTTTTCAATGTTGTTGTTGTGTAGGAGGACGTGGGATAAAGCCCCCAGAATACCATTGGCTGAATGAGAGTATGTAGGTGGAACTGAGAGATTGGCCCTCAATAGGATGGGTCTATTACATTTGGTCAACTGGTCCAGGTGACCAGAGTTGCTTAGCCCTTCTACATCCGTTAGTGTTACTGTAGTTACTCTCGGTATAATGTCGAAGAACATTAGTCTTACTGTAGTTACTCTCGGTATAATGTCGAAGAACGTTAGTCTTAACTGTAGTTAATCTCGGTATAATGTTGAAGAACTATAGTCTTACTGAAGTTACTCTCGGTATAATGTCGAAGAACTATAGTCTTACTGTAGTTACTCTCGGTATAATGTCGAAGAACGTTAGTCTTACTGTAGTTACTCTCGGTATAATGTCGAAGAACTATAGTGTTACTGTAGTTACTCTCGGTATAATGTCGAAGAACGTTAGTCTTACTGTAGTTACTCTCGGTATAATGTCGAAGAACTCTTGCTTTCCGTTTCTCTTAGACAGAGAAGAGACACATACCGTACTAAGAATTATATATACTTTATTTGACAGTAAGTACGTTTTGGAATTGGATAGCTAATATAAAAATAAAGATACTTAAAACCCAGTTTCCTGTACTCGCATGTTCAATAAAAATTAAAAATCTTTTCGCCCTACCATCTTCATTGATATTGTTAACTTTGAATCCATCCACTGTGTTTGTGCTTCCACTGTGTTTGTGCTTCCACTGTGTTTGTGCTTCCACGGTGTTTGTGCTTCCACGGTGTTCGTGCTACCGCAGTGTTTGTGCTTTCACTGTGTTTGTGCTTCCACTGTTTTTTGTATATATACTACAACTAGCACTGCCCTTCCGAAAAATGGTTATTTTAAGACGAGAAATCTCTTCTTCCTGCAAGGAACAAATGACCTAATATTCATGCCAAACCTACAGACATAATTGGATGTCCCTGGCACTTAATTGTGTGCATTAATAATTCATACACAAACGTTTTTGTTGTTCCTGCAAATAGACATGTCGGCCTGCCGTTTTCACATCCAGATATATTTTGATGTCGGTACAGGATACACCTGGTGTATCATAGCATAAAGATACACAATAACAAATACAAACAATAAGAACAAGATTTGATTTTGTCTGGCACCGATGTTTTACGTTTGTCTTTTTGGTTCGTAATTGCATTATGGGCAAATAAACAGTTCAAACATAGGCTGCGTGCGAGAAAACGGGGAGGGTAAGCAAAGAGAGGGGAGAAAACGGGGAGAGAAAGCAAAGAGAGGAGAGAAAACGGGGAGGGCCAGTCAAGAGAGGAGAGAAAACGGAGAGGGCCAGCCAAGAGAGGAGAGAAAACTCGGAGGGCCAGACATTAGAGGAAAGAAAACGGGGAAGGAAAGCAAAGACAGGAGAGAAAACGGGGAGGGAAAGCAAAGAGAGGAGAGAAACGGGGAGGGCCAGCTCAGAAAAATAAGAGAAAATGGGGAAGACCAGTCAAGAAAGGAGAGAAAATGGGGAGAGCCAACCAAGAGAAGAACGAACTCTACCATGAATTCCATATATTTGGTCTTGTACCAAAGTAAGCACGTGCTGAGATCAGTTTTCCAATCAAATAAAGAAACTCAAATGTGCACTTACTTTATAGAAGATATCAAATAACATGAACTGACAAATGTGTTCACTGACAGTGGAAGACGAGATGATTTACAAGGACATGTTTCTAGCGTGACACCGACGTTATAACTTTTGTGTTTTTGTGTGTGGTGTGTTTCAGAATAATTGTCTAAGCTTTACAGGACGTGGTAGTCAGAGAGGATGATATTGACCAGCACAGCCAGCAATAGGAGTCTTCTCTCCAATGGAGGAGGGACACAGCCAACTACACAGACCTTGCTTAGAATATCAATAACGGCACGCAGTTGGACATCGATTACAGTCAACTAAATGATTTTAGATTGTTTCAATATTAACATCATCTGTGTCTGATTATAATTGATTGTCTGATTATAATTGATTGTCTGATTATAATTGATTGTCTGATAATTGATTGTCTGATTATAATTGATTGCCCATCGTAAATGATACTGGTGACATAACCTAACGGGTTTTATCTTGATGGAACCAGCGCTGTATTTGGATTATAGTGAGGACGTGAACGCGCTGGTCATCAACCTCACTCTCTCGTCCCGAGCTACCCTGTACCAGTGGCAAGACGACCAGTCGAGACGACTGAAGAATCAGACACTCTGGTCTTATCTCCCTTGAGACGAAGGGTCACCAGTGGGATTCGATCGGCTACCTTCTCCGTTCATCGTTTTGACAGGCGAGTGACTTTCTTCCCGACTACAGCGACCACTGATTATAGTGGTGGACTGCCTTTTCACAGTTTAGGTACGGGATACAACCACCGTTACTGGAACGCTCCAGTAGATTCAGCTGTAAACCCGCAACTTGCTAACTGTTAGGGAAAGAAAGTCAGCGATGGAGAGAACTGGTCATCCCTACCCCCAAAAACTACCTATGAAGTCTCCGACGCTTCATCCCTGATAACAGATTATGTATTACGTCTAGCCATGTTACAGATGTTTGATTGCTATATTTTGTGAGAGTTGATTTGAATAAGAGTTAGCAGTTCAAACAGAAGTGGATCTCACATGAACAGAGAAAGTCAAGCTATGCCCACAGATGAATTGTACAGCCAGTAGAAGAAGTGATGGAACAAATGAAAATGTTGAACAAACAAATAGAAGAAACATATTGGCATTGATTTGAAAAGTTTAGCTCATATAGACATGTTAGATTTGGTTCTGGTGTCTAGAATCTGTTAGGAGCTTTAACTCATGTGTTAGATTTGGTTCTGGTGTCAAGAATCTGTTAGCAGGTTTAACTCATGTGTTATATTTGGTTCTGGTGTCTAGAATCTGTTAGCAGGTTTAACTCATGTGTTATATTTGGTTCTGGTGTCTAGAATCTGTTAGGAGCTTTAACTCATGTGTTAGATTTGGTTCTGGTGTCTAGAATCTGTTAGGAGCTTTAACTCATGTGTTAGATTTGGTTCTGGTGTCTATAATCTGTTAGAAGCTGTAACTCATGTGTTAAATTTTGTTCTGGTGTCTAAAATATGTTAGGAGGTTTAGCTGACATGTTAGATTTGTAAAACAGACACGCAGTCAAGAGAATGTTGACATGTACTAGTATGTTGGTTCTGAGAGCCCAGGTAAAAAATGTGAATCCAAGAGTTTATGATGTTGTAACAGCATGAATGATTAATGGACACTACGGCTGGTTTAACGGATCATCGTGCACGAGGGAGGGAGGGAGCGAGGGAGGGGTGGAGGGAGGGAGGGAGGCTGAATGTCGGCAAAGACTCCCTAAAGAGTTTATAGATTGAACTGCATTAAATGTTAATGGCTATTCTATTTATAGAAGAAGAATTGGAACTTCTGTTACAAATGGAAATTATGAAATCGATAATCGATGGTCGTTCCGCACAGACCATGGCTATTGAAGAAATAGAATATATTAATGTTGAAGTACGCGCATCCGTTAAGAGTGTTAAATATCTTTACGCGTATCTACATAACGAATTGGATGTCGCATCCGTTAAAATTGTCCAGAAAAGTATTCTTGAAACAACTAACCACGATGAGATGTCAACAATTGTTGATGAAAGATTTGTTAGTTTGTCAGAATCACCTGACAGTGAGTTTGCCACTCCAGAGAAGATTCATTGATTACCAGAGCAGATACTTTACAGGTTTAATAAATAGAAACGTTATTTTTGACAACATGAAAAGACGTTAAAGGCGACAAGAAGAAGTGATTGACAGAATTCCTTCCATTAGCTAGCGTAAGGGATATTACTTCCGTAGTTAGAACAGGGATATTACTTCCATTAGCTAGCGTAAGGGATATTCCTTCCGTAGTTAGAACAGGGATATTACTTCCAGTAGTTAGAACAGTGATATTACTTCCAGTAGTTAGAACAGGGATATTACTTCCAGTAGTTAGAACAGGGATATTACTTCCAGTAGTTAGAGCAGGGATATTACTTCCAGTAGTTAGAACAAGGGATTGTGAAAGACACTATTTGAGAATGCTGCTCGTACTAACACGATGTAAGGGCACACATGCTTCAAACAGTTAAAAGAATGAACTGACAATGGCACATAATGTGGCACATTCAAGAAACATGTACATAGGATGTGGGCCTTAATGATTTACAGATTGGTATAGGCCGTTAACCGAAGCAACTAATACTGACATACTGAGAAACAAAAGATGAATGTTTGCAATAATGTGCGCATAAAGTCAAGTCATTGTCCATGGTCAAGCGAAGATGGCCACAACATCAGACGGATTTGTCTTAATAATGTGATGTGAGCTGTAGTTGGATTATAGTGAGGGAGTGAATGCGCTGGTCATCAATCTCACTATTATCCCGAGTTACCTTGGATCAGTGGCAAGACTATTTGTCGAGACGACTGGAGGTAACTCAGGATGCAGGTACTCTGGTCTTACCTCCAGTGAGACCAGAGGTCTCTTGGAACTTACGGGATTCGATCGTCTACCGTCTCCGTTCATCAATGTTAGAGCCGAGTATCTTAACCTCTTGACTACAGCGACCCCCAAATGTTTACATATGAAGAACGAAACAAAATTATGGAACAAGAACAAAACTAGATCAGCTGTTTCAGCGACCAACAATAAGTCACAAGGACAAAGCTAGATTAGCCATTTCAACGACCAACAATAAGTCACAAGGACAAAGCTAGATTAGCCGTTTCAGCGACCAACAATAAGTCACAAGGACAAAGCTAGATTAGCTGTTTCAGCGACCAACAATAAGTCACGAGCACAAATATTGAATAGTTTGCCTTGTTCGACAACCAACCATTATTCAGCCTTTGACTGTGGTCTCTAATTCTAATTTTCAAGAACTCCTTCACCAATTCGTTCGTTAAATCAGAAATTGTTTATATGAATATTCCATCAATTGTTATTGGGTTACATAAACATCGCCTTCGATGATTGGGTTACATAAACATCGCCTTCGATGATTTGGGTTACATAAACATCGCCTTCGATGATTTGGGTTTCATAAACATCGCCTTCGATGATTTGGGTTACATAAACATCGCCTTCGATGATTTGGGTTACATAAACATCGCCTTCGATGATTTGGGTTACATAAACATCGCCTTCGATGATTTGGGTTACATAAACATCGCCTTCGATGATTTGGGTTACATAAACATCGCCTTCGATGATTGGATGGTTTGTTTTCTTTCTATGATCTCCTAAGTATTTTTGTAATTGCCATCAGATGTGATATTATATGTCATCTTAAACTATCTTTTCTCAAATTTCAGAAATGATTAGTAACACAACAAGCCAATGTCAGCATGATGTATTCCTTACAGATGCAAGGTCAGTTCTGCAAGCCCTCAAAAATGATAAACTGCCAGAGCTGAAGAAAGTCTTGGGCGAACTAAAAGCCGAAAGAAGGGTAGTGGTACAGTGGATACCATCACAATGTGGCATACCAGGAAATGAGACAGCAGACAGGTTGGCAAAGGAGGGAGCAACACAAGAAGAAAACGAACAAAAATCACCTTCCAAGAAGAGAAGACACTTATTCAGACAATAAGGAAAGTTGACCAACCGGAAGACAACTATCACTGTCTTGATCGAGCAGAACAAGTAATCCTGTTCCACTTGAGAATGGGACATAACAGATTGAATAGCCATTTGCACTGGCTAAAATTGGCTCCATCGCCCATGTGTATGTGTGGGCAGGCAGCATGGACATCTGAACATATCCTGCAAGATTGTATATGCTTAGTTAATGGCGTACTGAGCACTGGCCCACTGAGACATATATCCACAGAAAGCTGTTTGGAAGCCCCGAACAACTCTCCACTACGGCAACCTTTATCCAGAGAAATGGACTTCACGTGTAGACGTAACAAGAAAAGGCATGACGTGTAGACGTAACAAGAAAAGGCTAGGCATGACGTGTAGACGTAACAAGAAAAGGCATGACGTGTAGACGTAAGAAGAAAAGGCATAACGTGTAGACGTAACAAGAAAAGGCATGACGTGAAGACGTAACAAGAAAAGGCAAGGCATGACGTGTAGAGGTAACAAGAAAAGGCATGACGTGTAGAGGTAACAAGAAAAGGCATGACGTGTAGACGTAACAAGAAATGGCATGACGTGTAGACGTAACAAGAAAAGGCAAGGCATGACGTGTAGAGGTAACAAGAAAAGGCAAGACGTGTAGACGTAACAAGAAAAGGCATGACGTGTAGACGTAACAAGAAAAGGCTAGGCATGACGTGTAGAGGTAACAAGAAAAGGCATGACGTGTAGACGTAACAAGAAAAGGCATGACGTGTAGACGTAACAGGAATATTCATGACGTGTAGACGTAACAGGAAAATACATGACGTGTAAATGTAACAAGAAAAGTCACGAAGTGTAGACGTAACAGGAAAATGCACGACGAACGAGAAGAATAATAAGAAGAATATCTTTAACTATTTTAAGATTAAGCCTTTTTACAGAATCCTCTATTGAATTATGGGATTTTGTTGACATTTTCTTGAAACTCTTTTCATTGAATAGATGACTAGGAATGTTTAGTTCATTTACTTACATAATATTTCATTTAGAATAAAAGATTCACAATCGATGAATTCAAATAGCTAGCTGGCTAATTTCATTGGCAAAAATACCAGTGTGGAAAGTAAATGTTTTGCCAAATGGCATTGCCAATTTATCACGGATTTGCTCCCATTTCCATTTTCAGTTGCCCAAGCGGTCTGGACCATCATTTTTTCCCGTCGATATCTGTTCAATTATTTCATTACCCACAGCCGTGTACAGAAACATTTGTAACATCCGTGTACATAAATATTTGTAACACAACATTTTTACACTCTTCAAAGTTTGAAATCAGCGCGTACAATGTATTTTTATTTGAATTTCATCATTTTCTTTTCAAAATTTTCCAATTACCCGATTTTGTTGTTGTTATTGTTGTTGTTATCCCATATCTACTGTGCAAGCCTGCTCTTGGCAGCCCAATGCCATTCGTATCTAGATACAGGTCTTCTTCAGTTGTTTCACTGCTCCGTACAGTGTGTTGGCAATTGTCGGTAGTGATTGTAAGAATCTTTTCTTCATGTCCGCAAACGCTTGCAGTCAATGAGTAGATGTCGAACTGTTTCATCAGGATGAGAGCAATGTCTGCACACGGGCAGGTGCTAAGGATTGATGCGGTTCAAGTGGCTATTGACTCTGGTATGTCCGGTTCGGAACTGAAAAATGAGACTTTGATCTCTTCTATGTAGTTTATTTATGTCATCGTTTCTTTTTGGATGTGACATTTCGTTAAATACACTGCGACCTGTTGTTCCCGTCGCCCACCTGTTGTTCCCGTCGCCCACCTGTTGTTCCCGTCGCCCACCTGTTGTTCCCGTCGCCCACCTGTTGTTCCCGTCGCCCACCTGTTGTTCCCGTCGCCCATCTGTTCATCCAGATGTCCCCAAGCATTATTCTTAATAATTCGTTTTACTGTGTGGTTACTGCAGGGTCTATCCAATTGTTGTTTCGAGGCTCATGTTTTTGCCAATCTGTCGCCCATCTCGTTCCCTAGTATCCCACTATGTCCAGGGATCCATTGCTAGGTGGCATTTATCCCGTGAGCAGTGACGATGTTGTTGATCGCCCTCCACACCAAGAATGATTCCTCTTATTTGTTTGGGGTGTTCTTCAGCGCCTCCAGAACCGACTTGTAGTCAATAAAAATCACAAAATCCACCGGCAACAATTCGCTCAAGTCAAACTGTTGGTGCATCTGGGGTAGTTGTCTCGCCGCAGCGACTCAATTTCAACAAGTGTTCGTAAAGCGATCTCAGTCCCGCCAGGCGGAGCGATAGCGCGGGCTTGCGGAAAACGCTCGCCTGCCTTTCCCCGTAGAGCGAATTGGGTGCGGTTTGTTGTAGTGGCTCCTCCACCGAGGTGCGCTAGTCTGGTCCGTATCAGGAGACGTGGTCCGTCCGTGGTGATTTATCTAAGGCTTATAGCAGAGCTCGACAGTACGTCTCGCTGGTGGTCCGACTCTCGCAAAGAGCTTGTGACCGGCAAATGGAAAGCAGGAATCGTGCCTCGAGGCCCTGCGTTCTCCTACGGAGAAGGGCAGGCCGGCAGGCCAAATTGTCTCCTAGTCCCAGTGAAATGCATCGCCGAGGTCGTTGGGATCCGTTCTGCACAGAGCGCTGCCATCCCTCCTCGAGCGAGCCCGGTCGGTCGGTCGTCTGGTGCGTGTGGGAGGCCCCTGTCAGGCGGTCCTAGGTCGACGGAGTGAGGGACGGGTGGAACAAACCGTCCGTCTGTCCCGTCAGTCGGTCCCTGCGGCCGTCCCAGTGAGGCTTTTTACACACCCTTCCTCCGCCGACCGGTGTGTGCTGTACGTACGTCTCCGACAGATATCTGGTTGATCCTGCCAGCTTGTCTCAAAGATTAAGCCATGCATGTCTAAGTTCACACTGTCTCACGGTGAAACCGCGAATGGCTCATTAAATCAGTCGAGGTTCCTTAGATGACACGATCCTACTTGGATAACTGTGGCAATTCTAGAGCTAATACATGCTTACCAAGCTCCGACCCTCGCGGAAAGAGCGCTTTTATTAGTTCAAAACCAATCGTCGTTTCCCCTCGCGGGGTTGCGGCGTCCCCACTGGTGACTCTGGATAACTTTGTGCTGATCGAATGGCCTCATGTGCCGGCGACGCATCTTTCAAATGTCTGCCCTATCAAATGTCGATGGTACGTGACATGCCTACCATGTTTGTAACGGGTAACGGGGAATCATGGTTCGATTCCGGAGAGGGAGCATGAGAAACGGCTACCACATCCAAGGAAGGCAGCAGGCGCGCAACTTACCCACTCCCGGCACGGGGAGGTAGTGACGAAAAATAACAATACGGGACTCTTTCGAGGCCCCGTAATTGGAATGAGTACACTTTAAACCCTTTAACGAGGATCTATTGGAGGGCAAGTCTGGTGCCAGCAGCCGCGGAAATTCCAGTTCTAATAGCGTATATTAAAGTTGTTGCAGTTAAAAAGCTCGTAGTTGGATCTCAGGCGCAGGCGGGCGGTCCGGCTCGCTCCGGTTCACTGCCCGTTGTCTCCTGCCCTACCGTCTGCCGGCTCTCTCCCACGGGTGCTCTTCGCTGAGCGTCCTGGGTGGCCGGCGCGTTTACTTTGAAAAAATTAGAGTGTTCAAAGCAGGCCTCGGCTGCCTGAATAATGGTGCATGGAATAATGGAATAGGACCTCGGTTCTGTTTTGTTGGTTTTCGGAACTGGAGGTAATGATTAACAGGGACAAACGGGGGCATTCGTATTGCGGCGTTAGAGGTGAAATTCTTGGATCGCCGCAAGACGAGCTACTGCGAAAGCATTTGTCAAGAATGTTTTCATTAATCAAGAACGAAAGTCAGAGGCGCGAAGACGATCAGATACCGTCGTAGTTCTGACCATAAACGATGCCGACTAGCGATCCGCAGGAGTTGCTTCGATGACTCTGCGGGCAGCTTCCGGGAAACCAAAGTGTTTGGGTTCCGGGGGAAGTATGGTTGCAAAGCTGAAACTTAAAGGAATTGATGGAAGGGCACCATCAGGAGTGGAGCCTGCGGCTTAATTTGACTCAACACGGCCAACACTGAAATGATTGACATGCCGAGACCACTCTTCTGGGGTCTAATATGGAACTGGTGCTGGATTTAGACCCTCAGAAATCTGGGGTTATGCCCCCTGTGGCCCGGTTTGGTCTGCATCCAGTGTTCTGAAAAAGAAATTGACGGAAGAGCACTATCAGAAGTGGAGCCTGAGGCTTAAATTAACTTAACACGCCAATACTGCAGAATGACTATCAAAAAGTACACCTTCGTGGGGTCTAATAGAGAACATGTGCTGGAATTAGACCCTCGAAAATCTGGGGCTACCCCCTAAGAAACTTGATTGTCTCGCTAAGGGAATTGACGGAAGGGCACCACCAGGTGTGGAACCTGCGGCTTAATTTGACTGAACACGCCAATACTGTAGAACAACTGACAAATCGAGAGCACTACCGTTTGGGTCTAATAATGAACGTACGCTGGTATTAGACTCACGGATGACAAGTCAGCTCTCAAACACTCAAATGAAAGAACGCTACGGAAATCGTGTTTAACTCCGCAGAAACCGCAGATTTCAAATACCTGGTCATTGACAAACAAAAGCCCTCAATAAATTCGTCTGACCAAATAGTGAACGGGTGCTGGAAATAGATCATTTGAAGACAGGTCAGTTTTACCCTACTAATGACAGGGCGTTGCTACGGAAAACCAGCTCAAATCGAGAGGAGCCGCAGACACTTTGGTCCACGTACCAGGCTGATAAGCCAAGGGCGCGAGGCTACCATGTTTGCGGGATTGCGGCCGAACCCCTGTAAGCCACAATCCCGCCCAAAATCTCAGCACCACTGCAATGGGAGGCTCCTACATGCTCGGGACCTGGGGCTTGCGCCCCAGCCCTATCAGGTAGAGCCACAGTAAGAGGTCCTTGCCGCCCGCCAATCAAAGCGGGCGGACAACTGCCTGATACTCACCTTATACGGCAATGGGGTGCGAAACCACCAACCAAAGACTTAGTACCTGGTCGGGGTGTCGAAAACAGTAGAGCAGCCACCTCACTGTGAACTGTCGAGACTCAACCACTGACCATGAGAGTTGTCCGCACACCAGGCGAACAACATCTCTGTGACATTACCAGGCTTGTCCTCTGGCTAAATGCACCCCGGCTACGATATCTACCTCTGTACGTTATCAGCCCTATAACTATCATGCTGGACGCAGAAGAGATGCAGACCAGCGGACATTGCACACCTGCCCCACTGTGTCAACACCCCAGGTGGCGGGGAATGCTAGGCGTACCATCCCTGCATAGAAGCCAAGAAAATAAAGGGAAAAAGAGATACCCCACTCACATGCAAATGCTACGTTTCTGGCAGGACGTGACGATCCTGGGATACAGACACACTGGACTGCCTCTCTCCTGGGTAAACCAGTCTATCTCATATATCATCTCACATATCATCATTGCACCCTATAGACACGAGTAGCGAAGACTCGATAGTCTGGTAAGACAACTTCCATAAGAGAGACAACTCTGATCATAAACAACTGCTGCCTTGCAGATAGGCTGGGGACAGCTAAAGGCTAAGGAGGGCATCCCTACAGAAACGACTGTTGAAATCGGATGCACGGGGCCGCAAGCCTAACAAAACAGTGCAACGTAAATCGCAGTATGATGGCAGTACAACCTATTAGAAAAACGCATGGCGCTCATCCTGCGGAGTCCCGCCAGGCAGCGATAGTGCCGGGCCTCACGCCTCGAAGGGGCCCACCCTTGACTACTGGTGGTCACCCACCCATGTGTCGTGGAGTCAAGGCACATGGCTATGGGGCAACTTCTATTGGCCAAAACCTCAAGACCCTCAAAATACTACAGTGGAATGCGGAGGGAGTCATTAACAAAAAACTTTCCCTAACACACCACCTGCATGAAGGTAAGATTGACGTGGCATGTATCCAGGAAACGCACCTCAACAATAACCATAAATTCTCAATCAGAGGATATCAGACCTTCCGTCTAGATAGAGAAGGCCACAAAGGAGGGGTCCTGATACTGACCAGAAACTGCATACCGAGTAGCGCGGTATCTGTCAATCACACCGGACAAGCAGAAATTGTAGGAGTTGACATAATGGCTCAAGAGACGAAGCTCCGCATTTTCAATCTGTACGGGCCACCAAATAGAGACCTATCGCTCTCGAGTATGAAGGTCAGAGACTCCAACTGCATAGTAGTTGGAGATTTCAACAGCCACTCGGAGAGATGGGGATACTCTGACACAGACAGCAGAGGTGACGAAGTGGAAGATTGGGAGATAGATGCAAATCTCTCCCTAATCAATAGGCCGGAGGATAGCCCTAGCTTCTATTCAAGAACATGGCATACCACCTCGACTCCAGATTTGGCCTTCTCCACACAGGACATACACCATAAAATAGACCGCCAGGTGCTAAACCAACTGGCAGGTAGCGACCACAGGCCGATCAGGCTAACCATCGACATGGAAGTAGGCCCACAGGAAACGAAACCGCTCCCACGTTGGAATTACAAACGAGCCGACTGGGACAGATTTGCAATCCTGACAGATGGGCTGTGTGAAACCATCAACACACGAAACACCAAAATGAAGCTTGTGGTAGAGAGCCTAAGCAAGGCAATAATGCAAGCCGCCACTGAAACCATCCCAAGAGGAGCTAGGAAAAACTATAAGCCCTACTGGAATGATGAGTTGCAGAAAGTGGAAGATGCAGTAACAAATGCTAGGAACATGGCAGAGCGAGAAAAATCCATGGAGGCAAACATCGCCCTCAAAGCCGCCGCGGCGAAGTACAAACACACTCTAGAGCAAACAGCAAGAGAAAGCTGGAAAAATAAAACGGAAAGTCTAAACCTGGACAAAGAAGGGAACAAGCTATGGAAGCTAGTCAGAGCCATGAACGACGAAACCCCGTCAAATAAACAAATTACTATCAAGCAGGGCGAGAACTTGATCACAGGTAAGAAAGCCGCAAACGCCTTTGTCGATCACTATGCCAGAGCAAACCACATCGAGGTCCCTGCAGATAAGCATACAGACATTAGCGAAGAGCTAAAGGGACACGAAAACATAAATACGGCTCCTGAAGAGCACATGATGGCCAAACTAACAATGCGCGAAATGGAAGAGGCTATGAGAACACTAAAGAAAAGGAAATCTCCCGGAAAAGACGGGATAACAAACGAAATGCTGATGGGGCTGGGCCAAACAGCGAAGAGAAAATTACTATCAGTCCTGAACCAAAGCTGGAAAAGGGGTATTGTACCCCAGGCATGGATAAACGCAATACTGGTACCAGTACCAAAAACAGGAAAGGATAAAACAGATCCAAATGGATACAGGCCCATCAGCCTACTGAGCGGTGTCGGCAAGCTGATGGAACGGATGATAAACACCAGACTGATGTGGCATCTGGAAGAAAAACGAATACTAATTCCACAGCAAGCCGGCTTTAGACAGCACAGATCCACTGAGGACCAGGTCATCCTCATAGCCCAGGAGATAGAAGATGCCTACCAGGCACAGAAACACACAGTAGCTGTTTGGGTGGATCTGGAAAAGGCATTTGACAAAGTCTGGAAGGATGGACTTAGAGTCAAGCTAAGAAGAAGTGATGTCTGTGGGAAGATGTACAAGTGGATCAACCACTACCTCAAACAAAGAACGGCCAGAGTCCAAGTACAAGGGCAGATGAGCAAAAAGGTGACACTCGAGCAGGGAGTACCCTAAGGGGGAGTATTGTCACCCACACTCTTCCTGGTATATATAAACGATATTACAGAGAATATACCAAGAAGAGTCCATAGCTCAATGTTTGCAGACGATCTGGCTATGTGGACCTCTGAAAAGAATCTCACCATAGCAAGAAATCGGATGCAGACGGCCCTAACATCGCTGGAAGAGTGGGCGAACTCATGGCTGGTCAAAATAAACGAGGAGAAAACCACATGCACAATATTCTCGCTTTCATTAAAACCCCAAAGTACCAAATTAAGTCTAAATGGCAAATTCCTGCAGCCAAACGACAACCCAACCTATCTGGGAGTCACATTTGATCGGCGCATGACATGGAAAAGTCAGATTGAGAGAAACCGAATGAAAGCCAGAGAAAGAATGGCAATCATGAGGAAACTTGCTGGCACAAGCTGGGGAGCAGACGAAGGCATACTAAAGAAACTGTATAGTGGAAGAGTGAGACCAGTTCTCGAGTATGGCATTGCGGCATGGACAACAGCAGCGAAGGCGAACTTCGATAAAGTTAACAAACTTCAAAACCAAGCCATGAGAATTATAACAGGTGGCATGAAGTCAACGCCAATTGTAGAACTTGAAAAGATTACAAAACTGCAATCCATGACCGATAGAAGAGACTGCAGAGCCCAGCTGCAGTCAGAGAAACTCCGAAGACTGACGGACCATCCAATGCACCAGAGACTAAACAATTTGGGAAATGGGAAACTAAAGCGGAGAAACTTTGCAGAAATAGCCAAAGCAAAGATGCACGAAGATCCCATAAACGCACTAACAACACCAAAACCCATCACTACTGTACGAAAACCTACCTGGAGGCAGGATATATTTCCAGAGGTGGTAGAAAATATACCAGGTATTGCAAACAAAAACTGCTAGACTGAAAAAGAAAGGAGAGATACTACCCTAAGCTTCAAAACGAACAGCTACCCAAGCATGGACTGGACCCATGCATACACCGACGGTTCTGTAACAAACACTACACAGAACGGAGGGGCAGGAGCATTCCTGAACCTACCAAATGGCAGACAAATAACACTGTCACTCGCTACTGGTAAGTACACAAGCAATTTCAGAGCGGAGGCAGAGGCACTGAGGGCGGCAGTGGAAGAAATGGTGACACACAGTGAAAATGAGAGCCATATAGTTCTGCTGACAGATGCTCTCGCCGTAGTCACAGCGCTAAAAAGCCAGAAAAACACTGAGCTTAATGACTTAAGAGCAGCACTCTGCAAACTGTGCCAGCAGTCTGCACCAAAAAGGGTAGTGGTACAGTGGGTTCCATCCCACTGCAACATCCAAGGCAACGAGGAGGCAGACAGACTGGCAAAAGAAGGTGCAAGACTACCTCAAACAGATACCAGTATGACGTACGAAGAGTCAAAACAGCTTATCAAAGCCAGATACATGACCAAATGGGAAACCGAACATACTGGTTACACCAAAAACGATGCCTATTACCAGTTGAACCGAAGAGAGCAGGTCGTTGTCTTCAGACTTCGCACTGGCCACAACAGACTGAGGTACCACCTATTCAACAAATTGAAGATAGGGTGTACCGACGAATGCCCGTGCGGTACCGGTAAAATGACCGCTGAACATCTGCTGCAGAACTGCCCGACATACGAGGATCAGAGAGAGCAGATGTGGCCATTACCAGTGGAACTGCAAGACAAGCTCTATGGCAGTGGCGAGAGCCTCAGGATGACCGCCACTTTTTTCGAAAAAATAATGGTTACTGTCTGACTGCGTACGCAGAAGAAGAAGAAGAAACTGTTGGTGCAAAATCTCCACTGATGTTTTAATAGTCTCAGCCTCTGCTTCACAGCTTGAACGGTTTTCGCACATGAATCACAAAACTGGTATATGGACCTATCCGGGTATTTCAAATGGTTACCATACCCTGCAAAAGAGGTAGATTTGAATGCTGATCCATCCGTATAGACCAGGACTGCCTATTTTTGGTAGCTAGAGACTGTCTCTAGGGCACATGTCTTGAGGATTTCAGGTGGTGTCTCCTTGGTGGCTGCCTTTTCTGCCAGGTGTGTTTTTAATAACTGGCAGGCAAAGATTTTCCCAAGTGGTTGGTCCAAAAAACCAATTTTCCGTTTCTCTCCCCTATGACAGATTTGAATATGGCTTTCCTCTTCTGCTACATCCAGTAGGGGCACTTGCTTCAGTCTTCTCTTTTGGTTCCAAGTGTCTATTTGCACCCTATTAGGATGGTCATTTTCTTGTCTCTTGTATCTCTCTACCGCTTCAGTCAGTGCCCCCTTTCTCCTGATATATAACGGTTCTATGTTGGCCTCTATCTCGCACGCCGCTGTAGTTGTTGATCTCATTACCCCACAAATTAGCATGAGAGGTTGATTCTGCACCCGGTGAATAGAAGAGATATTTATACTCACAGTGGTCTGTAGTCCATCATAGGTCGTACATAACCACAGTTGCCGAAGAGTTTGTTTATCAACTCTCCAATTTGTTTTAGCAAATCTGTTGGTTAAGTTTAAACGCTTGGTTGCTTTACGCAATGTTGTGAAATGCTATCTTGTCCGTGACAGTCATCAATGTTAGTACTGGACTAGTTAGAATAGACAACACGTTTTATCTGTCGTATTGTACAGACAGATGTTGTGGACGGCACAGCCTGGCTAACACACAGATGTTGTGGACGGCACAGCCTGGCTAACAGACAGATGTTGTGCACGGCTCAGCCTGGCTAACAGACAGATGTTGTGCACGGCTCAGACTGGCTAACAGACAGATGTTGTGGACGGCTCAGCCTGGCTAACAGACAGATGTTGTGGACGGCTCAGCCTGGCTAACAGACAGATGTTGTGTACGGCTCAGCCTGGCTAACAGACAGATGTTGTGGACGGCTCAGCCTGGCTAACAGACAGATGTTGTGGACGGCTCAGCCTGGCTAACAGACAGATGTTGTGTACGGCTCAGCCTGGCTAACAGACAGATGTTGTGGACGGCTCAGCCTGGCTAACAGACAGATGTTGTGTACGACTCAGCCTGGCTAACAGACAGATGTTGTGGACGGCTCAGCCTGGCTAACAGACAGATGTTGTGGACGGCTCAGCCTGGCTAACAGACATATGTTGTGGACGGCTCAGCCTGGCTAACAGACAGATGTTGTGGACGGATGAGCTAGTCTAATTTTACTGCAACAATGAGAAAATGCTAATGCGTTCCATTTAAAGGAAAGATTTGTGGAAAGCAAATCTGGTGTGATCTGGTTTGACGTTAATTTCTTGGTGTTGCTTCTGGCGTCTTAAATCATAAGGCTGTCAATTTTTATGTAAACCTTTTGTTTGTTGTTTATATTCTGATTTCCTTGGTTTTGTCAATATTAATCTACAATTGCGTTGTGTTGCTTCCACTGTTAGTATTTCCATTTTTGCTGGCACATCTTGTTGCTGATTCGAGAGCAGAGTAATATCCCGTGCAAAATGAAGATTATCATCAAATGTAAATTGTATTGCTGTTGTCCTGACGTCTCTTGATTGACACATTAGCCAGTTATTAACCTTCGCAGATCACCGGCGTCTCTGTCTGACCCGCTTGAATTCTAAATGGGTTTACAACGAGTCTTATCGATGTGGTCTCGACAATCTGAGCAAGTCTCAGAACTCGGATGCCATAAATCCGGACCAACAGGGAATCTGGAGGTTTTAAAAATCTTAAACTCTTTGTAAAACTTCCGGACATTTGCGCGGGAAGCGCATGCGCGTACAGGTGTGGAGTCCTTATCATAGAATGGACATAAACATGCTAGAAAGAATACAAAAATGAGCGACAAAGATGATAGTGGGATTCCAGAATTACATTTATGAGGAACGACTCAGAAAAACCGGCCTACAGTGTCTCGAAGAGAGAAGAATTCGTGGTGACTTAATACAGGTTTATAAGATGATCAGAGGAATCGATAAATTAGACTATAACAAGTTTTTTAAAATACAGCCATCTACAATAACACAAGGGCATAGCTACAAGCTGACTAAAGAGAGGTCCAGGTTAGATATTATTAAATATTGTTTTAGTCAGAGAAAGGTGTCTGCGTGGAATACATTGCCAGGGGAGGTAGTAGAGGCAGGGACAGCTAATGCATTTAAGAATAAACTGGATGCGCATAGCTTTTGGGGCAAGGTGATGTAAGTGTGACTGGTTGTACACAGACTCTGCAGGGTCTTCTAAACCAGTATTTAAAAAAAGACGTTAAGTTAAGTTAAGTGACCGACTTGCACAGAGCCAGCAGACGAACACATGAACGCCATTTTGGAAAGATCAACTAAACAGACAACACCGTCATTGTGTGCTTTATCTAAATGTATCCAGTCTTTCCAAGGCCTCTTTATGGTAGTTCTTGAGTGGATTACAGGAGCCCTTACTGGAAGTCATTTGGTGGGTTTCAGGGTCCGTTAAATGAAGTCCTTGAGTGAGTTCCAAGGCCACTTTATTGAGAGAAATCGAATAGGCCGACTGCACCTCCCTGCATGTCAGGCCCACTGCACCTCCATGCATGTCGTAAAATGAATGTCACTAAGAGAGTTGTGCATGTGACTAGCTATCTCAACTTGTAAAACAAACAGCTATAGAAACCACCATTGCAAAATCCCACAAAAACGGAGGTTTCCTAAAAAAAGGCCACCGTTAGTGTTGGCCCACATACTTCTGTTGAGGTGGAACCGGGATAAAGCAAGCATTAAGAGAGTGGTAACACGAATGCTTTAGTAATGAGAGCTGACATCAGAAAGTCTATAACTTAATATATCAAATAAGCAAACAAAACTATTCTAGAACTCACAGCCTTGGCTGCGGCTTACATTCAGAAACTTGGCTACGCCTTTCATTCATAGCCTTGGCTACGCCTTACATTCACAGCCTTGGCTGCGGCTTACATTCACAGCCTTGGCTAGGCCTTACATTCACAGCCTTGGCTACGCCTTACATTCACAGACTTGGCTACGCCTTACATTCACAGACTTGGCTACGCCTTACATTCACAACCTTGGCTACGCCTTACATTCACAACCTTGGCTACGCCTTACATTCACAACCTTGACTACGCATTACATTCACAGACTTGGCTACGCATTACATTCACAGCCCGGGCTGCACCTTATAATTACCTTTCTGTAAGAAAAGAACTTAACTTAACGTTTTTATGTTCATTGAAGAGACTCTGAAACCCGTTTCTTTTACATTAACTTGATCTAAAAATACCTATGCGCATCCAATCTATTCTTGAATGCATTAATTGACTCTGCCTCTTTTATTTCATGTGACAATGCATTCCAAGCGTTCATGACTCTCCGACTAAAAACATATTACCTGGTATCTATTCTCGACCATTCTGACATAAGCTAATACTAGGAAGCCTCGATGAAGTGTTTCACAAATAGTTTTCTATTAAAATGTGTTTGCTCATACATTTGTTATTCTTTCTTATTTTTAAATGTACATTCAAAAAAAATCGGGAAAACTAAGTATGCAGAAAATCCAAAATTCAATAAATATAAGGTCAGACCAAGCGCCATCTCCCCATAGTAGGCGGACTAGTGGAGAAGACCTCCAATTGTTCCCTTTTTGACGGGAGTAAACAGCGTGTTCCAGCATGTCAGGTATGTGGTAAGCATTGCAGCATGTCAGGTATGTGGTAAGCACTGCATCATGTCAGGTATGTGGTAAGCACTGCAGCATGTCAGGTATAGGGTAAGCACTGCAACATGTCAGGTATGTGGTAAGACTTTAATAAGACGGGGTGGGGTTGCGGCTGGCTATCCCATGTTGTAGAGGCGACGAAGGAGAACTGAAGTTGTTGCTGACCTTTGCCTATCCTGCAGAGATGACTATGGACGGGTGGGGTTGAGGATGGCTATCTCCACCCGGAAAGAGCTACAGACACACAAGTATGGACAGATTAACTTTAAGATAAAATTTATGTCAGTTATTCAAGATAGAAGAAGCTCGTCTACCAATGACTCAGTGCTGAGAAGACTGTCAGAAATTTGGATTGCTGAATTATCGGTTTTGTTATAGATCCAAAGAAGTGAAGATTGATGGGACAGATTGCTCAAAACAAGAAGACGGCATCCATGTTGAAGATCTATGCTCCAATGGGAGCAGAACGGTGATGGTGCCGATGACAACCTGCCTGGGAGGTTACAGTTCCTCCACGTGTCGCTCTACTAGTATGGTATCCGGTTGCGCTTCAATGACGTCAGTCATTGTCCGTTTGGTGAGCGCGTGGTGTAGCGCAATCTTGGCTTGCAAACCCAACAGGCCAGGTTCAACATCACTTCGTCTTCAGATTGACTGGCCATGTCGGGGATTGGTCTTGGTATGACAGCTTCTCCAGGTACAGAGAGGATTGGCAAAACTGCTGTAGTGCAACACTGCTATAGTGGAACACAGAGACCAACATATTACAAACAGATACACACACGCATCCATACACTGGCCAATATGTCCTGATATAAGCTAAATAGACTAGGGTCTGGGGTTAACATGGACGTGCATTCTACGGTCTGGGGTTGACATGGGCGTGCATTCTACGGTCTGGGGTTAACATGGACGTGCATTCTACGGTCTGGGGTTGACATGGACGTGCATTCTACGGTCTGGGGTTAACATGGACGTGCATTCTACGGTCTGGGGTTAACATGGACGTGCATTCTACGGTCTGGGGTTAACATGGACGTGCATTCTACGGTCTGGGGTTGACATGGACGTGCATTCTACGGTCTGGGGTTAACATGGACGTGCATTCTACGGTCTGGGGTTAACATGGACGTGCATTCTACGGTCTGGGGTTAACATGGACGTGCATTCTACGGTCTGGGGTTAACATGGACGTGCATTCTACGGTCTGGGGTTAACATGGACGTGCATTCTACGGTCTGGGGTTAACATGGACGTGCATTCTACGGTCTGGGGTTAACATGGACGTGCATTCTACGGCTGGGGTTAACATGGACGTGCATTCTACGGTCTGGGGTTAACATGGACGTGCATTCTACGGTCTGAGGTTAACATGGGCGTGCATTCTACGGTCTGGGGTTAACATGGACGTGCATTCTACGGTCTGAGGTTAACATGGACGTGCATTCTACGGTCTGAGGTTAACATGGACGTGCATTCTACGGTCTGGGGTTAACATGGACGTGCATTATACGGTCTGGGGTTAACATGGACGTGCATTCTACGGTCTGAGGTTAACATGGACGTGCATTCGCCAGTAGAATACGTGTTCGCCAGTAGAATAAGTGTTCGCCAGTAGAATTCATGAAGACAGACAAACCTTTCAAAAACAAAACAAAACTAACGTCCGTTTATTGTCCATGCCCGTGTTCATACCACACTGTAACCTCCCAAGCATATAGTAAAAGGCAACTAAGGAGGGTCTGACATGGGGTCGGTTACCCCACTCTGTAGAACCTGCACGCCACAAGGGAAAGACAAGAAGGCCTCCCAACTCATGGTAGAAGCTGAGTGACAGTAAGTGTCCGAATTACTGCACCTCCCCACGGCAACCCGGCCTTGCTCGTACCGAGTCGATCACGTCGGAGATTCAGTCGCTGCTCTCCCCAACAGCGTGTTCTGATAAGTTTCTCCACCGTTCCCCTACACGACCAGGATGCTGCTGTCACCTAACACACTATTTCATTCAACAGTTTAGCCACTTCTGATCTGGCCGTGCTAAGATAAACATGTCGATGGGTCACCCCAGGTTCATTACATTCAACGATTCTGATAGCGCGTGCAGAGACAGACACTTATCAATCTCACGTGACTTACATCTATCCAGGAGCCAATCGAATGGAGCCAGCGATTACACAAGTTCTGAAACTATCTTAAGATTGAGTTCAATCAATGGGATAATTCGATGGGTGAGAGAAGTTATTGGATGGGAGAAGTTCACGGATAGAACACGTGACTGGATGGACGATGTTAATGGGCTGTCAAGTAAATGGATGGGAGATGCTATTTAAATTGATGGGAGATGTTATTGGATGGAACACGTTGATGGAGGGATATATTAATAGTTGAAAGAAGTGAATAAAATGGAGAATTGTCTGGAGAACATTAATCAAAGAGAGAGAGAGAGAGAGAGAGAGAGAGAGAGAGAGAGAGAGAGAGGGGGGACAGGAAATACTTGGTCTAGGGCTGTTTTGTTCTAGTCAATTTCCTGTCCACCTCCCGCTCAGGTGGTCGTGGACAGAATCGAATTCTGTTATCTTCTGTTATCGATGAAAAGTCGAACCCGTTTGTGACTTATTAGATTCTGGCCAGACTAAAGAAAAGTTTATAATTAGATGCAAACAGTCAAGTTGTTAGAACACCTCAACTCGTGTGTGTGCCTGTTCAGCTTTTATCATGTCCACTACAGGACCCACCTCGTGTCCACTACAGGACCCACCTCGTGTCCACTACAGGACCCACCTCGTGTCCACTACAGGACCCACCTCGTGTCCACTACAGGACCCACCTCGTGTCCACTACAGGACCCACCTCGTGTCCACTACAGGACCCACCTCGTGTCCACTACAGGACCCACCTCGTGTCCACTACAGGACCCACCTCGTGTCCACTACAGGACCCACCTCGTTTCCACTACAGGACCCACCTCGTGTCCACTACAGGAGCCACCTCGTGTCCACTACAGGACCCAACTCGTGTCCACTATCAGACGAACTCCTAGTCAGCGTCAGAGATCGCTGACGCCTGTCTAGAAATTCTTACATGACTTGTCAATCTCTCCTAGCTAGAAGACTCCCACAATCATGGTGGTGGTCATCTCACTAACATAGACAAAAGGACTGCGTGTGTAGATATGCCATCTGAGTTAATTGGAAAGCTGTAGAAAAAATACATAGCAGTGTGATACGGGAATGAACGAGAGAATAACTGGGTTCCCTTGGTTCGGAAGAAGAAGCAAATCTGTCACTTCCAGAAATTGCGTTGACATCGAGTCCAGCTCATTACCATGGGCCGTACACACACACAGCCGGGTCAATTGGTTCTGTGATAGCGCTGCAGCAATCTTAATAATGGCGAGTTTCTTTCTTCGACTGATCCCCATCTTGATTGAGAGGTTGAATATTTGTTTCTGGTTGGCCTCACTTCTCAGGTGAGTGCCTCGGTGGCAGGCTGGCAGAAATAAGATTCTTTCACTGACTTGTCTAAGACTGACCGGACTTTCTACCGTCCGGCTGTTGTAGCAGATTCATTCCTCTCTTGTGTAACACTGACTAGACTTTATATCGTCTGACACAGACGGTGACTGAATGAAATAGTTCTATATAGGTTCTGTAAGAGATCATGACTGTTAGAGGCCATGACTGTTAGAAGTCATGACTGTTAGGGGACATGACTGTTCGAGGCAATGACTGTTAGAGGCCATGACTGTTAGAGACCATGACTGAAATAAATATTTTATATGATAGTAAACATGGTGACTGAATCTAGTAACAGAGTTTTTTTAAATGGAGCAAGAAGTGGGGTCAGCAAGAGGCGGAGATCAAACAACGTCCTGACATTCACACACAGATCTGACAACAGACCCTGCCTGAAATTCACACACAGATCTGACAACAGACCCTGCCTGACATTCACACACAGATCTGACAACAGACCCTGCCTGACATTCACACACAGATCTGACAACAGACCCTGCCTGACATTCACACACAGATCTGACAACAGACCCTGCCTGACATTCACACACAGATCTGACAACAGACCCTGCCTGACATTCACGCAAAGATCTGACAACAGACCCTGCCTGACATTCACACACAGATCTGACAACAGACCCTGCCTGACATTCACACACAGATCTGACAGACAGACCCTCCCTGATATTGGCACAAAGATCTGACAACAGACCCTGCCTGACATTCACACACAGATCTGACAACAGACCCTGCCTGACATTCACACACAGATCTGACAACAGACCCTGCCTGACATTCACACACAGATCTGACAAAAGACCCTGCCTGACATTCACACACAGATCTGACAACAGACCCTGTCTGACATTCACACACAGATCTGACAACAGACCCTGCCTGACATTCACACACCGATCTGACAACAGACCCTGCCTGACATTCACACACAGATCTGACAACAGACCCTGCCTGACATTCACACACAGATCTGACAACAGACCCTGCCTGACATTCACACACAGATCTGACAACAGACCCTGCCTGACATTCACACACAGATCTGACAGACAGACCCTATCTGATATTGGCACAAAGATCTGACAACAGACCCTGCCTGACATTCACACACAGATCTGACAACAGACCCTGCCTGACATTCACACACAGATCTGACAAAAGACCCTGCCTGACATTCACACACAGATCTGACAGACAGACCCTCCCTGATATTGGCACAAAGATCTGACAACAGACCCTGCCTGACATTCACACACAGATCTGACAACAGACCCTGCCTGACATTCACACACAGATCTGACAAAAGACCCTGCCTGACATTCACACACAGATCTGACAACAGACCCTGCCTGACATTCACACACAGATCTGACAATTGACCCTGCCTGACATTCACACACAGATCTGACAGACAGACCCTCCCTGATATTGGCACAAAGATCTGACAACAGACCCTGCCTGACATTCACACACAAATCTGACAACAGACCCTGCCTGACATTCACACACAGATCTGACAGACATACCCTCCCTGATATTGGCACACAGATCTGACAACAGACCCTGCCTGACATTCACACACAGATCTGACAACAGACCCTGCCTGACATTCCCACACAGATCTGACAACAGACCCTCCCTGATATTGGCACAAAGATCTGACAACAGACCCTGCCTGACATTCACACACAGATCTGACAACAGACCCTCCCTAATATTGGCACAAAGATCTTACAACAGACCCTGCCTGAAATTCACACACAGCAACCGCGGCATGCACATTTGCGACAGCTACATGTTGGCTACTTACTTGACGGGGATAGGGCAGCCTGTCCCAGGTCACTGCTGACGGAGGCGCTGCTGCGGGGAATGCGACCTGAAACAGAACGATGTAAGTGGCGATGAATACAATGATGGCGGCTCTATGGTGTGGAATAGTAAACGTTGGTGTAATACTATTCACTTTGGTTATATAGCAATCTGGTTAGCGCTGCTGCATTCTCATTGACAAGCTCCCAGATTAAATCGCTGACCCAGACACACTCACGTCTAACAAGCTGTAAATGGGTTTCTGACTTACTGTTATGAAAGAAGAGATGTTAGTTACCCACCGCAAGCGATGATGTCGACATGACCAGACGGTTGGCGTCTTGATGACTAGCCTGTGCTGCATGTGGAGCAGGGGGAGTCATCAACCACACGCTCTGGTCCAGAGCTACCCTGGAGTAGTGAGAAGACGATCAGACGAGGCGACTGGTGGTTATTCATCATGTAGGAACTCTCATTTTACCTTCCTGGCGTACAGTAGGCTGCTTGACACTTGCGGCATTTGGTCGCCGAGTGTTCGTGTATCGCCACTTTGAGAGGCGAGTGTCTTCCATCGGGACAATGGCGAGTGTTTTACATCGGGACTATGGCGAGTGTTTTACATCGGGACTATGGCGAGTGTCTTCCATCGGGACTATGGCGAATTTTTTACATCGGGACTATGGCGAGTGTTTTACATCGGGACTATGGCGAGTGTTTTACATCGGGACTATGGCGAGTGTTTTACATCGGGACTATGGCGAATTTTTTACATCGGGACTATGGCGAGTGTTTTACATCGGGACTATGGCGAGTGTTTTACATCGGGACTATGGCGAGTGTTTTACATCGGGACTATGGCGAGTGTTTTACATCGGGACTATGGCGAGTGTTTTACATCGGGACTATGGCGAGTGTTTTACATCGGGACTATGGCGAATGTTTTACATCGGGACTATGGCGAGTGTTTTACATCGGGACTATGGCGAATGTTTTACATCGGGACTATGGCAACCCCTATCAAGGAAAGTCGTTTTCTGCGTCAGTCTCTAACACTTTATTCCCGGTGGCGGTGTTTGCTAGCAATCTTATAATGTTGATCAGCGCAGACATTTACAGCTGGACAGCGGAAATATTGATACAGCCCGGTTTATCCGTCTTCAACTTGAATTTCTCTGAAGCTTCTTCCCTAATCTTTGGCTCTCCCCAGTCTACTTATCAAGCTGCATACCCAACTTTTGGTTGTCCACAGCCTACCTATAAGGAAGGAGCAGTTTGTTGCAGGATGTCCACTTATAGAATAGCCATCTTACTGACCTATGGAGCATTTCCTTGTGGATGTGTGGTTATATAAGGAGTCTAACCCAAACGCACGTCCATTAGGATGTACAACAGGTTGTGCTCCACGCTCACAGACATCCTAATGTGTGCACACCATTCATGTGTTACAGGTTCACACCCGGAAGTTGGGGTGGTACTATGCTCACGATTTATTTGCAGATAGCTGTTAAGGACCCCATGGTCAGCTGGGACGAATGACAAGCAAGTGCCATGGAAAACAAGTGCTTAGGAAAACAAGTGCTTAGGAAGACAAGTGCTAAAGAAGACAAGTGCTAAAGAAGACAAGTGCGCAATGACATCTTTGTTCATCACGGAGAAGCAAACCTCTTTGTTCATTCACGGAGAAGCAAACCTCTTTGTTCATTCACGGAGAAGCAAACCTCTTTAAGAAAAGATAATAGCTCGAGCCGGTGGTGAATAAAGAGTCAGAACGAGAGAAGGTAGTCGACGCTTTCAGGTTGTGATTTACAGGAGAGTCAGTAACTTAACTGATCAACAGAACAAGAGACACGAACAAGTGAAGATCATCGGCCGTCTACCGTCAACTGGATACAGGAATCAGCAACGATCGTCTACCTCAACTGGATATAAGAATCATCAACGACCGTCTACATCAACTATATACAAGAATCATTAACGACCGTCTACCTCAACTGGATACAAGAATCATTAACGACCGTCTACCTCAACTGGATACAAGAATCATCAACGACCGTCTACCTCAACTGGATACAAGAATCATCAACGACCGTCTACCTCAACTGGATACAAAAATCCTTAACGACCGTTTACCTCAACTGGATACAAGAATCATCAACGACCGTCTACCTCAAATGGAAACAAGAATCATTAACGACCGTCTACCTCAACTGGATACAAGAATCATTAACGACCGTCTACCTCAACTGGATACAAGAATCATCAACGACCGTCTACCTCAACTGGATACAAGAATCATCAACGACCGTCTACCTCAACTGGATACAAGAATCATCTACGACCGTCTACCTCAACTGGATACACGAATCATCAACGACCGTCTACCTGAACTGGATACAAGAATCATCAACGACCGTCTACCTCAACTGGATACAAGAATCATGAACGACCGTCTACCTCGACTGGATACAAGAATCATTAACGACCGTTTGCCTCAACTGGATACAAGAATCATCAACGACCGTCTACCTGAACTGGATACAAGAATCATCAACGACCGTCTACCTCAACTGGATACAAGAATCATCAACAACCGTCTACCTCAACTGGATACAAGAATCATCAACAACCGTCTACCTCAACTGGATACAAGAAACAGAAAATAACCAGATCACGACATAGCCCAGACGTCAGGTAGCCATGGCACATAGCAATTGTAATTGTGGCACATAGCAATTGTAATTGTGGCACCAAGCAATTGTAATTGGGGCACATATCAATTGTAATTGTGGCACATATCAATTGTAATTATGGCACATAGCAATTGTAATTGTGGCACCTAGCAATTGTAATTGTGGCACCTAAAATGCCAGTTCTATTTACTCGCACAATTTCAACAATCACGTATTTCCACCGGTATGCCTAGTACATATATTGTTCCATGTCGCCTAGATTTCTCTCTGGTTTCCAGATTTAGTTCTGGCTCCTAGATTTAGCTCTGTGTCTTAGATTTAGCTCTGGCTTTTAGATTTAGTTCTGTGTCCTAGATTTAGCTCTGGGTCCTAGATTTAGCTCTGGATCCAAGATTTACCTCTGGATCCTAGATTTAGCTCTGTCTCCTAGATTTACCTCTGGGTCCTAGATTTAGCACTGGCGCCTAGATTTAGTTCTGGCTCCTAGATTTAGTTCTGGCTCCTACATTTAGTTCTGGCTACTAGATTTAGCTCTGGCTTCTAGATTTAGCTCTGGCTTCTAGATTTAGCTCTGGCTTATAGATTTGGATCTGGCTCATGGATTTAGCTGTGGTTACTAGATTTAGCTCTGACTCCTGGATTTAGCTGTGGTTCCTAGATTTAGCTCTGGCTACTAGATTAAGCTATGGCTACTAGATTTAGCTCTGGCTCCTGGATTTAGCTCTGGCTACTAGATTTAGCTCTGGCTCCTGGATTTAGCTCTGGCTACTAGATTTAGCTCTGCCTCCTGGATGTAGCTCTGGCTACTAGATTTAGCTTTGGCTCCTGGATTTAGCTGTGGTTCCTAGATTTTCGCCCTGTTCCTATATTTCCTTCTGGCTCCTAGATTTTCCTTTAGCTTCTAGACTTTCCTCTGGTTCCTAGATATTTCCATGGCTCCTAGATTTACCACTGACTTCTAGATTTTATCATGGCGCATAGATTTACCCCAGATTTTGATATTTCCAGCTGGATCCTAGATTTTCCCCTGGCTGCTAGATCGTGTACACACTTCTTACTCACCGCTTTAATCGTTTTGAGAAGATTTGAACGAAAAGCCTCCTCTTTGTCTCAATTCCATTCTCATCTATTTTATATATCCTCAGCCGCCTGCTTCAGCATTTCGTCTTTCACTTTTTCTTCTGTCAATCTCCCGGAGACGAGTTGCTCGCTCTGTTTTGATTGGTTATTGAGCTTTCTCTTAAAATACTGAATGCTGATCCGCACTAAACAGGCGTTTGTCACGTGTGAATCGTGGAGGCGTGCATGCTCATTAGTTGGAGAGTGTTCTACCTCTATTAGTTGCCTAATACGGCATGATTTCAGTGCGCCAGTGGCCCTATTCTCATCTCTATCAAGTACAGATCTCTAAAAATAACCACTAGGGGAAACGACATGTAATATCTGCATACACCCTGCAGATATGTGAGTGACAGATCATTCTTGCTTACTGCCAGTGACAGGTCATTCTTGCTTACTGCCAGTGACAGGTCATTATTGCTTACAGCCAGTGACAGGTCATTATTGCTTACAGCCAGTCACAGGTCATTCTTACTTACAGCCAGTCACAGGTCATTCTTGCTTACTGCCAGTGACAGGTCATTATTGCTTACAGCCAGTGACAGGTCATTCTTACTTACAGCCAGTGACATGTCATTCTTGCTTACAGCCAGGTGATTCTTGCTTACAGCCAGGTGATTCTTACTTACATCCAGTGACAAGTCATTCTTGCTTACAGCCAGGTCATTCTTGCATACAGCCAGGTCATTCTTGCTTACAGCCAGTGACAGGTCATTCTTACTTACAGCCAGTGACATGTCATTCTTGCTTACAGCCAGGTGATTCTTACTTACATCCAGTGACAAGTCATTCTTGCTTACAGCCAGGTCATTCTTGCTTACAGCCAGTAACAGGTCATTCTTGCTTACAGCCAGGTCATTCTTGCTTACGGTCAGGTCATTCTTGCTTACAGCCAGGTGATTCTAGCTTACAGCCAGGTCATTCTTTCTTACGGTCAGGTCATTCTTGCTTACAGCCAGGTCATTCTTGCTTACAGCCAGGTCATTCTTGCTTACGGTCAGGTCATTCTTGCTTACAGCCAGGTTATTCTAGCTTACAGCCAGTAACAGGTCATTCTTGCTTACAGCCAGGTCATTTTTGCTTACAGCCAGTGACAGGTCATTCTTACTTACAGCCAGTGACAGGTCATTCTTGCTTACAGCCAGGTCATTCTTGTTTACAGCCAGATCATTCTTGCTTACAGCCAGGTCATTGTAGCTTGCAGCCAGTAACAAGTCATTCTTGCTTTCAGCCAGGTCATTCTAGCTTACAGCCAGTGACAGGTCATTCTTGCTTTCAGCCAGGTCATTCTGGCTTACAGCCAAAAGACAGGTCATTCTAGCTTACAGCCAGTGACAGGTCATTCTTGCTTACAGCCAAAAGACAGACCATTCTTGCTTACAGCTAGGTCATATTTCCTTTAGCCAGTGACAGACCATTATTGCTTACAGGCAGTGACAGGTCATTCTTGCTTATAGCCAAGTGATTCTTGCTTACATTCATGACAGGTCATTTTTGCTTACAGTCAGTGAAGGTCATTCTTGCTTACATTCATGAGAGGTCATTCTTGCTTACATTCATGACAGGTCATTCTTGCTTACATGCATGAGAGGTCATTTTTGCTTACAGCCAGTGACAGGTCATTCTTGCTTACATTCATGACAGGAAATTCTTCCTTACATTCACGACAGGTCATTCTTACGTACAGCCACTGAAGGTCATTCTTGCTTACATTCATGACAGGACATTCTTGCTTACATTCATGACAGGACATTCTTGCTTACATTCATGAGATATCATTCTTACTTACAGCTAGGGACAGGTCATTCTTGCTTACAGTCAGGTCATTATTGCTTACAGCCAGGGAAGGTCATTCCTGCTTACAGCAAGGTCATTCTTACTTACAGTCAGGTCATTCTTGCTTACAGCCAGGTCATTCTTGCTTACAGTCAGGTCATTCTTGCTTACAGCCAGGTCATTCTTGCTTACAGCCAGTGACTGGTCATTCTTACTTACAGCCAGTCACAGGTCATTCTTGCTTACAGCCAGTGACAGATCATTATCGCTTACAGAAAGGTCATTCTTGCTTACAGCCAAGTCATTCTTGCTTACAGCCAAGTCATTCTTGCTTACAGCCAAGTCATTCTTGCTTAGAGCCAGGTCATTCTTTCTTACAGTCAGTGAAGGTCATTCTTACTTACAGCCACTGACAGGTCATTCTTGCTTACAGACAGGTCATTTATGCTTACAACCAGGTCATTCTAGCTTACTGCAAGTAAAAGGTAATTCTTGCTTACAGACAGGTAATTCTTGCTTACAGCCAAAGACGGACCATTATTGCTTACAGCGAGTGACAGGCCATTATTGCTTACAGCCAGTGACAGGTCATACTTGCTTGCAGCCAGTGACTGACCATTATTGCTTACAGCCAGTGACAGGCCATTATTGCTTTCAGCCAGTGACAGGCCATTATTGCTTACAGCCAGTGACAGGTCATTCTTACTTACAGCCAGTGACAGGTCATTATTGCTTACATTCACGAAGGTCATTCTTGCTTACATTCACGACAGGTCATTCTTGCTTACATTCACGACAGGTCATTCTTGCTTACAGCCAGTGACAGGTCATTCTTGCTTACATTCACGAAGGTCATTCTTGCTTACATTCACGACAGGTCATTCTTGCTTACATTCACGACAGGTCATTCTTGCTTACATTCATGACATTACATTCTTGCTTACATTCATGACAGGACATTCTTGCTTACATTCATGACAGGACATTTTTGCCCACATTCATGACAGGACATTCTTGCTTACATTCATGACAGGACATTCTTGCTTACATTCATGACAGGTCATTCTTACTTACAGCCAGTGACAGGTCATTCTTTTTTACATTCATAACAGGTCATTCCTTCTTACAGCCATGTCATTAGTGCTTACAGCCAGGGACAGGTCATTCTTGCTTACAGCAAGGTCATTCTTACTTACAGCCAGTGACAGGTAATTCTTGCTTACATTCATAAGAGGTCATTCTTGCTTACAGCTAGGTCATTCTTGCTTACAGTCAGTGAAAGATAAACAATGTTGACTTACTTGTCTTTAAGCGCTTTGCAAATACGTGAAAGAAATCAGGATCAGTGGAGTCGAGGAAGTATAATTCACCGAGAGATTCCGGAATCTGGCAATCTTCCAGCAAAACTCCCATGATTCTCTGGTTGTGAAGGCTCATTTTAGTCAGCTGTTTCAGGGTCTTCTCGAAGGAGAACCACATCTCTTCCACGTACCGTCTGCTGAGGACCAGCACCACGCGCTCACTTAACATGGCCGCACAGAGAATACGTTGTTGTAAGGTCCCCGGATCTGCCTCGTCCTGCACAGAGGCGTATGCGCACGTGTAGTTAAAGGGCGGGGCTTCAAGGTGAGCGACTATATGCTCCACCCACTCCCTATCCTCTGGACAGTGAGAGAAGAACACATGGTACCGATACAAGTCCTGTATGGGTGGAGCCGACACTGTATCCTGATGCTGTAGAAGTGGATGGGTGTCGCGCATGGATAGCAGTTTGATTTCTTCTGCAGGGACTGTCTCGTTAACGATGTCGTCAGCGTAGTTGGTGTGATGAAAATGTTGCTGCTGCATTAAGTTAGTATAGCCTGTGGATGGTGTGCTGTCGGAGTAGCCCCCGAGACAAGAGTCTTTCATGTACTGGTTGTTATTGTGCTGGTAGTTGAGATAGTCATTGAGCTGGAACTGCTGATCGCTGACCTGCTCAAAGGTTGGACTTTCACACGAGTAAGGTATGAGAGACTGTTGGGAGTTTGAGATGCAGATTGTTACCCTCGGGTGACCTCCGTCTGTTTGGGTCTGGACTTTGGTCGAGTTAGTAGGATCTTCCTTAGCATTAGTTTGGTTGAGATCTTCCGTGGGAACATTGAGAAACAACGAGTCGTGATCAGGATCTGTGTGGAAGGTGGCCATTTGTGTTGGAATGGATGAGTGCGCCACAGCGTTGGGCGCGTAGGAATATGTGTTACTCGTGACAGGGAGGAATCGTGTGGAGCATGAGTTCAGTAGAGTCTCGTGCGGTGAGCAAGGGTACATTCGAGGCCCCCCGTTGGCGAGACCAAGATTCATGGTGCCTGTAGGCTGGTACAGGTCACTATTGTCCCGAAGCATAGAGAAGCCTTCCTCGGTAGGTAAGTCAGGCTCCCCACGTATACACGACGGTCTCTTAGTTCCAAGCGATTGGGGTGTGACCTCGATCGGCAGTTCGATGTTTCTATTGGCAGCCGCGTCTGAGCTCTCATCAAAAGTCAGACGGAATCTGTTGACTGCCACATTGGACAAACCCAGGTTCTTCATCTTCATTCTAACTGATGGACTAGGGGATGGTTGAGGTCGAAGCTCGCATGTGTTGCCCTCAGTTTCACAGTCTCTGGTCAAGTATGCGCTCTCGTTGTCATCATCGGCGTCCATCTCGGCAGGTCTGGCTGTAGACGACGGATTATAGGTCGGTCCAGGTGCCACAGGAAGCAGCTGGCTAGTGTTGGCTGCAATCCGCAAGAAGGAGCAGTTGCTGTGTCTTCGATTAGTATCACAAGTCTCCCATTGACCCGGGTTAGTCCCTACACCACTTGACTCACAAGTCTCCCATTGACCGGGGTTAGTCCCTACACCACTTGACTCACAAGTCTCCCATTGACCGGGGTTAGTCTCTACACCACTTGACTCACAAGTCTCCCATTGACCGGAGTTAGTCCCTACACCACTTGACTCAACAGTTTGGTTGTTGTCTCCAAATCGCATCTCTGAAACAAACACCAGACAAACAGGTTAATGGCAATATCCCAAATAACATAAAGCACATTGTTAACTGGTATTATGAAAGACGTCACTGCATTCCTGACATGCCCAAAAGTTCTAAATTTCGCTCTGAGTAAATAGAAAATGATGTAGAAAATGGTCCATTCCGTGACTCGCTAATTAAACATCAGCTTTCTTCAGAACACAGGACATAGCGAACATAGGACAGAGTGAACATAAGACATAGCGAACATAGGACAGAGTGAATATAGGACAGAGTAACATAGGACAGAGTGAACATAAGACAGAGTGAACATAGGACAGAGTGGACACATGACAGAATAAATACAGGACAAAATAGAACATAACAAGACTTTCTCTAACACAGACAGAACAAAACAAGTCTTTCTCTAAAACAGACAGAACAGAACACGAAACAACTGTAACGTAGTTTGGATGTGACTCGACACCATTCTCAAGCAGACATGACAGACCGCCATGACATTCAAAGATACAATTGATTATTCTGTTGTGGCGTTTCAAGGAACAAGAAACCACAAGCGAACACGATAAGCAAAACAGTGTATAAGTTAGTTATTGAAGTTGGAAACGCGTAACCATGTCAACAGGATTGCTTTACCATCGAACTCAACTCCGCAAGGAAGCCAATATGAGTGGGATCTGTTGAAATAACGTACCGCAGTAAAACATTCATTAGACTATCAGTGTACAATGTATGCGTACATATGTTCAGTGTATAATATATGCGTACATATGTTCAGTGTACAATGTATGCGTACATATGTTCAGTGTTCAATGTATGCGTCCATATGTTCAGTGTACAATGTATGCGTACATACGTTCAGTGTACAATGTATGCGTCCATATGTTCAGTGTACTATGTATGCGTACATATGTTCAGTGAATAATGTATGCGTACATATGTTCAGTGTACAATGTATGCGTACATATATTCAGTGTACAATGTATGCGTACATATGTTCAGTGTACAATGTATGCGTACATATGTTCAGTGTACAATGTATGCGTACATATGTTCAGTGTACAATGTATGCGTACATATGTTCAGTGTACAATGTATGCGTACATATGTTCAGTGAATAATGTATGCGTACATATGTTCAGTGTACAATGTATGCGTACATATGTTCAGTGTACAATGTATGCGTACATATGTTCAGTGTGCAATGTATGCGTACATATGTTCAGTGTATAATGTATGCGTACATATGTTCAGTGTACAATGAATGCGTACATATGTACAGTGTATAATGTATGCGTACAGATGTTCAGTGTACAATGTATGCGTACATATGTACAGTGTATAATGCATGCGTACATATGTTCAGTGTATAATGAATGCGTACATATGTACAGTGTATAATGCATGCGTACATATGTTCAGTGTATAATGTATGCGTACAGATGTTCAGTGTATAATGCATGCGTACAGATGTTCAGTGTATAATGTATGCGTACAGATGTTCAGTGTATAATGCATGCGTACATATGTTCAGTGTATAATGTATGCGTACATATGTTCAGTGTATAATGTATGCGTACAGATGTTCAGTGTATTCAGGAAGGCTGACGTGGAAGATGATGTTCAGCGGAGACGAAGAAATGTAATTTGAACCGGTCTTGACTTTATTTAACATGGTTCTCTTACTTGCTGCATGGCCTTTCATACCGGAAGGCGTGGTACAAGTTCATGTCTGAGGATATGTCGCAAGAAGGTCGCTATAAATGATAGGTAAAGCGCTAACCGCTCTAGAAATGGAATGAAATAAAACGCAAAAGTGTGGGTGGTTTGAATCCCGAAAGTGTCAGTTCCTTGGTCTGAAGTGAGCCAAGATCGACGCATAGTCCTGTCAAAGACAAACGATAATTCGAAGGTCACAAGTACACATTGTAAAGGTAAAACAACCGACGGTTGATGAGATGGGATGGAGCATGCAGGTCACAGGCCGGGAACACTACTAAAGGTCAGGAAACTCTGTCCTGAAGGTGCCCGCTGTGAAGGTCATCATGCAAGGACACACCAGGTCTGGATGAACAGCCGATTGCCCGTACATAACTACCTCCACAGTGGTAGCAGAGGGTGCTCCAACACCTGGCGACACTCACACACCTGGAGACACTCACACACCTGGCGACACTCACACACCTGGAGACACTCACACACCTGGTGACACTCACACACCTGGCGACACTCACACACCTGGCGACACTGACACACCTGGGGACACTCACACACCTGGCGACACTCACACACCTAGTGACACTCACATACCTGGCGACACTCACACACCTGGCGACACTCACACACCTGGCGACACTCACACACCTGGCGATACTCACACACCTGGTGACACTACACCTAGCGACACTCACACACCTGGCGACACTCACACATCTGGCGACACTCACACACCTGGGAACACTCACACACCTGGTGACACTCACACACCTGACGACACACACCTTCTTAGTTAGGGTCCACGTCGTGCACCTGTCGCCAACGAGGTCGGGTACGAAACTGTGATCCGTCAAGTGTTAACCTGCTAGTAAGCCTTGTATTGCACTACAGCAAGAAAGACCTATGTCGTCAGTTCGGATAGGAATGTAAGAAGCGCATAGAATATTCGTCAGTGGTGAAGATACCAATATATTGTGCCTGACCTCGACTAACCTGTCTGACCAGTATTTTGCTTGACCAGACGTTAGTCTTCCTCCCTTTATATATATAACAACAATCCCAATAATAACATTTATGAGCAACTTGTGTGATGTCAGCGTGCCAGGTGGAGCCGTTCTGCGCAAGCATCTCCTAAGAGGTGACGTCAACCTTGATATTTCAGAGACATTTGTAAAGAGTTGCTCTAGCTTTTCTCCTGTCCGTCTTTCTCCTGTCCCTCTAGCTTTTCTCCTGTCCCTCTAGCTTTTCTCCTGTCCCTCTAGTCAGAGTCTCCCCGTATGTAGCTCACCTTACATTAGGTACGAGGAAGAGGTGCTCATTGGGCTAGCTGACAACATGGCCCGTCCATCTAACCGAGATTTCTGCTGAAACGAATAGATGGTCAAAAATTTGATCTGTTGCAGATGTTTGTACTAGGACCTTTGTCCGCCCACCTAAACCAGAATAGCAGGTGAGCTTTGTCCGCCCACCTTAACCAGAACAGCAGGTGGGCTTTAGCCGCCCACCTTAACCAGAACAGCAGGTGGGCTTTGTCCGCCCACCTTAACCAGAACAGCAGGTGGGCTTTGTCCGCCCACCTTAACCAGAACAGCAGGTGGGCTTTGTCCGCCCACCTTAACCAGAACAGCAGGTGGGCACGGCTAGTGTTGACACGGTTTAGTTGTATGCGATAATCTGTCAATGTTTGTTTATATACATACACACACACACATACATGCACACACATATGTATACACACACGCATACATGTACACACACGCATACATGCACACACACGCATACATGCACACACACATGCACACATATAAACACGTACAGTGAGGAATACTACAGCCAATATTACTGCAGCTGACATGCTATAACAGTTTCTGTCAACGAAACCAGGACACTACAAGAACTGAGAGGATGCAATGAGCAATGCGGGAAGATCGGTCCGAACTAGTAAGCGCTTGGGAATGTCGGGTTGGTCTACTAGGGACTTCTAGAGTTTATTATTATTTGCACAGTTCAGTTATAAGTTTAGTTCAGTTATAAGTTTAGTTCAGTTATAAGTTTAGTTCAGTTATACGTTTAGTTCAGTTATAAGTTTGGTTCAGTTAAAAGTTTAGTTCAGTTATAAGTTTAGTTCAGTTATAGGTTTAATTCAGTTATAAGTTTAGCTCAGTTATACGTTTAGTTCAGTTTTAAGTTTAGTTCAGTTATAAGTTTAGTTCAGTTATAAGTTCAGTTCAGTTATAAGTTTATTTCAGTTATCATAAAAGTCTTGACGTGAATAGCCAATTTGCAGAAAACCAAAGCAGGACATTCCGAAAAATGTCATATTAGGACCGGTATGCGGCAAGGTTGTGTACTATCCCTTTGACTGTTTATCATATATATAGACACAATATGTAAACAAAGCCAATATTAGTGAGGGAAACAACCTCAGTGAACACTTGAATGAACTTCTCTTTGCTCCTGACCAAACAATAATAGCAGCCTCAGAACAACAACTGCAGGGACTCATCAACAATCTTAATGAAGTATGTATGGGTTAGGGTATGAAAATCAACATAGAGAAAACCGAAGTTATGACGACTGCAAGAAAAGAAACAAAAATAAATATTTGAGTATTTATAAAAAATCAACAAATATAAAGAGGTGAAAAATTTCAAGTAACTGGGTAACATAATCTCAGCAGACAGCGAAGGAGATACTGAAATCCAATATAGATGTAATAAAGCAAGCCAAATCATTGGACAAATCTCCCCGATATTACAATGAAAACACGTGACAATGGATACAAAGAGACCACTATACAACACGAAATCCCCACCCACATTGTGCTTTCAGAACCAAAATAGGATATTGACAAGCAAAGATAAAAGAAACATTGTAACAACAGAGATGAAATGCCTACGCAGAATGCTTGGATAGAATCAGAAACGAAGATATTAGGAAACAAATAGGAACAACGCCAGTGCTAGACCTCACAAAGAGACAGCAAACCAATGGTTCGGCCACGTGACACGTTAAGCACTAGATAGCATCCCTCAGAAAGCAATGCTATACAGATACAATGGATACAAAGCCAGGGGCCGACTAAACAAAGGATGAATAGGAGAAATAATAAATACGAAGCTTATACTAGAGCACGTCAAGAAACCTCTCCATAACCTGACGCTGAAAGGCACAAGCACATACTAGGGCCCGGTCAAGAAACCTCTTCATAACCTGACGCTGAAAGGCACAAGCACATACTAGGGCCCGGTCAAGAAACCTCTTCATAACCTGACGCTGAAAGGCACAAGCACATACTAGGGCCCGGTCAAGAAACCTCTTCATAACCTGACGCTGAAAGGAACAAGCACATACTAGGGCCCGGTCAAGAAACCTCTTAACAACCTGACGCTGAAAGGAACAAGCACATACTAGGACCCGGTCAAGAAACCTCTTAACAACCTGACGCTGAAAGGAACAAGCACATACTAGGGCCCGGTCAAGAAACCTCTTAACAACCTGACGCTGAAAGGTACAAGCACATACTAGGGCCCGGTCAAGAAACCTCTTAACAACCTGACGCTGAAAGGAACAAGCACATACTAGGGCCCGGTCAAGAAACCTTTCCATAATCTGACGCTGAAAGGAACAAGCACATACTAGGGCCCGGTCAAGAAACCTTTCCATAATCTGACGCTGAAAAGAACAAGCACATACTAGGGCCCGGTCAAGAAACCTCTCCATAACCTGACGCTGAAAGGCACAAGCACATACTAGGGCCCGGTCAAGAAACCTTTCCATAATCTGACGCTGAAAAGAACAAGCACATACTAGGGCCCGGTCAAGAAACCTCTCCATAATCTGACGCTGAAAGGCACAAGCATGTATATTTATACACACACACACACAAAACCAAAACATTTACATGTAACACTCTTCGCTTAATAAATGTGTATTTCCACAAAATCCTCGCATGAAAATTAGATTAAGCAGTTCAACATTCATTTGAGAGCCTCAAGAAGACGGTTCAAATAAAGAACACACGAAACGTGACCTTTGGTTGCATAACTCTTGTCCAGTGTCTTAAAAACAGAAATGTGTTCTAATATCCTATATTTGTTATCCTCTGTTTATTTGCTTGTTACGATGTGCTAATGTGTCTACTGCTCTAGTTTATCAACTTTTCATCTCCTTTCTTTCGGCCATTTTGTTTACCTTGCCTGTCATCGATATTTATTTCTCTGACCTCCTTTTTTGTGTTGATTATTAATTTCCTGCTTGCATACATTTTGTTAAACATTATTGAACATTCCCGCGTTGTGCTTGCCTTCTCATCTGGGCTGTACTGGTCGTATTGTTCCATGACTTCTGTGACTACGCTGTTATATTTATTTTGATATTCCACAATATATTTCTGTCCTATTCCTGTTTGCTTTAATGCTGATATTTCTGTCCAGGTTATATTTGATCTTCTCTATCTATTTGTTAGCCTTAAAGCTATTTTCATCCGCTCCCGATTACCATCTGATCCTTGTTGGAAACCTTTGTCACAGCTCTTTCTGCACTGTTTATGTTTGTAGAAATGTATTTTACGTGAGACGTTGCTAGCCCCATTCACAACTCTCTTAGTCGATTCTAACAACATATATGGGTACCGGTGGACTTATACATTTCCATTAAAGTTGGGGCACCTTGGCTCACATAGGATCAACATGTACACACCCCACCGTGGCCCACATAGGGAGCAACCTGTACACACCCCACCATGGCCCACATAGGACCAACATGTACACACGCCACCGTGGCCCACATAGGAAGCAGCCTGTACACACCGTACCGTGGCCCACATAGGATCAACATGTACACAACACGCCTTGGCCCACAAAGGATCAACATGTACACAACACGCCTTGGCCCACATAGGATCAACATGTAAACATCACGCCTTGGCCCACATAGAATCAACATATACACACCCCACCATGGCCCACATAGGATCAACATGTACACACCCCACCATGGCCCACATAGCGAGCAACATGTACACACCCCGCCTTGGCCCACATAGGATCAACATGTACACAACACGCCTTGGCCCACATATGATCAACATGTACACAACACGCCTTGGCCCACATAGTATCAACATGTACACACCTCACCTTGGCCCACATAGGATCAACATGTACACACCCCACCATGGCCCACATAGGATCAACATGTACACACCCCACCATGGCCCACATATGATCAACATGTACACACCCCACCATGGCCCACATAGGATCAACATGTACACAACACGCCTTGGCCCACATAGGATCAACATGTACACAACACGCCTTGGCCCACATAGGGAGCAACCTGTACACACCACACCGTGGCCCACAAAGGAAGCAGAGGAAAGATGCTGGCGACACATGAACACATTACAAGCAATAAAACAATAAATCTTTGAGGGGCGACAGCCAGCATCAGGAGGAGGACACATGATAGTTGACACGTGAATGGGCTCAATCTCCAACAACCCCCCCCCCCCCCCCCCCTCCCCGGCCAACCACCCACGTCCAACCACCTGTGAATGTCTAGAAACGAACCGGTATACAACAAAAATACTAATTGACAGAATCGCCATCTGACGATCAGATTTCCGTCTGTTGCATTGCTGTGAATATAATTTTCAATGGCTGAGAGAGGTAGAAATGTGCGTGTCACTAGAAGTAGCCAAGGAGGCATCGGAGAGGACACTGACAGAGCTCTGGCCCTTCATTAGATGAGAAGGAGAGAGGTAGAGTGATATTGTTGATGTCGTCAGATCTGAGTTTGTTTAGAGTTCAGCCATTTTCTGGGATAAGGTTTCTTATAGATATTGAAACTCCCGGGAAGTTATTGAACAGATAACGAGGTACTGTTTGTTACCTGTCACAGGTATGAAATGTCACACCTGGCGTGTAGGTCAGGTAAAAGTGTGTCACTGGGGAATAGCTTTGAAAGTCATGGCTATTGAATAGATCAAGTACTCTTTGATCTGGCGGATAAGCTTGTTTGTCTACAACCTGGCGGATAAGCGTGTCTGTCTACGATGTGGCGGATAAGCTTGTCTGTCTACGACGTGGCGGATAAGCTTGTCTGTCTACGACGTGGCGGATAAGCTTGTCTGTCTACGACGTGGCGGATAAGCTTGTCTGTCTACAATGAGCTTCATATGGAGGGTGGATAGCTGAAAAACCTCTACATTTGTGGATTAGTTGACAGTATTCCATGACAGCCACAAGAAGACAGTCCCTCCCCTCAGGAAAAGACATAACCACCCAAAAACAGTTTGGTTTTGATGATAGGTATACCCAGACAGTAGACCGGACACTCTGGCACGCTACGGGTAACTGTGTTTGTAATTTGCTACATTAGAAGTATGAACTGATGGGAGAGCACGAGCATGAAAGAAAACGAGAAATCAAAATTGAAAATCCTGGCTCTCTGAAACTAAGAAGACAGTCGAAGGAGTTATTAATCTTGAGGCTGACATGCTTGTGTACAGGTGAGTTCCCAGTGGCCACAAAGTAAAGTCCAAAGTCGACTGTATGTGGTCATGAACCCAAGGGACAACATCCAGGGGTGGACATTTATATGTAAATTCATCAAGTACGTAACATAGAGATGGATAGTAAACTTACCTGTAGTCATTGGGAAGGAAGACTAATGTCTGGTAAGGTAAAACATACTGGCCAAGACCCTCACCTCGGCTTCCTAGTAGCACTCCCTAGAAACGGGCTATTTTCATGGCAGCCTGGCTAACGAGGTGGGGGATCGACGTGATCCCCGTAGAAGTTTCTGACACACAGGTGATGCCAATCATAGCACAACCGCCTGTAGGATACCGGTCCACCTTCATCAACACGCTCGGAATGTGCGGAAAACTACTGCAAACAAACAAATTACCATCAAGCACGGTGACAACATGCTCACTGGAAAAAAAAGCTGCAAACGCGTTTATAGAACATTATGCCAGAGCAAACCACATTGATGTCCCTACAGACAGACATTAGTGAAGAACAAATGAGCCACGACAACATCAATATGGCACCAGAGGAGCACATGATGGCAAAACTAACGATGAATGAAATGGAAGAGGCCTGAGAACTCTAACGAAAAAGAAATCGCCCGGAAAAGATGGGGTAACAAATGAAATGCTGATGGGGCTGGGCCAAACAGCAAAGAGGAAGTTACTATCAGTCCTGAACCAAAGCTGGAAAAGGGGAATTGTACTTCAGGCATGGAAAGATGCTGTAATTATACCAGTACCAAATAAAGAAAAAGATAGAACAGATCCAAATGGATACAGGCCTATCAGTCTACTGAGCTGTGTAGGTAAACTTATGGAGCGTATGATAAACACCAGACTGATGTGCCACCTGGAAGAAAAACACATATTAATTCCACAGCAAGCAGGCTTTAGACAGCACAGATCCACTGAGGACCAGATCACTCTCATAGCCCAGGAAATAGAGTATGCTTACCAGGAGAAAAAACACACAGTAGCGGTTTGGGTGGATTTAGAGAAGGCATTTGACAAAGTCTGGAAAGACGGATAAAGTCAAGCTACGAAGAAGTGAAGTTTGTGGGAAAATGTACAGATGAATCAGCCACTACCTCAAAAACAGAACAGTCAGAGTTCAAGTACAAGGGAAGATGAGCAAAAAGGTGACACTTTAGCAGGGAGTACCCCAAGGCGGAGTACTGTCACCCACACTCTTCCTGGTGTATATAAACAACATCTCAGAGAATATACCAAGAAGAGTTCACAGCTCCATGTTCGCAGACAATCTGGCTATGTGGACCTCTGAAAAGAATCTCACCATAGCAAGAAATCGGATGAAGCAGGCCCTAACATCGTTGGAGGAGTGGGCGAACTCATGGCTGGTCAAAATAAATGAGGAAAAAACAACATGTACGATATTCTCGCTTTCAAACAAACCCCAAAACACAAAAATAAGTGACAGACGTGCCTGGCTTTAAACCCTTGTGAAAGTCTTACACTGTCGAATATGTACTGGTTCACCCGAGTGGATTACATCAAACTGAAAACGATTACACAGTTTGTAGGAAGCGACTGAAGAAGCTTGTGCATGGGGCTAGCCATTGTATTATGTAAAACTATTTGCTACAGACACCGATCAGACTGCCTGATAGGAGCAGCTATAGTGACGACATTATGCTCCACAGGTAGCGAAGAGAAGATAAAAGATCCTGTTTGATACACGTGTAAGATAAAACACACGACAACTAGTCGAAATTCCACTGGACAGTCTATATCCACGCGCGGTGACCAAATATCGAAATTCGGGTGGATGAATAGCTTGAGTACTGGTCACATCAGAAATGCACAACGGGTTCAAACCCCCGGTAAAACATGTTTTCTTCTTCTTTCACATATATCATAAAAAACCTATACTGTACTTGATCGGCGATTGCAATGCCATCCACCTTTATTCCTCTGCTCTACAAATGTGAATATATTCCGTAATGGTATGTGTTTTGAGTTGTACTGTCAGACATTTTGAGTCGTACTGTCAGACATTTTGAATTGTACTGTCAGACCTAAGACTCAGACTAGACACCTCTATTTGAAGTGACTGACGTGAGAGTTTGTGCAATTATAGCTCACATTTTCTCTATTAGCTATAACCGACATGTCAATTACCCACACTTACTGCACAAACTGCCATATCAGGGTGCTATTCAAAATTGCAATTAAGCAAAACAATCTCTAATATCAAAAATGGAGCCTTTTATTTATGTTGTTGTTCCGAATAATATTAGCGAGATTTGCATTTTATTCTTGAGAGGGGGAGAGAGAGAGAGAGAGAGAGAGAGAGAGAGAGAGAGAGAGAGAGAGAGAGAAGAAATGTTGGAACATAATTCTTATAATTCTGACAGAAAGGAACATATCACAAAAAATGTATTTCCGAGAGAGAGAGAGAGAGAGAGAGAGAGAGAGAGAGAGAGAGAGAGAGAGAGAGAGATGAATGTCGTTGAAGATTATAACCAAATGTATCCCTTGAAAAAAACACCATCGTTTATATGCATAATAAAGCTGGCAACGAATAATTTCTCGATTTGAGGTTTCTTGATATCTGAGTATAGAAAAAAACAACCACGCACACGCACGCACACATATATACGTTTAGTTTTGTCTATACCTGGTAATGAGGTAGGTCAGTAAAGTTCAGATGCCATCTCGACATCTACCGCCGACTGCAATGAATCTCCAACGTCCTCGTCTTTTGCCTTGATGTTACACTCGGCAAGGCGGTTTCTGTCCATCGTTTTATGTTATAATCCCATTTTTAACGTTGTTTACCTCTGGCACGCCTAACATCCACCTACCCTCCACCTTACCTCTGCAACGTCTACCCTTCACCTTACCTCTGCAACGTCTACCCTTCACCTTACCTCTGCAACGTCTACCCTCCACCTTACCTCTGCAACGTCTACCCTCCACCTTACCTCAACCACGCCTACCATCCACCTTACCTCTTTCTCACATACCCTCCAACTTAACTCTTTCCCACCTACCCTCTACCACACCTTCCCTCCCCCTGTCTTCAGCTTACCCTGCACCTACCTACCCACATACCCTCCAACTACCTCCCTTACCGTCCACCTACCCCCCACCTATCCTCCACAAGCCCCTACCTACCTTCCTCAAACCCCCTTACCGTCCACCTAACCCCCTTCGCTCCACCTATCCCCCACCTACCACCCCACCTATACCCCTTACCCTCCACCTACCCCCTTACCCTCCACTTACCCCTCCCCTACCCCACCTTCCCCTTACCCTTCACCTACCCTCCTTACCCTCCACTTACCCCTCTTACCCTCCACCTTCCCCCCTTATCCTCAATCTACCCCCCACCTACCCCCTTATCCTCCATCTACCCCCTACCCACCCCCATCTACCCGCTACCTACCCCCTAACCTACCTCCACCTACCCCCTTATCCTCCTCCTACCCCCCCGTATCCTCCATCTATCCCCCACATACCCCTACCTACCCCCACATACCCTTACCTACCCCCACATACCCCTACCTACCCCCACATACCCCTACCTACCCCCATATACCCCTACCTACCCCCCCCCCCCCCAAACACCCCCACCTACCCTCCACCTAACCTCCCCCAGTTTCCCGTGTGGTTTTGACCGGAACTTCTCTACTCTTATCGCGTTCATTAATTATCTTTGCATTTGTCTCTCTCTCACAGTTCCTTATTTGTTTCCGTTTTTGTCCATGAAATTTAACACACTATTCTCTAGAGCACATTATCCATCTGTAAATTCATCCCCAACTGTTATTTTCATTGTTCCCCTCTTCTACGCTAGACAATAAAGACGTGTGCTAAACAGCGGATGATTACATTTTTCATTTGCGAGCTACTTGTTGAATGTCAATATAGACTCATGTTAGTGCTGAATGTCAATATAGACTCATGTTAGTGTTGAATGTCAATATAGACTCATGTTAGTGTTGAATGTCAATATAGAATCATATTGGTGTTGAATGTCAATATAGACTCATGTTAGTGTTGAATGTCTATATAGACTCATGTTAGTGTTGAATATCAATATAGACTCATGCTAGTGTTGAATGTCAATATAGAATCATGTTAGTGTTGAATGTCAATATAGACTCATGTTAGCGCTGAATGTCAATATAGACTCATGTTAGTGTTGAATGTCAATATAGAATCATGTTAGTGTTGAATGTCAATATAGACTCATGTTAGTGTTGAATGTCAATATAGACTCATGTTAGTGTTGAATGTCAATATAGAATCATGTTAGTGTTGAATGTCAATATAGACTCATGTTAGTGTTGAATGTCAATATAGACTCATGTTAGTGCTGAATATCAATATAGAATCATGCTAGTGTTGAATGTCAATATAGAATCATGTTAGTGCTGAATGTCAATATAGAATCATGTTAGTGTTGAATGTCAATATAGAATCATATTGGTGTTGAATGTCAATATAGACTCATGTTAGTGTTGAATGTCTATATAGACTCATGTTAGTGTTGAATGTCAATATAGACTCATGCTAGTGTTGAATGTCAATATAGAATCTTGTTAGTGTTGAATGTCAATATAGACTCATGTTAGCGCTGAATGTCAATATAGACTCATGTTAGTGTTGAATGTCAATATAGAATCATGTTAGTGTTGAATGTCAATATAAAACACTGAGCTTAATGACTTAAGAGCAGCACTCTGCAAACTGTGCCAGCAGTCCGCACCAAAAAGGGTAGTGGTACAGTGGGTTCCGTCACACTGCAACATCAAAGGCAACGAGGAGGCAGACAGACTGGCAAAAGAAGGTGCAAGGCTACCACAAACAGATACCAGTATGACGTACGAAGAGTCAAAACGGCTTATCAAAGCCAGATACATGACCAAATGGGAAACCGAACATACTGGTTACACCAAAAACGATGCCTATTACCAGTTGAACCGAAGAGAGCAGGTCGTTGTCTTCAGACTTCGCACTGGCCACAACAGACTGAGGTACCACCTATTCAACAAATTGAAGATAGGGTGTACCGACGAATGCCCGTGCGGTACTGGTAAAATGACCACTGAACATCTGCTGCAGAACTGCCCGACATACGAGGATCAGAGAGAGCAGATGTGGCCATTGCCAGTGGAACTGCAAGACAAGCTCTATTGTAGTGGCGAGAGTCTCAGGATGACCGCCGCTTTTTTCGAGAAAATAATGGTTACTGTCTGACTGCGTACGAAGAAGAAGAAGAAGAATGTCAATATAGACTCATGTTAGTGTTGAATGTCAATATAGACTCATGTTAGTGTTGAATGTCAATATAGAATCATGTTAGTGTTGAATGTCAATATAGACTCATGTTAGTGCTGAATGTCAATATAGACTCATGTTAGTGCTGAATGTCAATATTGAATCATGCTAGTGTTGAATGTCAATATAGAATCATGTTAGTGCTGAATGTCAATATAGAATCATGTTAGTGTTGAATGTCAATATAGACTCATGTTAGTGTTGAATGTCAATATAGACTCATGTTAGTGTTGAATGTCAATATAGACTCATGTTAGTGTTGAATGTCAATATAGACTCATGTTAGTGTTGAATGTCAATATAGACTCATGTTAGTGCTGAGGACATGTGCCGCAAATGAACTACTCATTACAAACACAGCTTTCCGACATCCGGTCCGAAATAGAACCACATGGATGCACCCAAGGTCCCGCCACTGGCACCTCATTGACTACATTATCATCAGACGTAGGGATCGAGCGGATGCTATGGTAACGAAGATCATGTGTGGTGCAGAATGTTGGACCGACCATCGACTTGTCATTGCCAAGCTAAACTTCAAGATCCAGCTCAAAATGCGCCCCCAGGGAAAGAAACCACCGAGGAGGCTAAATGTATCTCAGCTGAAAAACGAACCCACGATAGGAGGCTTCCAGGAAGAGCTTGAGGGCAGACTATCTGAGCTTCGTTTTGAAAAGAACGACATCGAAGAGAACTGGGCATCATTGAGAAACACACTCTACGATACAGCTGTTAAACACATTGGCCAGCTCACGCGCACGCATAAGGACTGGTTTGATGAGAACGATCTGGAAATACAGGGCCTTCTCGATGCAAAACATGAAGCGCACAGGGAATACCAGAGGGACACATCATCTCTGGCTGCAAAAGCTGCCTTCAATACTGCTCGCAAAGCTGTCCAGAAAAGGCTTAGAGAGATGCAAGACTCCTGGCTCAGCAAAAGAGCTGACGAAATTGAGATGTTCGCCGAGCGTCATGACACCAAACGGTTTTACGATGCACTGAAAGCTCTCTACGGCCCGCATCCCTCTAGTAATACTCCAGTTCGCAGTGCGGATGGAGCACTGCTAACAGATAAGGTTCAGATTCTAGACAGATGGGCAGACCACGTCTGCAAAATACTAAACCACCCATCGTCCATAAATGAAGAGGCCATCCGGCGAATGCCGCAGGTGGAACTGAGCCTGGCGTTGGATGAAGTCATCACTGAGGAGGAAGTCGACAGGGCAATCAGTTCACTATCTATCGGAAAAGCTCCAGGAGCGGATGCAATACCAGCAGAGGTATATAAGACAGCTGGCCCATCCTTCACCAGAAGGATCACTGAACTCTTCTGTCACATGTGGGCTGATGGAAAAATTCCGCAAGAGCTAAAGGACGCCTCAATCGCTCACCTGTACAAAAGAAAAGGCAACCGTCAGGAATGCGACAATCATCGTGGAATATCGCTACTCTCCGTAGCAGGCAAGATCCTAGCGCGCTTACTGCTAAACAGGCTCAACAAACACATTGAACAAAGCCACCACCTCCCAGAAAGCCAATGTGGATTCAGAGCCGGAAGAGGAACAGTGGACATGATTTTTGCCGCTCGCCAAGTCCAAGAGAATTTTCGAGAACAAAATCAGGCCTTGTACACCACATTTATTGATTTGACAAAGGCATTTGATACAGTAAACAGAGGAGGGCTGTGGATGATAATATCTAAGTTTGGCTGCCCCAACAAGTTCATAACAATGGTGAAACAGCTACACGAAGGCATGTGTGCTCGTGTACTGGACAGCGGTGCAATCTCTAAAACGTTTCTAGTATCAAACGGAGTAAAACAAGGATGTGTACTCGCCCCGACTTTGTTCAGCATGATGTTCGAGGCCACAATGACAGACGCCTTCAGATCACTGGAGCTTAGAATACCCATAAAGTACCGCACAGATGGCAAATTACTCAATCCCAGAAGAATGAAGGCCAAAACCAAAGTGGCTGGCGACATAATCAGGGAACTTGTATTTGCTGACGACTGCGCTCTAATGAGCAGCTCAGAACTGAACATGCAGGTTGGAATGGACCAGTTCTCTGCCGCATGCGAAAATTTTGGCCTGACCATAAATGCCAAAAAAACAGAGGTCATGTGCCAACCAGCACCAGGCATGCCGTACACAAAACCAGAGACTACAGTCAGCGGGCAGACGTTGAATGCCGTAGACAAATTCACATATCTGGGCAGCACACTGTCGAGATCTGTCAGTCTAGACGATGAGGTGGCAAGCAGAATAGCAAAGGCCAGCACAGCCTTTGGTAGAATGCGCTCGATGGTCTGGGCACGTCGTGGCATCAGCGTCAAGACCAAACTCAAAGTCTACCGTGCCACCATCATTCCAACCCTACTATACGCTTGCGAAAGCTGGACTGTATACTCTGGACATGCAAGGAGGTTAAACCACTTCCACACAGGTTGCCTGAGGCGAATATTCCACATCCGATGGCAAGATCGTGTCACTGACATCGAGGTTCTCTCGAGGGCTAACATGCCCAGCATCCATGCACTGCTAGAAAAAGCACGACTAGGATGGGTCGGACACCTCGTCCGTATGTCAGACGAGCGGCTCCCAAAAAAGCTTCTCTACAGCGAGCTGAGAGAGGGATGGCGCGAGAGAGAGCGCCCAAAGAAACGTTTTAAAGACGGTCTGAAGGACTCACTGAAAAGTTGCCAGATAGACATCGACATCTGGGAATGTCTTGGGCAAAACAGATCTGACTGAAGAAGCACAGTCAAATCGGGTGTAGCTACCGGCGAAGACGACCGTGTTGTGAAAGCCCAGAGCAAAACGCGAGACGCGGAAATCCCGAAGAGCAGGAACACCATCGCCTTCTACAAACCTCGTGTGCCCGATATGTAGCAGATGTTTTTGTGCCCGCATAATCCTGTTCAGCCACATGCGCACCCACACCCAACAGGGAAATTTGTGACAAGGATGATGTCGGCGGTCCTCATCGACAACGATGGACAGCTATTATTTATTAATGCTGAATGTCTATATAGACTCATGTTAGTGTTGAATGTCTATATAGACTCATGTTAGTGTTGAATGTCTGTATAGACTCATGTTAGTGTTGAATGTCTATATAGACTCATGTTAGTGTTGAATGTCAATATAGACTCATGTTAGTGCTGAATGTCAATATAGACTCATGTTAGTGCTGAATGTCAATATAGACTCATGTTAGTGTTGAATGTCTATATAGACTCATGTTAGTGTTGAATGTCTATATAGACTCATGTTAGTGTTGAATGTCTATATAGACTCATGCTAGTGTTGAATGTCTATATTGACTCATGTTAGTGTTGAATGTCTATATAGACTCATGTTAGTGCTGAATGTGAATATAGACTCATGTTAGTGTTGAATGTCAATATAGACTCATGTTAGTGTTGAATGTCTATAAAGACTCATGTTAGTGCTGAATGTCAATATAGATTAGTGCTGAATGTCAATATAGACTCATATTAGTGTTGAATGTCTATATAGACTCATGTTAGTGTTGAATGTCAATATAGACTCATGTTAGTGTTGAATGTCAATATAGACTCATGTTAGTGTTGAATGTCAATATAGAATCATGTTAGTGTTGAATGTCAATATAGAATCATGTTAGTGTTGAATGTCAATATAGAATCATGTTAGTGTTGAATGTCAATATAGACTCATGTTGGTGAAAAACAGATTTTGTTATATTATTTCTCTGTTTTTAAATTTATTTTTCGCATCTCCCTGCTTCGGTTTTTATATTTCCAGAGTAGGACAAACGTGTTCTGCTGTTTGAGGAGAAACGTCTGACTTGTTCTGCTGTTTGAGGACAAACGTCTGACTTGTTCTGCTGTTTGAGGACAAACGTCTGACTTGTTCTGCTGTTTGAGGACAAACGTCTGACTTGTTCTGCTGTTTGAGGACAAACGTCTGACTTGTTCTGCTGTTTGACGACAAACGTCTGACTTGATCTGCTGTTTGAGGACAAACGTCTGACTTGTTCTGCTGTTTGAGGACAAACGTCTGACTTGTTCTGCTATTTGATCCCCCATTCTTTCTGTGAAGTAGATTTCCAGTTTACTTCGCTAATTATCAAAGTTATAATTTTCTCTGCTTTAGTGTCCAATCCGTACATTGGACCTTTGTTCTTGACTCCAATCACCAATCTCTGTAGCTCATGTTTGCTTTCAACCAGCAAGACTGTGCCATCCGCATGACAGATTAGTTATTGAAACACCACAGCAATGAGTCCTGATATGTTCTTTATATGTCTAAAACGTATGAAGACGCTGAGCAGCGCATGAGCTGCAGGGGTCAGCGACTCATAGCTGACTACTAGCATCAGGGCCAGCGAACCAGAGCTGCCAAGACCCTTCTACACCTCCACGTGGTGATCCTGGATAACAGGCTGCAGCAGGACAGACTGGCTAAGGAGAAGGGATCGAAGAGGGAATGGTAACCCGGTACTCAAAAATTGTTTGCTGATGTCGGATGTGTTGGGCCGAAAGGTGCAAATATCGCAGTCAAGCTGTAAACTACGACATAACGCATTCCGTTTTCTGGACTACATTCTGCTACTTAAGCCATTTAAGGGTTTGGTAGTGGGAGATTGAGATTGAACGTAGCCAAGCCAAGCCAAGCCAAGCCAACCCAACCCAACCCAAGCCAAGCCAAGCCATATGTCTAAAAACGTGTTTTGTGAAAATTTTAAATATACATTTGGACAGTTGACATGGTTGTCGCTACCCTCACTTGAGTCCAATCGAAGGTGAGTAGAGGCTGCCAGATCATACATGCAGTCTGTTCCTAGTTGAGGTCACTCCGTGTCCTCGTGTCCCTTTCATCATTACCTATGCTTGTTGTCAGACATGTCATTGGTTTCTCATGCTAGACTGTGTCAAATGCCTTTTGTAGTCTATAAAGCACAATCAATGCTTTTTTGTACTTCTATACTTTGGTCTGCGAGTGTCCTATACAGAATATTGCTCATTTTGTTCCACTGTTCTAGTGGAATGCAAATTGTCTCCCAGACTCTCCTGTATAATATATAGCAATATCTTAATGGTATGGATGGCTAGAACGATTTCTCTGAGATCTGAACATCAAGTTGCACGAGCTATCTTGGAAGATATAAACTTGGCTCGCTATAAAACATGCGTTGTAGATGTTGTCTGCACTGAATTCCTGTAGCGCCTCTGTCATTACTATATTTATTGTGTCGCACCCTGTTTCTTTCTCACTGCATAGATTTGTAATTGCATTCGCTGCTTCTGATCTGATAATATTGGGGCTGATACTGTTCAATGTTGATGACTTATCGTCCCTGTAATCGTCACACAAGTCAACGATTGGTTTGCTATATCTATCCCATCATACAGACTTCCTGCAAGCATATTGTCGTATTATTCTTCCTTGTCACATCTTCTATTTTACTGCTTGTTGATTCAATCCACGGCTTGTGTGTTGATTTTATCCACGGCTTGTGTGTTGATTCTATCCTCGCTCGTGTGTTGATTCTATCCACGGCGTGTGTGTTGATTCTATCCACAGCTCGTGTGTTGATTCTATCCACAGCTCGTGTGTTGATTCTATCCACGGCTCGTGTGTTGATTCAATCCACGGCTCTTGTGTGTTGATTCTATCCACGGCTCTTGTGTTGATTCTATCCTCGGCTCGTGTGTTGATTCTATCCTCGGCTCGTGTGTTGATTCTATCCACGGCTCTTGTGTTGATTCTATCCTCGGCTCGTGTGTTGATTCTATCCACGGCTCATGTGTTGATTCTATCCACGGCTCGTGTGTTGATTCTATCCATGGCTCTTGTGCACGTCAACAGACAGTCTGTCACATTGTCCAGTACCTTGTAATACCTTGGAGTGTATTTTGTGCTTTTTAATTTCGAAATGTGAGATCGCTAACACCTCACACCCCTACGGCAGTAATGCTATGGGATACTTAAAAAATTTATGTAATTCTGTCGTGTGTCATCCATTCTTAATTTTTCTTAAACTCGTGTTGTAGGAAGACCTTCATTTCCAGCTTGTTTAATTCTTCTTAGAAAACACTAGCTTAACATTGACATCTCTTCTGTCATCTCTCTTTTGTTAATTATAATCAGTAATTGGTACTTTCACATATGATACTTTCATATTTCATACTTTCACATTTCATACTTTCACATTTCATACTTTCATTTTTTCATACTTTCACATTTCATACTTTCACATTTCATACTTTCATTTTTCATACTTTCACATTTCATACTTTCACATTTCATACTTTCCCATTTCATACTTTCACAATTCATACTTTCATATTTAATACTTTCATATTTTATACCTTTATATATGATACTTTAACAAGATATATATATGTTTAATATCAGGCTGCTTTAATGTTGATATATCTATTTGGAGATCCTCCGCATATTTCCTTTCTATATTTTATATTATAATTGATAACTTCCTGATTGTGATCACAATTTATATCACCAACTGGAAACGTTTATAATGTTCTCACAACATTACTATCAAGCAAGGCGAAAACTTGATCACAGGTAAGAAAGCCGCAAACGCCTTTGTCGATCACTATGCCAGAGCAAACCACATCGAGGTCCCTGCAGATAAGCATACAGACATTAGCGAAGAGCTAAAGGGGCACGAAAACATAAATACGGCTCCTGAAGAGCACATGATGGCCAAACTAACAATGCGCGAAATGGAAGAGGCTATGAGAACACTAAAGAGAAGGAAATCTCCCGGAAAAGACGGGATAACAAACGAAATGCTGATGGGGCTGGGCCAAACAGCGAAGGAAAAACTACTATCAGTCCTGAACCAAAGCTGGAAAAGGGGTATTGTACCCCAGGCATGGAAAGATGCAATACTGGTACCAGTACCAAAAACAGGAAAGGACAAAACAGATCCGAATGGATACAGGCCCATAAGCCTACTGAGCTGTGTCGGCAAGCTGATGGAACGGATGATAGACACCAGACTGATGTGGCATCTGGAAGAAAAACGAATACTAATTCCACAGCAAGCCGGCTTTAGACAGCACAGATCCACTGAGGACCAGGTCATCCTCATAGCCCAGGAGATAGAAGATGCCTACCAGGCACAGAAACACACAGTAGCTGTTTGGGTGGATCTGGAAAAGGCATTTGACAAAGTCTGGAAGGATGGACTTAGAGTCAAGCTAAGAAGAAGTGATGTTTGTGGGAAGATGTACAAGTGGATCAACCACTACCTCAAACAAAGAACGGCCAGAGTCCAAGTACAAGGGCAGATGAGCAAAAAGGTGACACTCGAGCAGGGAGTACCCCAAGGGGGAGTACTGTCACCCACACTCTTCCTGGTATATATAAACGATATTACAGAGAATATACCAAGAAGAGTCCATAGCTCAATGTTTGCAGACGATCTGGCTATGTGGACCTCTGAAAAGAATCTCACCATAGCAAGAAATCGGATGCAAACGGCCCTAACATCGCTGGAAGAGTGGGCGAACTCATGGCTGGTCAAAATAAACGAGGAGAAAACCACGTGCACAATATTCTCGCTCTCATTAAAACCCCAAAGTACCAAATTAAGCCTAAATGGCAAAATCCTGCGGCCAAACGACAACCCAACCTATCTGGGAGTCACATTTGATCGGCGCATGACATGGAAAAGTCAGATTGAGAGAAACCGAATGAAAGCCAGAGAAAGAATGGCGATCATGAGGAAACTTGCTGGCACAAGCTGGGGAGCAGACGAAGGCATACTAAAGAAACTGTACACTGGAAGAGTGAGACCAGTTCTCGAGTATGGCATCGCGGCATGGACAACAGCAGCGAAGGCGAACTTCGATAAAGTTAACAAACTTCAAAACCAAGCTATGAGAATCATAACTGGTGGCATGAAGTCAACGCCAATTGTAGAACTTGAAAAGATTACAAAACTGCAATCCATGACCGACAGAAGAGACTGCAGAGCCCAGCTGCAGTCAGAGAAACTCCGAAGACTGACGGACCATCCAATGTACCAGAGGCTAAACAATTTGGGAACTGGGAAACTAAAGCGGAGAAACTTTGCAGAAATAGCCAAAGCAAAGATGCACGAAGACCCCATAAACGCACCAACAACACCAAAACCCATCACTACTGTACGAAAACCTACTTGGAGGCAGGACATATTTCCAGAGGTGGTAGAAAATATACCAGGTATTGCAAACAAAAACTGCCAGACCGAAAAAGAAAGGAGAGACACTACCCTAAGCTTCATAACGAAAAGCTACCCAAGCATGGACTGGACCCATGCATACACCGACGGTTCTGTAACAAACACTACACAGAACGGAGGGGCAGGAGCATTCCTGAACCTACCAAATGGCAGAAAAATAACACTGTCATTCGCTACTGGTAAGTACACAAGCAATTTCAGAGCGGAGGCAGAGGCACTGAGGGCGGCAGTGGAAGAAATGGCAACACACAGTGAAAATGAGAGCCACATAGTCTTGTTGACAGATGCTCTCGCCGTAGTCACAGCGCTAAAAAGCCAGAAAAACACTGAGCTTAATGACTTAAGAGCAGCACTCTGCAAACTGTGCCAGCTGTCCGCACCAAAAAGGGTAGTGGTACAGTGGGTTCCGTCACACTGCAACATCCAAGGCAACGAGGAGGCAGACAGACTGGCAAAAGAAGGTGCAAGGCTACCACAAACAGATACCAGTATGACGTACGAAGAGTCAAAACGGCTTATCAAAGCCAGGTACATTACCAAATGGGAAACCGAACATACTGGTTACACCAAAAACGATGCCTATTACCAGTTGAACCGAAGAGAGCAGGTCGTTGTCTTCAGACTTCGCACTGGCCACAATAGACTGAGGTACCACCTATTCAACAAATTGAAGATAGGGTGTACCGACGAATGCCCGTGCGGTACTGGTAAAATGACTACTGAACATCTGCTGCAGAACTGCCCGACATACGGGGATCAGAGAGAGCAGATGTGGCCATTGCCAGTGGAACTGCAAGACAAGCTCTATGGTAGTGGCGAGAGTCTCAGGACGACCGCCGCTTTTTTCGAAAAAATAATGGTTGCTGTCTGACTGTGTACGCAGAAGAAGAAGAAGTTCTCACAACATTTTTATGTTTGTCAAAATAAAGTCAGTCGGATTTCTTGCCCTACCTCGTGAGCATCTCTTGGACATTTTTAGAAAATATATTACAAATAACTAATGGTTTTCTAGACAAAAATGTCTCATCCTACCTTCTGTATCGTTTCTTTCTGCCAGTTTGGATGGTTCTACTTGATTTTTCTTGTTTTCTGATCCTATTTCGGTGTTCATGTCTGCTATTTCTAGGAGAACATGAGAAGATTTATCGAGGTGAGAGCCGGCTTTCTGCTCTTATAATGTTCTTCATCGCTGTGTTTTTGAGCTGCTGCACGTGTTTGTAAACTGGCAATATGGAATGGCTTAGCTCTCATCTTCAGCTGCTGCACATGTTTGTAAACTGGCAATATGAAATGGCTTAGCTCTCATCTTCAGCTGCTGCACGTGTTTGTAAACTGGCAATATGGAATGGCTTAGCTCTCATCTTCAGCTGCTGCACGTGTTTGTAAACTGGCAATATGAAATGGCTTAGCTCTCATCTTCAGCTGCTGCACGTGTTTGTAAACTGGCAATATGGAATGGCTTAGCTCTCATCTTCAGCTGCTGCACGTGTTTGTAAACTGGCAATATGGGATGGCTTAGCTCTAATCTTCAGCTGCTGCACGTGTTTGTAAACTGGTAATATGGAATAGCTTAGCTCTCATCTTCAGCTGCTGCACGTGTTTGTAAACTGGCTATATGGGATGGCTTAGCTCTAATCTTCAGCTGCTGCACGTGTTTGTAAACTGGTAATATGGAATGGCTTAACTCTCATCTTCAGCTGCTGCACGTGTTTGTAAACTGGTAATATGGAATGGCTTAGCTCTCATCTTCAGCTGCTGCACGTGTTTGTAAACTGGTAATATGGAATGGCTTAGATCTCATCTTCAGCTGCTGCACGTGTTTGTAAACTGGCAATATGGAATGGCTTAGCTATCATCTTCAGCTGCTGCACGTGTTTGTAAACTGGCAATATGAAATGGCTTAGCTCTCATCTTCAGCTGCTGCACGTGTTTGTAAACTGGCAATATGGGATGGCTTAGCTCTCATCTTCAGCTGCTGCACGTGTTTGTAAACTGGCAATATGAAATGGCTTAGCTCTCATCTTCAGCTACATGGAATAGCTTAGCTCTCATCTCAGCTGCTGCACGTCTCCGTCACACCCAATACCTCAATGTACAACTAGCCTCTGAAATTAAATGATTTATCTTCGCTTTCCATTTCAAATATTTAAGTATAGTTTTGTCTGTATCTTAGTTACAAAACACAAATATTTAAGAATAGTTTTGACTGTATCTTAGTTACAAAACAAAAATATTTAAGTATAGTTTTGTCTGTATCTTAGTTACAAAACACAAATATTTAAGTATAGTTTTGACTGTATCTTAGTTACAAAACACAAATATTTAAGTATAGTTTTGACTGTATCTTAGTTACAAAACAGAAATATTTAAGTATAGTTTTGTCTGTATCTTAGTTACAAAACAGAAATATTTAAGTATAGTTTTGTCTGTATCTTAGTTACAAAACAGAAATATTTAAGTATAGTTTTGTCTGTATCTTAGTTACAAAACACAAATATTTAACTATAGTTTTGTCTGTATATGAGTATAGAAGTCACAAACGTATATAAAAGCAGTTATTTATCTATACCTGGGTATACCAAGCGAGAGTATCCATGATGTTCTATGCCTGACACACACGCTCTCTCCTGACATGATGGAATGAAATCTTTCAGACGCTCTGTTAAAGTCTCCTGCTTGGAATGATTCTTCTACAAGTCGCTCTGAACAGATGCACGTTCCGGCAGTCTCAGCTGCCGGCCAGCACAGACAGACAATAAAGAATGAAGCTGATTCCATTGATTGCTCTGCACTGGGTTCCAACAACGCGCTCCCAACGGCCGACGAGTCGCTGGAAGAGTCGGGCGGAATGTCGAGCACTCAATTCTTATTGTTGTCTGTAGTTTTCTAATCGTATAACACGTGACTGATTGTTGTCTGTAGTTTTCTAATCGTATAACACGTGACTGCAGACTATTCGCGTTTACAAAACAATAAGACAAGATAGTCCATTGTAGAGACCGCCAGACTTGTATTATTTTCGATTGTTTCCCTTAGACCGCACATTTTAAAGACCTCGATTTGGTCGTATCTCGTCTTGTGTCATACATCATGAAGATGGGGGACGCGGGTTGGGGGGTAAAGGGCACGGGTTGGGGGTTGATTGGGGGGGGGGTGGGAGATAAGAGGACGGAACATTAACCTAAGTGATTCACTGAAGCTGTAATACTAGCTTGACATGTCGCATCAAGTAGACATGTCTACAACAGACAAACTTGGCGCCCATTTAGTGTACAAACAATGTTAAGTGTACCTGGTCATTCCCAAACTCTGACCGCCTTAAGGGAGCAGTCATTATTAAACAATGTTGAATATTTTATCGTGTTATTGCTGTGACAGAGGACAAAGTGTACTTTGTGACGTCGTGGCCTCTTGTTTCAAAGCTTCTCTAAGAACGATTTATTCAAACTTGTTCTGGACAATTAATCAGCTCAGAAATGCGGACAACAGTTCTGTTGGTTGAACACGAACAAGAACTACAGAATGGCTGATTCAACTCTAGAACAAAAGTCAGGTGTATTGATCGGACATTAACACCGAGAAAACGAAAACTTTGATAATTTGCGAAGTAGACTGGACTCTACCGCTAACAAGAGATGATCAAACATTGGAAGAGGCCACGAGAACATTAAAGAAAAAGAAATCTCCCGGAAAAGACGGGATAACAAACGAAATGCTGATGGGGCTCGGCCAAACAGCAAAGAGGAAACTGCTATCAGTCCTGAACCAAAGCTGGGAAAGGGGTATTGTACCCCAGGCATGGAAAGATGCAGTACTTGTACCAGTACCAAAGAAAGGAAAAGACAAAACAGATCCAAATGGATACAGGCCTATCAGCCTACTGAGCTGTGTCGGCAAACTGTTGGAACGTATGATAAACACCAGACTGATGTGGCATCTGGAAGAAAAACGAATACTAATTCCACAGCAAGCCGGCTTTAGACAGCACAGATCCACTGAGGATCAGGTCATCCTCACAGCCCAGGAAATAGAAGATGCCTACCAGGAACAGAAACACACAGTAGCTGTTTGGGTGGATCTGGAAAAGGCATTTGACAAAGTCTGGAAGGATGGACTTAGAGTCAAGCTAAGAAGAAGTGATGTTTGTGGGAGAATGTACAAGTGGATCAACCACTACCTCAAACAAAGAACGGCCAGAGTCCAAGTACAAGGGCAGATGAGCAAAAAGGTGACACTCGAGCAGGGAGTACCCCAAGGGGGAGTACTGTCACCCACACTCTTCCTGGTATATATAAACGATATTACAGAGAATATACCAAGAAGAGTCCATAGCTCAATGTTTGCAGACGATCTGGCTATGTGGACCTCTGAAAAGAATCTCACCATAGCAAGAAATCGGATGCAAACGGCCCTAACATCGCTGGAAGAGTGGGCGAACTCATGGCTGGTCAAAATAAACGAGGAGAAAACCACGTGCACAATATTCTCGCTCTCATTAAAACCCCAAAGTACCAAATTAAGCCTAAATGGCAAAATCCTGCAGCCAAACGACAACCCAACCTATCTGGGAGTCACATTTGATCGACGCATGACATGGAAAAGTCAGATTGAGAGAAACCGAATGAAAGCCAGAGAAAGAATGGCGATCATGAGGAAACTTGCTGGCACAAGCTGGGGAGCAGACGAAGGCATACTAAAGAAACTGTACACTGGAAGAGTGAGACCAGTTCTCGAGTATGGCATCGCGGCATGGACAACAGCAGCGAAGGCGAACTTCGATAAAGTTAACAAACTTCAAAACCAAGCCATGAGAATCATAACAGGTGGCATGAAGTCAACGCCAATTGTAGAACTTGAAAAGATTACAAAACTGCAATCCATGACCGACAGAAGAGACTGCAGAGCCCAGCTGCATTCAGAGAAACTCCGAAGACTGACGGACCATCCAATGTACCAGAGGCTAAACAATTTGGGAACTGGGAAACTAAAGCGGAGAAACTTTGCAGAAATAGCCAAAGCAAAGATGCACGAAGATCCCATAAACGCACTAAAAACACCAAAACCCATCACTACTGTACGAAAACCTACTTGGAGGCAGGATATATTTCCAGAGGTGGTAGAAAATATACCAGGTATTGCAAACAAAAACTGCCAGACCGAAAAAGAAAGGAGAGACACTACCTTAAGCTTCATAACGAAAAGCTACCCAAGCATGGACTGGACCCATGCATACACCGACGGTTCTGTAACAAACACTACACAGAACGGAGGGGCAGGAGCATTCCTGAACCTACCAAATGGCAGAAAAATAACACTGTCATTCGCTACTGGTAAGTACACGAGCAATTTCAGAGCAGAGGCAGAGGCACTGAGGGCGGCAGTGGAAGAAATGGTAACACACAGTGAAAATGAGAGCCATATAGTCCTGCTGACAGATGCTCTCGAAGTAGTCACAGCGCTAAAAAGCCAGAAAAACACTGAGCTTAATGACTTAAGAGCAGCACTCTGCAAACTGTGCCAACAGTCCGCACCAAAAAGGGTAGTGGTACAGTGGGTTCCGTCACACTGCAACATCAAAGGCAACGAGAAGGCAGACAGACTGGCAAAAGAAGGTGCAAGGCTACCACAAATAGATACCAGTATGACGTACGAAGAGTCAAAACGGCTTATCAAAGCCAGGTACATGTCCAAATGGGAAACCGAACATACTGGTTACACCAAAAACGATGCCTATTACCAGTTGAACCGAAGAGAGCAGGTCGTTGTCTTCAGACTTCGCACTGGCCACAACAGACTGAGGTACCACCTCTTCAACAAATTGAAGATAGGGTGTACCGACGAATGCCCGTGCGGTACTGGTAAAATGACCACTGAACATCTGCTGCAGAACTGTCCGACATACGAGGATCAGAGAGAGCAGATGTGGCCATTGCCAGTGGAACTGCAAGACAAGCTCTATGGTAGTGGCGAGAGTCTCAGGATGACCGCCGCTTTTTTCGAGAAAATAATGGTTACTGTCTGACTGTGTACGCAGAAGAAGAAGAAGAACAGAAGAGAGCAGGTCGTGGTCTTCAGACTTCGCACTGGCCACAATAGACTGATGTACCACCTATTCAATAAATTGAAGATAGGTGGCACCGACGAATGCCCGTGTGGTACCGGGAAAATGACCGCTGAGCATTTGCTGCAAAACTGCCCGGCATACGAGGATCAGAGAAAGCAGATGTAGCCATCACCAGTGGCAACACTAGACAAGCTCTATGGCAGTGTCGACAGCCTCAGGATGACCGCTGCTTTTTTCGAAAAAATAATGGTTACTGTCTGACTGCGTACGAAGAAGAAGAAGAAGAAGAAGAAGAAGAAGATCGGACATTAACACCGAGAAAACGAAAACTTCGATAATTTGCGAAGTAGACTGGACTCTACCGCTAACAAGAGATGATCAAACATTGGAACAGGTCAAGATATCCTTCAACAGATGATCAAACATTGGAACAGGTCAAGATATCCTTCAACAGATGATCAAACATTGGAACAGGTCAAGATATCCTTCAACAGATGATCAAAGATTAGAACAGGTCAAGATATCCTTCAACAGATGATCAAACATTAGAACAGGTCAAGATATCCTTCAACAGATGATCAAACATTGGAACAGGTCAAGATATCCTTCAACAGATGATCAAACATTAGAACAGGTCAAGATATCCTTCAACAGATGATCAAATATTAGAACAGGTCAAGATATCCTTCAACAGATGATCAAACATTGGAACAGGTCAAGATATCCTTCAACAGATGATCAAACATTAGAACAGGTCAAGATATCCTTCAACAGATGATCAAACATTAGAACAGGTCAAGATATCCTTTAACAGATGATCAAACATTGGAACAGGTCAAGATATCCTTCAACAGATTATCAAACATTGGAACAGGTCAAGAGATTCTCCAAAAGATGATCAAACATTAGAACAGGTCAAGAGATTCTCCAAAAGATGATCAAACATTGAAACAGGTGAAGCGATTCTCCTTTCTCGGAAATAAAACTAGAATATCAAAGATGTGACATGGATATTAAGATGTGACATGGATATTAAGATGTGACATGGATATTAAGATGTTACATGGATATTAAGATGTTACATGGATATTAAGATGTTACATGGATATTAAGAAAAACATTTTGATGACCACACCGGTTCAGATCAATATGCGTCGTACATCGATGACCCCACTAGTCACTCACAAGACAGAAAATAATATTGAAAGTTCTTAAGTGTTGTGTAAAGTTGTGAAGTGTTGTGTAAAGTTGTGAAGTGTCGTGTAAAGTTGTGAAGTGTTGTGTAAAGTTGTGAAGTGTTGTGTAAAGTTGTGAAGTGTTGTGTAAAGTTGTGAAGTGTTGTGTAAAGTTGTGAAGTGTTGTGTAAAGTTGTGAAGTGTTGTGTAAAGTTGTGAAGTGTTGTGTAAAGTTGTGAAGTGTTGTGTAAAGTTGTGAAGTGTTGTGTAAAGTTGTGAAGTGTTGTGTAAAGTTGTGAAGTGTCGTGTAAAGTTGTGAAGTGTTGTGTAAAGTTGTGAAGTGTTGTGTAAAGTTGTGAAGTGTTGTGTAAAGTTGTGAAGTGTTGTGTAAAGTTGTGAAGTGTTGTGTAAAGTTGTGAAGTGTTGTGTAAAGTTGTGAAGTGTTGTGTAAAGTTGTGAAGTGTTGTGTAAAGTTGTGAAGTGTTGTGTGTGCTCGTCTATACTGTATGGTGTAGAAACATGGACAATGAAAACAAAATTATTGGCGAAGCGAATTCATGCCATTGAAGCATGCATATAGAGAAGAAGAGAGAAAATCTACTGGACAAGAGAGAGAATCTAATTAACAAGGGAGAGAATCTACTGGACAAGGGAGAGAATCTACTGGACAAGGGAGAGAATCTACTGGACAAGGGAGAGAATCTACTGGACAAGAGAGAGAATCTACTGGACAAGGGAGAGAATCTACTGGACAAGGGAGAGAATCTACTGGACAAGGGAGAGAATCTACTGGACAAGAGAGAGAATCTACTGGACAAGGGAGAGAATCTACTGGACAAGAGAGATAATCTACTGGACAAGAGAGAGAATCTACTGGACAAGAGAGAGAATCTACTGGACAAGAGAGATAATCTACTGGACAAGAGAGATAATCTACTGGACAAGAGAGATAATCTACTGGACAAGAGAGAGAATCTACTGGACAAGAGAGATAATTTACTGGATAAAAGAGAGAATATACTGGAAAAGAGAGAATCGACTGAACAAGAGAGAGAATCGACTGAACAAGAGAGAGAATCTACTGAACAAGGGAGAGAAAACACACAATAAAGCCTTGGAGAAATTGAGGGCAGAATGAGGATTGATGAAATAAAAATGAGTCTGTGAGTTCAGAGATTTTAGCCACATCAAAGGACAGAACACCTTGATGGAAACAATACTGAAAGCTGAGGTGGAAGGTAGGCGTGTCAGAGATAAAGTGAAGGGTAGGCTTGTCAGAAGTAAGGTGGACAGTAGGCGTGGTAGAAGTAAGGTGGAGGGGGGGGGTGTAGTAGAGGTAAAGTGGAGGGGGGGTCTAGTAGAGGTAAAGTGGAGGGGGGGGGGGGGTGTAGTAGAGGTAAAGTGGAGGGGGGGGTGTAGTAGAGGTAAAGTGGAGGGGGGGTGTAGTAGAGGTAAAGTGGAAGGGGGGGGGGGGTGTAGTAAAGGTAAAGTGGAGGGGGGGGGGTGTAGTAGAGGTAAAGTGGAGGGTAGGCTTGTCAGAAGTAAGGTGGACAGTAGGTGTGGTAGAAGTAAGGTGGAGGGGGGGGGTGTAGTAGAGGTAAGGTGGAGGGGGGGGGTGTAGTAGAGGTAAAGTGGAGGGGGGGGTGTAGTAAAGGTAAAGTGGAGGGGGGGGGTGTAGTAGAGGTAAAGTGGAGGGGGGGTGTAGTAGAGGTAAAGTGGAGGGGGGGTGTAGTAGAGGTAAAGTGGAGGGGGGGGGTGTAGTAGAGGTAAGGTGGAGGGGGGGTGTAGTAGAGGTAAGGTGGAGGGGGGGTGTAGTAGAGGTAAGGTGGAGGGGGGGGTGTAGTAGAGGTAAAGTGGAGGGGGGTGTAGTAGAGGTAAGGTGGAGGGGGGGTGTTGTAGAGGTAAAGTGGAGGGGGGTGTAGTAGAGGTAAGGTGGAGGGGGGGGGTGTAGTAGAGGTAAAGTGGAGGGGGGGGTGTAGTAGAGGTAAAGTGGAGGGGGGGCTTGTAGTAGAGGTAAAGCGGAGGGGGGGTGTAGTAGAGGTAAAGTGGAGGGTAGGCTTGTCAGAAGTAAGGTGGACAGTAGGCGTGGTAGAAGTAAGGTGGAGGGGGGGGGGGTGTAGTAGAGGTAAGGTGGAGGGGGGGGGGTGTAGTAGAGGTAAAGTGGAGGGGGGGTGTAGTAGAGGTAAAGTGGAAGGGGGGGGGGTGTAGTAGAGGTAAAGTGGAGGTTGGTGTAGTAGAGGTAAAGTGTAGGGGGGGGTGTAGTAGAGGTAAGGTGGAGGGGGGGGTGTAGTAGAGGTAAGGTGGAGGGGGGGTGTAGTAGAGGTAAGGTGGAGGGGGGGGTGTAGTAGAGGTAAAGTGGAGGGGGGTGTAGTAGAGGTAAGGTGGAGGGGGGGTGTAGTAGAGGTAAAGTGGAGGGGGGTGTAGTAGAGGTAAGGTGGAGGGGGGGGTGTAGTAGAGGTAAAGTGGAGGGGGGGGTGTAGTAGAGGTAAAGTGGAGGGGGGGTATGTAGTAGAGGTAAAGCGGAGGGGGGGTGTAGTAGAGGTAAAGTGGAGGGTAGGCTTGTCAGAAGTAAGGTGGACAGTAGGCGTGGTAGAAGTAAGGTGGAGGGGGGGGGTGTAGTAGAGGTAAGGTGGAGGGGGGGGTGTAGTAGAGGTAAAGTGGAGGGGGGGTGTAGTCGAGGTAAAGTGGAGGGTAGGCGAGTAGACGTGTCAGAAGTAAGGTGGAGGGTGGACGTGTCAGAGGTAAGCAACGCTAAATGCAGGAGGATAACTTAAAATGATGGAGAGAGGAGAGCGTAATTCTGGGATATTTCTCCGTCAAGCAGGAGACAGAGGACGTTGAGGATCCATTACGGTCGACTATCGATGTGCAGACTGTACCTTATATGAGCAGAAATGTGAACTTTCCTCGGACAGAAATGGTAATCTAGAGAACAGAGAAGTGAAAACAGAGAACGAAGAATAGAGAACAGAGAAAGAAGAACAGAGAACAGAGAACGAAGAACAGAGAACGAAGAACAGAGAACAAAGAACAGAGAACAGAGAGCGAAGAACAGAGAACAGAGAACAGAAAACGAAGAACAGAGAACAAAGAACGAAGAACAGAAGACGAAGAACAGAGAACAGAGAATGAAGAAAGAACAGAGAACAGAGAACAAAGAAAGAACAGAGAACAAAGAAAGAACAGAGAACAGACAACAAAGAAAGAACAAAGAACAAAGAAAGAACAGAGAACAGAGAACAAAGAAAGAACAGAGAACAGAGGACAAAGAAAGAACAGAGAACAGAGAACAAAAAAACAACAGAGAATAAAGAACAAAGAACGAAAAACAGAGAACAAAGAAAGAACAGAGAACAGAGAACAAAGAAAGAACAGAGAACAAATAACAACAAAATAACTGGTCGGTTCAACAAGAGGTAAGATAAAAGCTGTTTGATTCAACAAAAGGTCAGATAAAGGCTGTTTAGGTCAAGCAGTCAGATAGAGACTGGTCGGTTCAACAAAAGGTCAGATAAAGGCTGTTTGGGTCAAGCAGTCAGATAGAGACTGGTCGGTTCAACAAGAGGTCAGATTCAAGCTCTTTGAGTCCAGGGGTCAGAAAAAGGCTATTTGGATCAAATGGTCATATATAGGATAATTTGGTCAAGGGTTCAGATCTAGGCTGATTTAGTCAAGGGGTCAGATCTAGGCTAATTTGGTCAAGGGGTCAGATATAGGCTAATTTTGTCAAGGGGTCACATATAGGCTAATTTTGTCAAGGGGTCAGATATAAGCTTATTTTGTCAAGTGGTCAGATATAGGCTAATTTTGTCAAGGGGTCAGATATAGGCTAGTTTTGTCAAAGGGTCAGATATAAGCTAATTTTGTCAAGGGGTCAGATATAAGCTAATATTGTCAAGGGGTCAGATATAGTCTAATTTTGTCAAGGGGTCAGATATAAGCTTATTTTGTCAAGGGGTCAGATATAGGCTAATTTTTGTCAAGGGGTCAGATATAAGCTAATTTTGTCAAGGGGTCAGATATAAGCTAATTTTGTCAAGGGGTCAGATATAAGCTAATTTTGTCAAGGGGTCAGATATAAGCTAATTTTGTCAAGTGGTCAGATATAAGCTAATTTTGTCAAGGGGTCAGATATAGGCTGTGTGCGTCAATAAATCAGATACAAGCTGTTTGGTCAGATACAAGCTAATTGGGTCAAATGGTCAAATAGAGGCTAATTGGGTCAATGGGTCAGATAGAGGCTAATTGGGACAATTGGTCAGATAGAGGCTAATTGGGTCAATGGGTCAGATGGAGGCTAATTGGGTCAATTGGTCAGATGGAGGCTAATTGGGTCAATGGGACAGATGGAGGCTAATTGGGTCAATTGGTCAGATAGAGGCTAATCGGGTCAAGGTCAGATAGAGACTAATTGTGTCCATTGGTCAGATAGAGGCTAATTGGGTCAATGGATCAGATACAGGCTAATTGGGTCAATGGGACAGATGGAGGCTAATTGGGTCAATTGGTCAGATAGAGGCTAATTGGGTCAATTGGTCAGATAGAGGCTAATTGAGTCCATTGGTCAGATAGAGGCTAATTGGGTCAATGGGTCAGATACAGGCTAATTGGGTCAATTGATCATATGGAGGCTAATTGGGTCAATTGGTCAGAGGCTAACTGGGTCAATGGGTCAGATACAGGCTAATTGGCTCAATTGGTCAGATGGAGGCTGTTTCTGCCAGGAGATAGAACCGTACTGTTTGGGTCAAGGGGTCATGTAAAGACTGTTTGGGTCAAGGGGTCATGTAAAAACTGTTTGGGTCAAGGGGTCATGTAAAGACTGTTTGGGTCAAGGGGTCAGATAAAGACTGTTTGGGTCAAGGGGTCAGATAAAGACTGTTTGGGTCAAGGGGTCAGATAAAGACTGTTTGCGTCAAGGAGTCAGATAAAGACTGTTTGGGTCAAGGGGTCAGGTAAAGACTGTTTGGGTCAAGGGACCAGGTAAAGACTGTTTGGGTCAAGGGGTCAGGTAAAGACTGTTTGGGTCAAGGTGTCAGGTAAAGACTGTTTGGGTCAAGGGGTCAGATAAAGACTGTTTTGGTCAAGTGGTCAGGTAAAGACTGTTTAGGTCAAGGGTCAGGTAAAGACTGTTTGGGTCAAGGGGTCAGGTAAAGACTGTTTGGGTCAAGGGGTCAGGTAAAGACTGTTTGGGTCAAGGTGTCAGGTAAAGACTGTTTGGGTCAAGGGGTCAGATAAAGACTGTTTGGGTCAAGTGGTCAGGTAAAGACTGTTTGGGTCAAGGGGTCAGGTAAAGACTGTTTGGGTCAAGGTGGCAGGTAAAGACTGTTTGGGTCAAGGGATCAGATACAGACTGTTTGAGTCAAGCGGTCAGATGAAGACTGTTCGGTTCAAGTGGTCAGGTAAAGACTGTTTGGGTCAAGGGGTCAGGTAAAGACTGTTTGGGTCAAGGGGTCAGGTAAAGACTGTTTGGGTCAAGCGGTCAGATGAAGACTGTTTGATTCAAGGGGTCAGGTAAAGACTGTTTGGGTCAAGGGGTCAGGTAAAGACTGTTTGGGTCAAGGGGTCAGGTAAAGACTGTTTGGGTCAAGGGCTCAGACATGGACAACTTCTCCAATCTAGTGTGACAGGAAGCACTGCTCCAGAGCAAGGGCTGCCAGCCTTTCACAGATCTTATTACATATCGGTCGGTGTGACTATGACAACATTGTTAAATCGTCATTATATAATATGACACAGTTTATAGTTGAATATGACTGGGTTCGTCGCTGTAATGGATAGTCACTGGGTTCGTCGCTATGATGGATAGTCACTTGCTTCGTTGCTATGGATAGTCACTTGGTTCGTTGCTATGATGGATAGTCACTTGGTTCGTTGCTATGATGGATAGTCACTTGCTTCGTTGCTATGGATAGTTACTTGGTTCGTTGCTATGATGGATAGTCACTTGGTTCGTTGCTATGGATAGTCACTTGGTTTGTTGCTATGGATAGTCACTTGGTTCGTTGCTATGGATAGTCACTTGGTTCGTTGCTATGGATTGTCACTTGGTTCGTTGCTATGATGGATAGTCACTTGGTTCGTTGCTGTGATGGATAGCCACTTGGTTCGTTGCTATGGATAGTCACTTTGTTCGTTGCTATGGATAGTCACTTGGTTCGTTGCTATTATGGAGGGGAACTTGGTTCGTTGCTATGATGGATAGTCACTTGGTTCGTTGCTATGGATAGTCACTTGGTTCGTTGCTATGGATGGTCGCTTGGTTCGTTGCTATGGATAGTCACTTGGTTCGTTGCTATGGATAGTCACTTGGTTCGTTGCTATGGATAGTCACTTGGTTCGTTGCTATTATGGAAGGGCACTTGGTTCGTTGCTATGATGGATAGTCACTTGGTTCGTTGCTATGGATAGTCACTTGGTTCGTTGGTATGATGGATAGTCACTTGCTTCGTTGCTATGATGGATAGTCACTTTCTTCGTTGCTATGGATAGTCACTTGGTTCGTTGCTATGATGGATAGTCACTTGGTTCGTTGCTATGATGGATAGTCACTGGGTTCGTTGCTATGATGGATAGTCACTTGGTTCGTTGCTATGGATAGTAACTTGGTTCGTTGCTATGGATAGTCACTTGGCTCGTTGCTATGATGGATAGTCACTTTCTTCGTTGCTATGGATAGTCACTTGGTTCGTTGCTATGATGGATAGTCACTTGGTTCGTTGCTATTATGGAGGGGAACTTGGTTCGTTGCTATGATGGATAGTCACTTGGTTCGTTGCTATGGATAGTCACTTGGTTCGTTGCTATGGATAGTCGCTTGGTTCGTTGCTATGGATAGTCACTTGGTTCGTTGCTATGGATAGTCACTTGGTTCGTTGCTATGGATAGTCACTTGGTTCGTTGCTATGGATAGTCACTTGGTTCGTTGCTTTTATGGAAGGGCACTTGGTTCGTTGCTATGATGGATAGTCACTTGGTTCGTTGCTATGGATAGTCACTTGGTTCGTTGGTATGATGGATAGTCACTTGCTTCGTTGCTATGATGGATAGTCACTTTCTTCGTTGCTATGGATAGTCACTTGGTTCGTTGCTATGATGGATAGTCACTTGGTTCGTTGCTATGGATAGTCACTTGGTTCGTTGGTATGATGGATAGTCACTTGCTTCGTTGCTATGATGGATAGTCGCTTTCTTCGTTTCTATGGATAGTCACTTGGTTCGTTGCTATGATGGATAGTCACTTGGTTCGTTGCTATGATGGATAATCACTTGGTTCGTTGCTATGATGGATAGTCACTTGGTTCGTTGCTATGGATAGTCACTTGGTTCGTTGCTATGGATAGTCACTTGCTTCGTTGCTATGATGGATAGTCACTTGCTTCGTTGCTATGGATAGTCACTTGGTTCGTTGCTATGGATAGTCACTTGGTTCGTTGCTATGATGGATAGTCACTTGGTTCGTTGCTATGATGGATAGTCACTTGCTTCGTTGCTATGGATAGTCACTTGGTTTGTTGCTATGGATAGTCACTTGGTTCGTTGCTATGGATAGTCACTTGGTTCGTTGCTATGGATTGTCACTTGGTTCGTTGCTATGATGGATAGTCACTTGGTTCGTTGCTGTGATGGATAGCCACTTGGTTCGTTGCTATGGATAGTCACTTTGTTCGTTGCTATGGATAGTCACTTGGTTCGTTGCTATTATGGAGGGGAACTTGGTTCGTTGCTATGATGGATAGTCACTTGGTTCGTTGCTATGGATAGTCACTTGGTTCGTTGCTATGGATGGTCGCTTGGTTCGTTGCTATGGATAGTCACTTGGTTCGTTGCTATGGATAGTCACTTGGTTCGTTGCTATGGATAGTCACTTGGTTCGTTGCTATTATGGAAGGGCACTTGGTTCGTTGCTATGATGGATAGTCACGTGGTTCGTTGCTATGGATAGTCACTTGGTTCGTTGGTATGATGGATAGTCACTTGCTTCGTTGCTATGATGGATATTCACTTTCTTCGTTGCTATGGATAGTCACTTGGTTCGTTGCTATGATGGATAGTCACTTGGTTCGTTGCTATGATGGATAGTCACTGGGTTCGTTGCTATGATGGATAGTCACTTGGTTCGTTGCTATGGATAGTAACTTGGTTCGTTGCTATGGATAGTCACTTGGCTCGTTGCTATGACGGATAGTCACTTTCTTCGTTGCTATGGATAGTCACTTGGTTCGTTGCTATGATGGATAGTCACTTGGTTCGTTGCTATTATGGAGGGGAACTTGGTTCGTTGCTATGACGGATAGTCACTTGGTTCGTTGCTATGGATAGTCACTTGGTTCGTTGCTATGGATAGTCGCTTGGTTCGTTGCTATGGATAGTCACTTGGTTCGTTGCTATGGATAGTCACTTGGTTCGTTGCTATGGATAGTCACTTGGTTCGTTGCTATGGATAGTTACTTGGTTCGTTGCTATTATAGAAGGGCACTTGGTTCGTTGCTATGATGGATAGTCACTTGGTTCGTTGCTATGGATAGTCACTTGGTTCGTTGGTATGATGGATAGTCACTTGCTTCGTTGCTATGATGGATAGTCACTTTCTTCGTTGCTATGGATAGTCACTTGGTTCGTTGCTATGATGGATAGTCACTTGGTTCGTTGCTATGGATAGTCACTTGGTTCGTTGGTATGATGGATAGTCACTTGCTTCGTTGCTATGATGGATAGTCACTTTCTTCGTTGCTATGGATAGTCACTTGGTTCGTTGCTATGATGGATAGTCACTTGGTTCGTTGCTATGATGGATAGTCACTTGGTTCGTTGCTATGATGGATAGTCACTTGGTTCGTTGCTATGGATAGTCACTTGGTTCGTTGCTATGGATAGTCACTTGCTTCGTTGCTATGATGGATAGTCACTTGCTTCGTTGCTATGGATAGTCACTTGGTTCGTTGCTATGGATAGTCACTTGGTTCGTTGCTATGATGGATAGTCACTTGGTTCGTTGCTATGATGGATAGTCACTTGCTTCGTTGCTATGGATAGTCACTTGGTTCGTTGCTATGATGGATAGTCACTTGGTTCGTTGCTATGATGGATAGTCACTTGGTTCGTTGCTATGGATAGTCACTTGGTTTGTTGCTATGGATAGTCACTTAGTTCGTTGCTATGGATAGTCACTTGGTTCGTTGCTATTATGGATAGTCACTTGCTTCGTTGCTATGGATAGTCACTTGGTTCGTTGCTATGGATAGTCACTTGGTTCGTTGCTATGATGGATAGTCACTTGGTTCGTTGCTGTGATGGATAGCCACTTGGTTCGTTGCTATGGATAGTCACTTTGTTCGTTGCTATGGATAGTCACTTGGTTCGTTGCTATTATGGAGGGGAACTTGGTTCGTTGCTATGATGGATAGTCACTTGGTTCGTTGCTATGGATAGTCACTTGGTTCGTTGCTATGGATAGTCGCTTGGTTCGTTGCTATGGATAGTCACTTAGTTCGTTGCTATGGATAGTCACTTGGTTCGTTGCTATGGATAGTCACTTGGTTCGTTGCTATGGATAGTCACTTGGTTCGTTGCTATTATGGAAGGGCACTTGGTTCGTTGCTATGATGGATAGTCACTTGGTTCGTTGCTATGGATAGTCACTTGGTTCGTTGCTATGGATAGTCACTTGGTTCGTTGCTATGATGGATTGTCACTTGCTTCGTTGCTATGGATAGTCACTTGGTTCGTTGCTATGGATAGTCACTTGGTTCGTTGCTATGATGGATAGTCACTTGGTTCGTTGCTGTGATGGATAGCCACTTGGTTCGTTGCTATGGATAGTCACTTTGTTCGTTGCTATGGATAGTCACTTGGTTCGTTGCTATTATGGAGGGGAACTTGGTTCGTTGCTATGATGGATAGTCACTTGGTTCGTTGCTATGGATAGTCACTTGGTTCGTTGCTATGGATAATCACTTGGTTCGTTGCTATGGATAGTCACTTGGTTCGTTGCTATGGATAGTCACTTGGTTCGTTGCTATGGATAGTCACTTGGTTCGTTGCTATGGATAGTCACTTGGTTGGTTGCTATTATGGAAGGGCACTTGGTTCGTTGCTATGATGGATAGTCACTTGGTTCGTTGCTATGGATAGTCACTTGGTTCGTTGCTATGGATAGTCACTTGGTTCGTTGCTATGGATAGTCACTTGGTTCGTTGCTATGGATAGTCACTTGGTTCGTTGCTATGGATAGTCACTTGGTTCGTTGCTATGGATAGTCACTTGGTTCGTTGCTATGGATAGTCACTTGGTTCGTTGCTATTATGGAAGGGCACTTGGTTCGTTGCTATGATGGATAGTCACTTGGTTCGTTGCTATGGATAGTCACTTGGTTCGTTGCTATGGATAGTCACTTGGTTCGTTGCTATGGATAGTCACTTGGTTCGTTGGTATGATGGATAGTCACTTGCTTCGTTGCTATGATGGATAGTCACTTGGTTCGTTGCTATGATGGAAGGGCACTTGGTTCGTTGCTGTGATGGATAGTCACTTGGTTCGTCGCTATGATGGATAGTCACTTGGTTCGTTGCTATGATGGAAGGGCACTTGGTTCGTTGCTGTGATAGATAGTCACTTGGTTCGTCGCTACGATGGATAGTCACTTGGTTCGTCGCTATGATGGAAGGGCACTTGGTTCGTTGCTGTGATGGATAGTCACTTGGTTCGTCGCTATGATGGATAGTCACTTGCTTCGTTGCTATGGATAGTCACTTGGTTCGTTGCTATGGATAGTCACTTGGTTCGTTGCTATGATGGATAGTCACTTGGTTCGTTGCTGTGATGGATAGCCACTTGGTTCGTTGCTATGGATAGTCACTTTGTTCGTTGCTATGGATAGTCACTTGGTTCGTTGCTATTATGGAGGGGAACTTGGTTCGTTGCTATGATGGATAGTCACTTGGTTCGTTGCTATGGATAGTCACTTGGTTCGTTGCTATGGATAGTCGCTTGGTTCGTTGCTATGGATAGTCACTTGGTTCGTTGCTATGGATAGTCACTTGGTTCGTTGCTATGGATAGTCACTTGGTTCGTTGCTATGGATAGTCACTTGGTTCGTTGCTATTATGGAAGGGCACTTGGTTCGTTGCTATGATGGATAGTCACTTGGTTCGTTGCTATGTATAGTCACTTGGTTCGTTGCTATGGATAGTCACTTGGTTCGTTGCTATGATGGATAGTCACTTGCTTCGTTGCTATGGATAGTCACTTGGTTCGTTGCTATGGATAGTCACTTGGTTCGTTGCTATGATGGATAGTCACTTGGTTCGTTGCTGTGATGGATAGCCACTTGGTTCGTTGCTATGGATAGTCACTTTGTTCGTTGCTATGGATAGTCACTTGGTTCGTTGCTATTATGGAGGGGAACTTGGTTCGTTGCTATGATGGATAGTCACTTGGTTCTTTGCTATGGATAGTCACTTGGTTCGTTGCTATGGATAATCACTTGGTTCGTTGCTATGGATAGTCACTTGGTTCGTTGCTATGGATAGTCACTTGGTTCGTTGCTATGGATAGTCACTTGGTTCGTTGCTATGGATAGTCACTTGGTTCGTTGCTATTATGGAAGGGCACTTGGTTCGTTGCTATGATGGATAGTCACTTGGTTCGTTGCTATGGATAGTCACTTGGTTCTTTGCTATGGATAGTCACTTGGTTCGTTGCTATGGATAGTCACTTGGTTCGTTGCTATGGATAGTCACTTGGTTCGTTGCTATGGATAGTCACTTGGTTCGTTGCTATTATGGAAGGGCACTTGGTTCGTTGCTATGATGGATAGTCACTTGGTTCGTTGCTATGGATAGTCACTTGGTTCGTTGCTATGGATAGTCACTTGGTTCGTTGCTATGGATAGTCACTTGGTTCGTTGGTATGATGGATAGTCACTTGCTTCGTTGCTATGATGGATAGTCACCCTGTTCGTTGCTATGATGGAAAGGCACTTGGTTCGTTGCTGTGAGGGATAGTCACTTGGTTCGTCGCTATGATGGATAGTCACTTTGTTCGTTGCTATGATGGAAGGGCACTTGGTTCGTTGCTGTGATAGATAGTCACTTGGTTCGTCGCTACGATGGATAGTCACTTGGTTCGTCGCTATGATGGAAGGGCACTTGGTTCGTTGCTGTGATGGATAGTCACTTGGTTCGTCGCTATGATGGATAGTCACTTGGTTCGTTGCTATGGGTAGTCACTTGGTTCATTGCTATGATGGATAGTCACTTGGTTCGTTGCTATGATGGATAGTCACTTGGTTCGTTGCTATTATGGATAGTCACTTGGTTCGTTGCTATTATGAAAGTGCACTTGGTTCGTGTCATTATGACGGTTTAACAGTTCCAGCCGGAGCTTCAGCGGTTAGGGCAGGGGTGGTCGGCGAGTCTGAGAACAAAGGTACCTGAATGTGTGCCGAGGTCACTTTCCGTATCGATACTACGCCAAGGTAATTCACCGCCTCGATACTAAGTCAACAAAGGAAAACAGGGGGTTGGGGGAAAGAATGTGTCTAGTACAGGTAGGGGCTAGGTGCTGACCACTGGCGTTCCGATTTGGGTAATGTGGGATTAGTGACAGACAGAGGCCAGCAGAGCTTGCTGTGACATTTTGAATGACAGGAATTCAGAGTGATTAGTTCCAATAACGACTAAAGGGAGCAAACATCTCCCAGAGGACGATAGGACAGCTCTGATACTGGTTGAGACTATATAATACTAGACAAAGTTTAACTGAAGCAGACTGGTCATAGAGAGAGAGAGAGAGAGAGAGAGAGAGAGAGAGAGAGAGAGAGAGAGAGAGATAGAAAGATAATTTAGCTATTAGTCTGTTTAGCTCGCCGACTTTATAGACGAGCGATTCATAGGATGTTTGACAAATGTTAGTGAGATATAATGGAATACAGGCTGGCTTAACTAGCATACGCCTTTGAGTCTTGGCCAGTCGCTCTATAAGGTGTGTGTTGGGCGCCTTGTGTCTAGGAGAGATCTGGATGTGTGTGTGGTGTGTGTGAAGGACACCGAGGGAACGATGTATGTTCGGATAGTGTGTATACGCAGATCGATTGAGTGTATGATAACATGGGAGTATACGTGAATAAATTGAGTGTATAATTTCAAGATCATCCGCCTGATGGGATGTGGGTGTGAGTGAATGAATAGAATACGACCGTGAAGACGAGTTTCTGAGAGTGTGTTGTGGGTGCAGGTAAAGGGAGAGGAGTGTGCGACTAGAACTGGGTTAGGGTAGTCTGGAGCAACATTCAATAGCTTATGCTTATAACCTCTGCGTATCTATTTAGATAAGATGTATTTCTTGTATTGTTTGTAATCTCATTGCACTCACTTTAATAGTTGTTGTGTGCGTATGATGTAATAAATCTGCCACCTGCTGCCTGCTATGTTATTTGATGTGTGTGGTCGTGAATGATGTGAATACATGTGGTAACATTCAAGATAGAAGAACACCAGTGGAAACCTGGACTTTGCTACAACGGAAAGCAACTTGGTTAGTGTCAATTTGAATGAAGGAAACTTGTTTATTCACAAGAACACCTAACACACTTTATCATTGACATGTTGCTCTAACATTTCATCTGAAAAGGAATCTAATATTTACAAATCCCATCCAGTGTGAGACTACCCCGTCCCATCCCGAAACCTTACCTCGAATTGATAAATGAATGTGAGAAATCATTCCCTTGTGTGACAAGTGCCCCTGCCTTAGAAGGAGGCTGAAGTGACGCCTTTGTGAGAAAAGAAACTCGGCGCCAGATTAATTATTTTCCCATTAGCAGCCTCTCTAGTATCAACACTCTAACGTCTGCAACAACATTTAGTTTCTTAAACCAACATCCCAAAGCTGTACAACTATATCAAGTTTCCAAATCCACATCGCAATGTTTAAAATTCCATCAAGTCTCAAGAAACAGCCACACCAACGACACGACACATCTCGCACCATAAACATACGATCCTTGAATAAATATTATCCTCTTATCAACAGAAGCTATACACCGTAGACCAGACTACCTGCAAACAATCACAGTCCAGCGGAGGCAATCAACATTTCTATTCTCCTCTTCAAAATAACAAGGATGCTGCAGGCAATCTCTCTGCTCCAACAAACTGTTTACCGCTGTCAGATTACACTCACCGAAGCACATGTTTTCCCCCCACGTTGCGAGAGTCAAAAGTTTGCTTCAATCGAAACATCTTAAGACGAGAAGTTTGGAAAACACGTGCATTGTAGCCTGCATGAGATTGGACAGCGTCTCGCGTCCTGGCTCCAGGTAAACGTTGCTGAATGGTACAGGTAAACATAGACCACACGGCAACATTTTGAGTTGTAGAGGGAATCATTTTCCTCATTCTGCAGGCTCCCAAGCTGTAGTGGTAGGGCCCAAACTGGAGTGGTAGGGCCCAAACTGAGGTGGTAGGGCCAAACTGGAGTGGTAGGGCCCAAACTGATGTGGTAGGGCCCAAACTGATGTGGTAGGGCCCAAGCTGGAGTGGTAGGGCCCAAGCGGTAGTGGTAGGGCCCAAACTGATGTGATAGGGCCTACACGTGAGTGGTAGGACACACGCTGCAGTGGTAGGGCCAAAGCTGGAGTTGTAGGGCCCAAACTGATGTGGTAGGGCCCAAGCGGTAGTGGTAGGGCCAAAGCTGGAGTAGTAGCGCCCACATTTGTATGGCAGAGCACCAAACTGGACTGACGGAGCACCAAACTGGACTGACAGCACCAAACTGGACGGACAGAGCACCAAACTGGACTGACAGAGCACCAAACTGGACTGACAGAGCACCAAACTGGACTGACAGAGCACCAAACTGGACTGACAGAGCCCCTAACTGGACTGGCAGAGACCCAAACTCTGCTGACAGGGCCCCAAAACTGGTTTGGCAGAGCCCCAAATTAGTGTGACAGAGCCCCCAAGCTGAACTGACAGCGCCCCAAAACTGGTGTGGCAGAGCCCCCAAACTGGATTGACAGAGCCCAAATTAGTGTAACAGAGCCCCCAAACTGAACTGACAGCGCCTCAAACTGGCGTGGCAGAGCCCCAAACTGGAGTTGTATCGATGAACACATACATGTATGTTTTTGATTACGAAATACTCGTGTTATGATCGCCCTCAAGAAAGCACACACACATATTTCTCTAATCTTCTGAATGGTTCCTGGGTCTAACAGAATATCTGACTATAACCTGTCAAGGTGCCTAAAGAGGGTTGTCCCTAGGGCTAGCAACCACACAATATAACATCATTTATATAAAACATCCACTGCTAATGTTGTCACGCTAATCTTCATGGCAAGCGGTCAGCTGCATATAGTGAGGCCCTGTACTTCCCATGGAGTCAACACGGAAATCATGTAATTATTTCCTTCATAAAAATGGTGGTCCTGTTCATACCTACCTCTTACACCCCTCGTACTGTTTATTTCTCAGATCAGTTGAGAAAGAGGCCATGCTGTCATGTTGCTAGGTTTAAGGAGTCAACAGACTTGACGTATTTTCTATTGTTTACAGACACACGTCTGTCAGTCTGGCTGTTCATCTGTTTGTGACAAAGTCAGGAGTAGCAAGGGAGTCTAGGTAGCAGTAATACAGTGATAGAACAAGCCGAGGAACAAACAAAGTCAGGAGTAGCAAGGGCGTCTAGGTAGCAGTAATACAGTCATAGAACAAGCCGAGGAACAAACAAAGTCAGGAGTAGCAAGGGAGTCTAGGTAGCAGTAATACAGTCATAGAACAAGCCGAGGTACAAACAAAGTCAGGAGTAGCAAGGGAGTTTAGGTAGCAGTAATACAGTCATAGAACAAACCGAGGTACAAACATGGGATCCCCTTAAACAGGATATGGGAGCACTTGGGGACATAACTTCAGAACCGTGTCTAAAATGAAATCACAATTAGTTGTCCAGTATCCAGAAAAGTGAGGGGTTCCAAATTGACGAGGATTATTAAAGGTTCAACTAATACAACGCCATTCTAAACCAAGCAGGCTTTGGTAGAAGGTCATCAATCATCAGCAGGCCAACAGAGGCGTGGCGACGTATTCGGCATAATTATTGTTATGATCGTTTTTGGTATTATTGCCAAAGATAGGCAAACCTATGGAGAATTGATATTCTAAAACCAATTATTGTCCAAAGACAGGCAAACCTTTGGAGAATTGCTATTCTAAAACCAACTATTGTCCAAAAGATAGGCAAACCTTTGGAGAATTGATATTCTAAAACCATCTATTGTCCAAAAGATAGGCAAACCTTTGGAGAATTGATATTCTAAAACCCACTATTGTCCAAAGATAGGCACACCTTTGGAGAATTGATATTCTAAAACCAACTATTGTCCAAAAGATAGGCAAACCTTTGGAGAATTGATATTCTAAAACGAACTGTTGTCCAAAAGTTAGGCAAACCTTTGGAGAATTGATATTCTAAAACCAACTATTGTCCAAAGGATAGGCAAACCTTTGCAGAATTGACATTTTAAAACCAACTGTTATCCAAAGATAGGCAAACCTTTGGATAATTGATATTATAAAACCAACTATTGTCCAAAAGATAGGCAAACCTTTGGAGAATTGATATTCTAAAACCAACTATTGCCCAAAGATAGGCAAACATTTGGAGAATTGATATTCTAAAACCAACTATTGTCCAAAGATAGGCAAACCTTTGGAGAATTGATATAATAAAACCAACTATTGTCCAAAGATAGGCAAACCTTTGAAGAATTGATATTCTAAAACCAACTATTGTCCAAAAGATAGGCAAACCTTTGGAAAATTGATATTCTAAAACCAACTATTGTCCAAAATATAGGCAAACCTTTGAAAAATTGATATTCTAAAACCAACTATTGCCCAAAGATAGACAGACCTTTGGAGAATTAATATTCTAAAACCAACTATTGCCCAAAGATAGGGTTGGAGGAGTTGTAAAATAAAAAATGGGATTTACCTTGTCCAGAGGCATTAGTCGGGAGGTAGACAGCGAAACGATACACAACTAGTTCCACTTATGGCAAACTCATATTATAGACGATTATGCTTGATAGAAAGACATTTCTTATTATAGTCACACTAGAGCTGGGCATAGCTAGACCAGCGTGAACCAGCCACACGGAAACGTTCCAGTTATTGTCACTAACGTCGACCTGTAGTTTTAATATGGGGTAGGGGTTAATACTTTGCACACAAAGTGGGTAGAGGGAAACCTAGCGACAGGAGATACAATATCATCAGACACGTTCTCTCGAACACCATGGACAAGATTGTTATCGTAGTGGGAGGTTCTTTGATGACGTACTGAACTCCGCTGTCCTATTGAACCCCACTGTGCTACTGAACCCCACTGTCCTATTGAACCCCACTGTGCTACTGAACCCCACTGTCCTATTGAACCCCACTGTGATACTCAACCCCCCTGTCCTATTGAACCCCACTGTGCTACTGAACTCAGATGTCCTACTGAACCCCACTGTCCTACTGAACCCCACTGTCCTACTGAACCCCACTGTGCTACTGAACTCAGCTGTCCTACTGAACCCCACTGTGCTACTGAACCCCACTGTCCTACTGAACTCAGCTGTCCTACTGAACCCCACTGTGCTACTGAACCCCACTGTGCTACTGAACCCCACTGTGCTACTGAACTCAGCTGTCCTACTGAACTCAGCTGTCCTACTGAACTCCGCTGACCTACTGTTTCTAGATGAGATAAGAAACGCAAACGTAGGTATGAATATTCCATAGATAAGTCAGACTGAGCAGATATGAGCCCAAGACGAGTCAAGAACAGATGATCTAGAACACGGACGTTAGATAATAGATTATGTACAACTTAGGAATAGATTTGATTGACAGAAATAAGAACCTTTGTAATGAATTCACACGTCAGACATAACACACTGATCAGACAATGTTAGCCAGGGTCAGACAAAACCCACTGATCAGACAATGTTAGCATGTGGGGTAGTTGTCTCGCCACCGCGATTCAATCTCAACCAGTGTACGTAAAGCAATCTCAGTCCCGCCAGGCGGAGCGATAGCGCGGGCTTGCCGAAAACGCTTGCTCGCCTTTCCCCGTAGAGGAATCGGGATGCGGTTTTTTTTAACGTCTCCTCCGCCGAGGTGCGCTGCTCTGGTCCGTATCGAGAAACGTTGTCAGTCGGTGGTGATTTATCTAAGGCTTATAGCAGAGCTCGACAGTTCGTCTCGCTGGTGGTCAGACTCTCGCAAAGAGCTTGTGACCGACAAATGGAAAGCTGGAATCGTGCCTGAAGGCCCTGTGTTCTCCCGGGGACCAACCCTCTGGAGAAGGGCAGGCCGGCAGGCCAAATTGTCTCTAGTCCCAGTGAAATTCATCGCCGGGGTCGTTGGGATCCGTTCTGCACAGAGCGCTGCCATCTCTCCTCGAGCGAGCCCGGTCGGTCGGTCGTATGGTGTGTGTAGGGGCCCCTGTCAGGCGGTCCTAGGTCGACGGAGTGAGGGACGGGGAGAAAAACCGTCCGTCCGTTCGTCAGTCGGTACCTGCGGCCGTCCCAGTGAGGCTTTTTACACACCCGTCCTCCGCCGACCGGTGTGTGCGGTACGTACGTCTCCGACAGATATCTGGTTGATCTTGCCAGTAGTCATATGCTTGTCTCAAAGATTAAGCCATGCATGGCTAAGTTCACACTGTCTCACGGTGAAACCGCGAATGGCTCATTAAATCAGTCGAGGTTCCTTAGATGACACGATCCTACTTGGATAACTGTGGCAATTCTAGAGCTAATACATGCTTACCAAGCTCCGACCCTCGCGGAAAGAGCGCTTTTATTAGTTCAAACCAATCGTCGTTTCCCCTCGCGGGGTTGCGGCGTCCCCACTGGTGACTCTGGAAAACTTTGTGCTGATCGCATGGCCTCATGTGCCGGCGACGCATCTTTCAAATGTCTGCCCTATCAAATGTCGATGGCACGTGACATGCCTACCATGTTTGTAACGGGTAACGGGGAATCAGGGTTCGATTCCGGAGAGGGAGCATGAGAAACGGCTACCACATCCAAGGAAGGCAGCAGGCGCGCAACTTACCCACTCCCGGCACGGGGAGGTAGTGACGAAAAATAACAATACGGGACTCTTTCGAGGCCCCGTAATTGGAATGAGTACACTTTAAACCCTTTAAAGAGGATCTATTGGAGGGCAAGTCTGGTGCCAGCAGCCGCGGTAATTCCAGCTCCAATAGCGTATATTAAAGTTGTTGCAGTTAAAAAGCTCGTAGTTGGATCTCAGGCGCAGGCGGGCGGTCCGGCTCGCGCCGGTTCACTGCCCGTTGTCTCCTGCCCTACCGTCTGCCGGCTCTCTCCCACGGGTGCTCTTCGCTGAGCGTCCTAAGTGGCCGGCGCGTTTACTTTGAAAAAATTAGAGTGTTCAAAGCAGGCCTCGGCTGCCTGAATAATGGTGCATCGAATAATGGAATAGGACCTCGGTTCTATTTTGTTGGTTTTCGGAACTGGAGGTAATGATTAACAGGTACAAAAGGGGGCATTCGTATTGCGGCTTAGAGGTGAAATTCTTGGATTGCCGCAAGACGAGCTACTGCGAAAGCATTTGTCAATAATGTTTTCATTAATCAAGAACGAAAGTCAGAAGCGCAATGACGATCAGATACCGTCGTAGTTCTGACCATAAACGATGCCGACTAGCGATCCGCAGGAGTTGCTTCGATGACTCAGCGGGCAGCTTCCGGGAAACCAAAGTGTTTGGGTTCCGGGGGAAGTATGGTTGCAAAGCTGAAACTTAAAGGAATTGACGGAAGGGCACCACCAGGAGTGGAGCCTGCGGCTTAATTTGACTCAACACGGCCAACACTGAAATGACTGAAATGCCGAGACCACCTCCCTTGGGTCTAATATGGAACGGGTGCTGGATTTAGACCCTCAGAAATCTGGGGTATGCCTTCTGTGGCTCGGTTGTCTGCATTCAGTGTTTGATAAAGGATTTGACGGAAGAGCACTACCAGGAGTGGAGCCTGCGGCTTAATTTGACTCCATACGCAAACACTGTAGAACGACTGACAAATCGAGAGCACTTTCGTTGGGTCTAATAGTGAACGTGTTCTGGTATTAGACCCACGGAAGACAGGTCAGCTCTCTAACCTTCTAATGAAGGATCGCTACGTAAACCGTGTCTTAACACCGCAGAAACCGCAGGTTCCAGATAGCTGGTCACTGACAAACAAAAAGCCCTCGATTAATTCGTCCTGGCCAAATAATGAACGGGTGCTGGAAATAGACCATCGGAAGACAGGTCAGTTTTACCCTACTAATGACAGGGCGTTGCTACGGAAATCCTGCTCAACTCGAGAGGAGCCGCAGACATTTGGTTCACGTACCAGGCTGATAAGTCAATGGCGCGAGGCTACCACGTGAGGGATTACGGCCGGACGCCTGTAAGCCGGAATCCCGCCCAAATTCTCAGCACCACTGCAATGGGAGGCTTCGATATGGTCGGGACCTGGGGATTGCGCCTCAACCCTACCAGGTCAAGCCACATAGAGAGGTCTCTTCCATCCGCTGATCAAAGCGGGCGGATAGCTGCTCGATATTCACCCTATACGGCGATGGGGTGCGAAACAACCAACATAAGACTTAGTTCTTGGTCGAGGTGTCGAAAACAGCAGAGCAGCCACCTCACTGTGAACTGTCGAGACTCACTCCTTGACCACGAGATATGTCCGCAAACCAGGCGAACAACATCTCCGTGACATTACCAGGCTTATCCCCTGGTTAAATGCACTTCTGCTTCGATCTCTACCTCTGTACGCTATCAGCCATACCAATGGGTGCAAAAGAGATGCAGACTAGCGGACATTGCACACCTGCCCCACTGTGTCAACATCCCAGGTGGCGGGGAATGCCAGGCGTACCATCCCTGCATAGAAGCCAAGACAATAAAGGGAGCAAAGAGATTCCCCACTCACATGCAAATGCTACGTTTCTGGCAGGACGTGACGATCCTGGGGTACAGACACACTGGACTGCCTCTCTTCTGGGTAAACCAGTCCATATCATATATCATCTCATATATCATCACCGCACCCTATAGACACGAGTAGTGAAGACTCGTTAGTCTGGTAAGACAACTTCCAAAAGAGAGACAACTCTGATCATAAACAACTGCTGCCTTGCAGATAGGATGGGGACAGCCAAAGGCTAAGGAGGTCATCCCTACAGAAACGCCTGTTGAAATCGGATGCACAGGGCCACAAGCCTAACAAAACAGTACAACGTAAATCGCAGTATGATGACAGTACAACCGATGTGAAAAACGTATGGCGCTCATCCTGCGGAGTCCCGCCAGGCAGCGATAGTGCCGGGCCTCACGCCTCGAAGGGGCCCACCTTTGACTACTGGTGGTCACCCACCCATGTGTCGTGGAGTCAAGGCACATGGCTATGGGGCAACTTCTATTGACCAAAAACTCAAGACCCTCAAAATGCTACAGTGGAATGCGGAGGGTGTCGTTAACAAAAAGCTTTCCCTAACATATTACCTGCATGAAGGTAAGATTGACGTGGCATGTATCCAGGAAACGCCCCTCAACAAAAACCATAAATTCTCAATCAGAGGATACCAGACCTTCCGTCTCGATAGAGAAGGTCACAAAGGAGGGGTCCTGATACTGACCCGAAACTGCATACCGAGTAGCGCGGTATCTGTCAATCACACAGGACAAGCAGAAATTGTAGGAGTTGACATAATGGCTCAAGAGACGAAGCTCCGCATTTTCAATCTATACGGACCACCAAATAAATCCCTATCGCTCTCGAGTATGGACGTCAAAGACTCCAACTGCATAGTAGTTGGAGACTTCAACAGCCCCTCGGAGAGATGGGGATACTCGGACACAGACAGCAGAGATGACGAAGTGGAAGATTGGGAGATAGACACAAATCTCTCCCTAATCAATAGACCGGAGGATAGCCCTAGTTTCTATTCTAGAACATGGCATACCATCTCGACTCCAGATTTCGCCTTCTCCACACAGGACATACACCATAAAATAGACCGCCAGGTGCTAAACCAACTGGCAGGTAGCGACTACAGGCCGATCAGGCTAGACATTGATATGGAAGTAGGCCCACAGGAAACAAAACCGCTCCCACGTTGGAATTACAAACGAGCCGACTGGGACAGATTTGCAATCCTGACAGATGGGCTGTGTGAACCCATCAACACACGAAACAACAAAATGAAGCCCATAGTGGAAAGCCTAAGCAAGGCAATAATGCAAGCCGCCACTGAAACCACCCCAAGAGGAGCTAGGAAAAACTATAAGCCCTACTGGAATGATGAGTTGCAGAAAGCGGAAGATGCAATCACAAATGCTAGGAACATGGCAGAGCGAGAACAATCTATGGAGGCAAATATCGCCCTCAAAGCCGCCACGGCGAAATACAAATACACTCTCAACCAAACAGCAAGAGAGAGCTGGAAAAACAAAACTGAAAGTCTCAACCTAGACAAAGAAGGGAACAAGCTATGGAAGCTAGTCAGAGCCATGAACGACGAAACCCCTTCAAACAAACAAATTACCATCAAGCAGGGCGAAAACCTGCTCACAGGGAAAAAAGCTGCAAACGCTTTTGTAGAACACTATGCCAAAGCAAACCACATCGAGGTCCCTGCAGATAGGTATACAGACATTAGTGAAGAGCAAAAGGGGCACGACAACATCAATACGGCACCAGAAGAGCATATGATGGCCAAATTAACAATGAGTGAAATGAAAGAGGCCATGAGAACATTAAAGAAAAGGAAATCTCCCGGAAAAGACGGGATAACAAACGAAATGCTGATGGGGCTGGGCCAAACACCGAAGAGGAAACTGCTATCGGTCCTGAACCAAAGTTGGAAAAGGGGAATTGTACCCCAGTCATGGAAAGACGCAGTACTTGTACCAGTACCAAAGAATGGAAAGGACAAAACAGATCCGAATGGATACAGGCTGTTCAGCCTACTGAGCTGTGTCGGCAAACTGATGGAACGTATGATAAACACCAGACTGATGTGGCATCTGGAAGAAAAACGAATACCAATTCCACAGCAAGCCGGCTTTAGACAGCACAGATCCACTGAGGACCAGGTCATCGTCATAGCCCAGGAAATACGCGATGCCTACCAGGCACAGAAACACACAGTAGCGGTTTGGGTGGACATGGAGAAGGCATTTGACAAAGTCTGGAAAGAGGGACGTAGAGTCAAGCTACGAAGAAGTGAAGTTTGTGGGAAAATGTACAAATGGATAAGTCACTACCTCAAAAACAGAACGGCCAGAGTTCAAATACAAGGGCAGATGAGCAAAAAGGTGACACTCGAGCAGGGAGTACCCCAAGGGGGAGTACTGTCACCCACACTCTTCCTGGTGTATATAAACGACATTACAGAGAATATACCAAGCAGAGTCCATAGCTCAATGTTTGCAGACGATCTGGCTATGTGGACCTCTGAAAAGAATCTCACCATAGCAAGTAATCGGATGCAGCAGGCCCTAACATCGCTGGAAGAGTGGGCGAACTCATGGCTGGTCAAAATAAACGAGGAGAAAACCACATGTACAATATTCTCGCTTTCAATCAAACCCCAAAATACAAAATTAAGTCTAAATGGCAAATTCCTGCAGCCAAATGACAATCCAAACTATCTGGGAGTCATATTTGATCGGCGCATGACATGGAAAAGTCAGATCGAGAGAAACCGAATGAGAGCCAGAGAAAGAATGGCAATCATGAGGAAACTTGCTGGCACAAGCTGGGGAGCAGACGAAGGCATACTAAAGAAACTGTACACTGGAAGAGTGAGACCAGTTCTCGAGTATGGGATTGCGGCACGGACAACAGCAGCAAAGGCGAACTTCGATAAAGTTAGCAAACTTCAAAACCAAGCCATGAGAGTTATAACAGGAGGCATGAAGTCAACGCCAATTGTAGAACTTGAAAAGATTACAAAACTGCAATCCATGACCGATAGAAGAGACTGCAGAGCCCAGCTGCAGTCATAGAAACTCTGAAGACTGACTGACCACCCATTGCACCAGAGACTAAACAATTTGGGAACTGGGAAACTAAAGCGGAGAAACTTTGCAGAAATAGCCAAAGCAAAGATGCACGAAGATCCCATAAACGCACTAACAACACCAAAGCCCATCACTACTGTACGAAAACCTACCTGGAGGCAGGATATATATTTCCAGAAATGGTAGAAAATATACCAGGTATTGGAAACAAAAACTGCCAGACTGAAAAAGAAAGGAGAGATACTACCCTAAGCTTTATATCGAAAAACTACCCAAGCATGGATTGGACCCATGCATACACCGACGGTTCTGTAACAAACACTACACAGAACGGAGGGGCAGGAGCATTCCTGAACCTACCAAATGGCAGAAAAATAACACTGTCATTCGCTACTGGTAAGTACACAAGCAATTTCAGAGCGGAGGCAGAGGCACTGAGGGCGGCAGTGGAAGAAATGGTGACACATAAAGAAAATGAAAGCCATACAGTCCTGCTTACAGATGCTCTGGCCGTAGTCACAGGGCTAAAAAGCCAGAAAAACACTGAGCTTAATGACTTAAGAGCAGTACTCTGTCAACTATGCCAGCAGTCCGCACCAAAAAGGGTAGTGGTATAGTGGGTCCCTTCACACTGCAACATCCAAGGCAACGAGGAGGCAGACAGACTGGCAAAAGAAGGTGCAAGACTACCACAAACAGATACTAGTCTGACGTACGAAGAGTCAAAACGGCTTATTAAAGCCAGATACATGACCAAATGGGAAACCGAACATATTGGTTACACCAAAAACGATGCCCATTACCAGTTGAACAGAAGAGAGCAGGTCGTTGTCTTCAGACTTCGTACTGGCCACAATAGACTGAGGTACCACCTATTCAACAAATTGAAGATAGGTGGAACCGACGAATGCCCGTGTGATACCGGGAAAATGACCGCTGAACATCTGCTGCAGAACTGCCCGACATACGAGGATCAGAGAGAGCAGATGTGGCCATCACCAGTGGAACCACAAGACAAGCTCTATGGCAGTGTCGACAGCCTCAGGATGACCGCCGCTTTTTTCGAAAAAATAATGGTTACTGTCTGACTGCGTACGAAGAAGAAGAAGAAGAAGAAGAAGAATTCACACAAGGGCAACCAACAGTGTTAAATACACGAACTACTTGTTTAATTCAGACATCACAGGAATGAAAGATAGGATAACGCTCAGGTATGTTGTGCAACCAGTCTGAAAATTTTCACTTAGATCTGTTGTGTAGCCAGTCTGAATATCACCACTTGGATCTCTTGTGTTGCCAGTCTGAATGTCACCAGGTGAATCTGTGATGTAGCCAGTCTGATGTCCCCACTTGGATCTGTTGTGTAGCCAGTCTGAATGTCGCCACATGGATCTGTGATGTAGCCAGTCTGAATTTCTCCACTTGTATCTGGTGTGTAGCCAGTCTGAATGTCCCCACTTGCATCTGTTGTGTAGCCAGTTTGAGTGTTCCTCCCGTTGAACCTCCCCTCCCCCATCTGTCCACCCACCCCTCTGTGGCATGTCTGTCTGCCCTCCTAGATCCATATATCCTGGATTGCCCAGCAAGCCGATGTGTTTTCACCGCTTGTCGCTAGTGCCGGCCTCTGAAAAGATTATTTTAAATCAATCGTGGGAGATGCACATCACAATATTCTTATATTCAGTCTTCATACTCTGTCTCTCTGTCTCCCCATCCGTTATTCTGTCTTCCTGTCTCCTCTTCCGTTATTCTTTTTGTCTTACCATTCGTTACTATCCATGTCTGACTCATCATCTCTTTTTCTGCATGTCTGTCTCAGGCTTCGTCTGTCTGTCTATCTGTCTATCTATCTCACCATTCGTCTTTTTGTATGTCTGTCTGTCTGTCTCAGGCTTCGTCTGTCTGTCTATCTGTCTATCTATCCCACCATTCGCCTTTTTGTATGTCTGTCTGTCTGTCTCACCAATCCCCATTATGTCTATCTGTCTCACCATTGGCTATTCTATTTGTCTGTCTACCTGTCTATCTCACCATTCGCCATTACATGTGTCTGCCTACATGTGTGTTTCACCATGCGCCATTCTAGCTGTGTCTCGCCATTCTGTTTGTCTCGCCATTCGCCATTCCATCTGTCTGTCTGACCATTCGTCATCTATCTGTGTATTTCGTATCCACCTACGCCAAGAAACTGGCGATAGATTTTCATTGCCGCTTCTACAAACCCACTTTGATCTCTTTGATAACTGCATTGTGCAATCCTTCTATCTCGCCCATATCTTCTCTTTTATTATTAAAGCTTTTTTTAGTAACTGTCTACAGGCAACATAAGAAAACAATGTCTGTATTTCTTGGCGTAGTTTACTCGATATCCAATATCAAATGTGAATTGTTCATTATTTGATGTTTTGTGTATGTTATTTATTTGAATCTGATAAACAACAATTTTATATTCGTTTCTGGATTTACGTTATTCATGAATAATTAACACAATTTGACCAAGGGGAGAAACAGCCACCCAGTAAGTTAAACACAATTTGACCAAGGGGAGAAACAGCCACCCAGTAAGTTAAACACAATTTGACCAAGGGGAGAAACAGCCACCCAGTAAGTTAAACACAATTTGACCAAGGGGAGAAACAGCCACCCAGTAAGTTAAACACAGTTGACCAAGGGGAGAAACAGCCACCCAGTAAGTTAAACACAATTTGACCAAGGTGAGAAACAACCAACCAGATAGTTAAACATAATTTTACCAAGGGGAAGACACAACCACCCAGATAGTTAAACACAATTTTACCAAGGGGAAGAAACAACCACCCAGATAGTTAAACACAATTTTACCAAGGGGAAGAAACAACCACCCAGATAGTTAAACACAATTTGACCAAGGTGAGAAACAGCCACCCAGTAAGTTAAACACAATTTGACCAAGGTGAGAAACAGCCACCCAGTAAGTTAAACACAATTTGACCAAGGGGAGAAACAGCCACCCAGTAAGTTAAACACAATTTGACCAAAGGGAGAAACAACCAACCAGAAAGAAAGTTAAACAGTCATGCCAAACGTTTCTCTCTCTCGACAAGATCCTAGTCAATATTTAGGTCCCACACTGAACACATTAGACCGATATTCTTACTTTTCGAATATTGTTGCTCAACTCACCAATGTTCACTAGAGAAAGGAGAGGCAAGTGGCTACAGTCTATATCCCTGCAGGAGAAGCTACTGCATCAAGTGGCTACAGTCTACATCACTGCAGGAGAAGCTACTGCATCAAGTGGCTACAGTCTACATCACTGCAGGAGAAGCTACTGCATCAAGTGGCTACAGTCTACATCACTGCAGGAGAAGCTACTGTATCAAGTGGCTACAGTTTACATCACTGCATGAGAAGCTGTACGGCATCAAGTGGCTACAGTCTACATTACTGCAGGAGAAGCTGTACGGCATTGTTACGAGAATTGCGGTGACTACTGCTTTTGTGATGTGGTTGTATGTTGGCCAAAAAGAAATGGGAGTGTAGCTGTATGATTAACTCGTTTTGTGATCATGAATTTAGCTAGGAGTCTGGTTAGCTCGACGGCTTAATAGAAGAGTGATTGATAGGCTGTTTTCCAGTCTTGGCCAGTCGCTCTATAAGGTGTGTGTTGGGCGCCCTGTGTCTAAGAGAGATCTAGATGTGTGTGTGGTGTGTGTAGACACTGAGGGAACGATGTATGTTCCAGAGCGTGGGTATACGCAGATCGATGAGTGTGTGATCATATGTGAGTATAAGTTGAATATATTGAATGTATTATGTCCAGATCACCCGCCTGAGGGGATCTGAGTGTCACAGAATACGAACGTGAGGACGAGTTTTTGAGAGTGTGTTGATGGTGCAGATAAGGGGAGGGGAGTGTGAAGCTAGAACTGGGTTGGATTAGTCTGGAGCAACATCAATAGCTTTGGCTTATAAGCTCCGAGTATCTATTTAGAAAAGATTGTATTTCTTATATTGTTTGTAATTTCATTCACTCATTTTACTAGTTGTTGTAAGAGTATTGATATAATAAATATGCCACCTGCTGCGTGCTATGTTATTTGCTGTGTGTGGGCGTGAATGATGTGGATGAGTGTGGTAACATTATAGATAGTGAAAACCTGGACTCTGTTACAGATTTATATGTTGGATGCTTTCCGTGTTGGATGCTTTCCGTGTTGGATGCTTTCCGTGTTGGATGCTTTCCGTGTTGGATGCTTTCCGTGTTGGATGCTTTCCGTGTTGGATGCTTTCCGTGTTGGATCCTTGCTGTGGATCACACCCTTCCCACTCAGAATGGAGTTTATTCTTCTCTGTCATCTGTTTATTCTGTTTGTGTCTGTTAGCACATCGGACACAATGGGGTACACCCCCTCTGTGCCACGTGACAGTTGACAACGCCTGTGTCACCAATCCTAGGTCACCATGCCTGTGCCACCACGCATAGGCCATCACGCCTGTACCACCACGCCTGAGCCACCACACCTGGGCCACCACGCCTAGGCCACCATATCTGGGCCACCATGCCTGGGCCACCACACCTAGGCCACCATGTCTGGGCCACCATGCCTGGGCCACCACGCATAGGCCACCATGTCTGGGCCACCATGCCTGGGCCACCACGCCTAGGCCACTACGCCTGTGCCACCACGCCTGGGCCTCCATGCCTAGGCCATGCTTGGGCCACCATGCCTGGGCCGCCACAAAATCTGGGCCGTTACCACACCTGGGCCACCACCACACCTGGGCCACCACCACACCTGGGCCACCACCACACCCGGGCCACCCCCACACCTGGGCCGCTATGCCTGGGCCGTCACCACACCTGGGCCACCACCATACCTGGGCCACCACCACACCCGGGCCACCACCACACCTGGGCCGCCATGCCTGGGCCACCACCACACCCGGGCCACCGCCACACCTGGATCACCACCACACCTAGGCCACCACCAAGCCTGGGCCACCACCATACCCGGGCCACCACCACACCTGGGCCACCACCACACCTGGGCCACCACCACACCTGGGCCACCACCATACCCGGGCCACCACCACACCTGGGCCACCATGCCTGGGCCACCACCACACCTGGGCCACCACCCCACCCGGGCCACCACCACACCTGGACCACCATCACACCCGGGCCACCACCAGACCTGGGTCACCACCACACCTGGGCCGCCATGCCTGGGCCATCACCACACCTGGGCTACCACCACACCTGGGCCGCCATGCCTGGGCCGCCATGCCTAGACGTATAACTAAATGAGACGTTCACTGAGCACGTGGTTAGAATCATCGCACCAGGGGCGGCACATACTTCTCTTCCTCCGTCCATCGTCCAGAAATGGATGTTTTGTGACGTATTAAAGTTGAAAGCGAAGCTGCGATACCTAAAACTTTTGGCCCGAAACATCCGATTTAAGCACATATTTTGGGAAGCATATTTACATTTTCTCTTGGATCCTTGTTCTCTTAGCTAGACTGCCCAGGTGCAGCCTGTTTCAGGACCGCTGTAGCAGATCCCACTGTTTGCCCTAGGGTTATTCTAACTTAAAACATTATCACACTCATCCACATCATCATGACTACACACAGCAAATAATATAGCACACAGCAGATGGCATATTTATTATATAATACTCATACCAGAAAAATGAGTAGTGAGATTACAAACACAATTCAATTCATATCATCTTAACTAAATATTCCTATATTATATATATATGTTAAAGTAAATATTAAATAAAGCGGAAATTTTATGCATTAGCTATTGATGGAATTCCCAACTATCTAAAACTCAGTTCTATTGCCGTACTCCCATCACACGCACCTCTCTTTAACTGCATCCTCAACACACCTCATCAAATACTCTTCCCCACTCTAATCCCCTCAGGCGGGCGATCAGGACATACCTCGTTCACAATGTGTCCTGCTCACAACACACATTCAGATTATCTATTAATACAAAACTCACACACCTATTTGAGCGATCCTGGTCTATCACTAACATTCGTACGACAGTCTATCATTCGCTCCTCTATCTAAGTCGGTGAGCTAAACCAGACTCCTATCTAGATTCACTCTCTCGCTCTCCTCTCCATCCAGCCTCTCTCATCCAGCCTCCTGAGCTAAAATGTGTCTCGAGTTATATACACTAAATCAGTATCAAAGCTGACTAATGGATCTCAGGGGTATGGCTCTACTCAGTCTTATTGGAACGAAATACTTTGCACACCTGTCACTCATCTATAGCAGCAAGCTCCGTTACCGTCCCGTCTGTCACTCATTACCCCCCTACCCAAATCGGAACGCCAGTGGTCAGCTACTACCTGTCCACATTCTTTGCCCCAACTCTGTTTTTCTTTTAGAGACGGTGAGTGACCTTGACACGCATTCAGGTAGCTTTAAGCTTTAACATGTTCAGGTACCTTTGTTATCAGCAACCACATAACCCCTGTCCTAAGCTCTCTTGCTCCGGCGGGAACTATTACACCGCCACTTTGGCACGGAATAGAATATTGGTCAGCTATGGTTTGCTGACCCTGACGTAAACAATCAGCTATGATACGCCTGCTTGTAGTAGACTGAAGCGTACCGGATGTGCTGCTTGTAGTAGACTGAAGCGTACCAGATGTGCTGCTTGTAGTAGACTGAAGCGTACCGGATGTGCTGCTTGTAGTAGACTGAAGCGTACCGGATGTGCTGCTTGTAGTAGACTGAAGCGTACCGGATGTGCTGCTTGTAGTAGACTGAAGCGTACCGCATGTGCTGCTTGTAGTAGACTGAAGCGTACCGGAAGTGCTACTTGTAGTAGACTGAAGCGTACCGGATGTGCTGCTTGTAGTAGACTGAAGCGTACCGGATGTGCTGCTTGTTGTAGACTGAAGCGTACCGGATGTAACGATTGAAGCACCAGATTTGCCGATTGTAGACTGACCATACAGAGCTGTAGAAAGTGATGCAAGTACGGGATCCAGTTTCCAACTAAATGAATGGTAGAATTGGTTTAACTGCCCACTCAGACAAAGCTTACGCCATTTTGCTGGCTTGTTGAGCTTTATTGTTGCTATTCAACTTGCAATAGAGAACAGTCCGTAAGATGTGAGTCAGGTGCATTGTAAATGTTCGGGCAATTGAGCCCGGAAGCTGAGAAAGTGTAGGCCATTAGTTGAAGGAACACACGCGCCGTAAAGTGTGCTTGACCTGTTCCGGACTCACAAAGCCAACATGGACGTCAGTTTTATAGTCGAACACAATCGAGGGCTGGTTTGTTTCGCTAGTTGGTAATATAGCGCGTGCGCAGGTAAGCGTCCAACGTTGATTGGTTGTTGCGCAGATTGTGTTCCTGATTTGTTGAAGATTGAGTTGACTGGTTAACAAACTAGGCGAAGGAAATGTTGTTTGTTAACCTTCTTTGTGATCGGCCGTTAAGTTGGAATGTGTGAGACGATCTCTGGTGAGATCTACACATCACAAAACCATGACGGAACAGCATTCCGTTTATTTCGCATTAAAAGCGTCATTTTGTGTCACCGACTTATTTCTTGTGGTCGCAGTAAGTTTCTGTCGCACAGACAACATTCATTTGAACCTATTTCCAAAGAGAAATATTTTCTGCCATGTATATAGACATATCAAATCTATTGACATTGGAATATGTCCTGTCAAGGCAGACAATGAATGCAATATGTTAGTCAATCAGAGCAATCCTACAATCCTGTTACCCCAACAATTTCTGGTGACAATCAATCGATTCTCTCATTCACAAAGTAACCTCTTTCTCTTTCAGGAAACGAGTAATTGTTCTCCCCCCCCCCCACCCCCCTTCCACGCTCTCTCCAATCACGTTTGATCTTTATATCTTTCATGCAGTCGTAATCTCTCGCCCCCCCCTTCCTATCTATCTATCTATCTATCTATCTATCTATCTATCTATCTATCTATCTATCTATCTATCTATCTGTCTGTCTGTCTGTCTGTCTGTCTGTCTGTCTGTCTGTCTGTCTGTCTGTCTGTCTGTCTGTCTGTCTATCTATCTATCTATCTATCTATCTATCTATCTGTCTGTCTGTCTGTCTGTCTATCTATCTATCTATCTATCTTATCTATCATCTGTCTATATATCTATCTATCTATCTTATCTATCATCTATCTATCTATCTTATCTATCATCTATCTATCTATCCATACATCCATCCATCCACCCATCCATCCATCTTATCCTATCCATCTGATCTATCCATCTATCATCCTGTCCAATTCAATCCATTCCAACCAAACCTAGCTTAACCTAACCACTTGACTCTCATTACTTTTCACTCCCACCTTGATCAGTATGTTTCACTCGACTCTTACTCTTCCCTGGCACCAATCCCAGACCTAGCTTAGAAATATTTCATTGGTTGGATCAGGGTTTTCCAATTGTCGGTATTGTGTATCGGATCAAACAAAACACAACCGGTATACATCTAACTTGAACTAGTACACACACGCACAGTGGCAGCATAGATAACACACACGTGTACACATCTAACTTGAACCAGTACACACACGCACAGTGGCAGCATAGATTACACACACGTGTACACTTCTTCTGCGTATCAGCACTTGAACGAACGTCCAGCCCACGTGACTAGCATGGACAGTGTCGTCCAGGCCTTGAACATCCGGATGTTAAGCAAGGCTGAACTACCTGTGATGACATCAACTTAGATGTACGGACATCACGTCTTGCTGGATGCCCGCTAATCTTATCAATCCAAACCAAGCGTCCCTGTCTGAGAAGCAGTTGGTGTCCACAAGGTCAGCTACTAGTGACGTCTTCTATTCCGATCGATAATGGAAGATAAGGATGAGATGCAGTCTCTGATTGGCCTCTCGCGACATGGCAGCCAATTGCTCAAAGGCTACCACGGCGTGTCGTGTCTCAATCATCAGAAAATGTTCATTAGTTCTGGTCGATTTCCAGCCCGTGGACTACTTCTAGCCCGTGGTCTACTTCTAGCTCGTGGTCTACCTCCAGCTCGTGGTCTACCTCCAGCTCGTGGTCTACTTCTAGCTCGTGGTCTACTTCTAGCCCGAGGTCTACTTCTAGCTCGTGGTCTACCTCCAGCTCGTGGTCTACTTCCAGCTCTAAATCTAGAGAAGATTGATCGTGTATCTGACTATAATCTTTACGGAATCTTTAACTATAATCTTTACGGAATCTTTACGGAATCTTTAACTATAATCTTTACGGAATCTTTAACTATAATCTTTACGGAATCTTTAACTATAATCTTTACGGAATCTTTAACTATAATCTTTACGGAATCTTTAACTATAATCTTTACGGAATCTTTAACTATAATCTTTACGGAATCGTTAACTATAATCTTTACGGAATCTTTTACTATAATCTTTACGGAATCTTTAACTATAATCTTTACGGAATCTTTAACTATAATCTCACTATAATTCTTCTCATTTGATTCTATTTCCTATTTAAATCGATGTATTATCTCACTCTGTTGTGTACCTCACTCTAATTCTTAACTCATTATCATTAATATCTAACTCTAATATATTTCTACCCGAATCTTAAATCTCTATAATTCTGACCTTATTCTAATCCTTAACTCTCTATTACTATCGCATGCTAATTCATATTTCTCTCTATGATTTTGACCCCATTCCTTATCTAACTCTATTGCTTACCTTATCTAATTACCTTGCCACTCTAATTTTTATCACACTATTTCTTATAAAAATCTATTTCGTATTTCATTCTATTTCTCACCTCACTTTAATTCTTATCTCAATCAATTTGTTACCCCACCCAATCACTAACTTAACTCTTTTATCTCACCTTATTTCTGACATGACTAGATTGAATATCTCACTGCCAGGTCCACTTCTCAGGTCCCCATCACTATTAAAGTAAAGTTAGTATCATATCCTTTACATAAGGTGGCTGCTTACAACCGTCACCTATTTGGCTGCAAAAGTTTCTTGGCAAGTGTGCAGTACGATGGGTAGCCACTACGTTCAGTTTGTGTAGGAGCAGTCTGCCAAACTGGAAGGGGTGGGATTCGAACCCGGTGCATTGGGATTGTGAAAACCGAGCGAGTTTCACCCCTAGGTGACCCATCCTCCTGACTTCACTCTTACCTCACCTGATTTGTTGACACTACTCCTACCCTCACTGTACTGTCTGACATTGCTGAATGTCACGTGACTTCCCAGCAGAACTGGCCAACCACGAACAAGCAAGTCGGCCAATGATGTGTATCTCCTTTCTTATCATTCAATAAACTTTGACTTCTTTCTGTGTCACAAGGTAATGGGAAGAAGAGCAATCAATAAGTCACAAGGACATTAGAAGCTCATATATTAGACGCTGATATATTAGAAGCTGATATATTAGAAGCTGATATATTAGAAGCTGATATATTAGAAGCTGATATATTAGAAGCTGATATATTAGAAGCTGATATATTAGAAGCTGATATATTAGAAGCTGATATATTAGAAGCTGATATATTAGAAGCTGATATATTCAGATCAGGTCAGGTCATCCCGTAACCGGTGAGGTCGTTGGGGCACACATGAAGACATCCTCACAACACCACACCACCCTTCTCTATCAGCTGCCGCTGCCTGTGCCTCTTCTGGTCAGAGACTGGTCCATTCTTTTATGTTGTCCTCCCATCTCTTTTTGGGCCGGCCTCTTCGTCGTCTGCCATGCACCTTTCCGTGGAGGATCGTATTTGCAGACCCTTTGATCTCGATATGTGACCGTACCAAGTGAGTTTCCTTCTTTTGACAGTTGCCAAGGGGTCTTCAATAGGCCCTATTGCTGTTGTAATTCTATCTCGTATTTCCTCATTTGTAACTCGATATTTGTACGTGACGTTTAAAAGTTTTCGGAAACATCTCATCTCCAAGGCCTGTTTCCTTCGTTGAAGGTCAGCTGTAACTGTCCATGTCTCACACGCATAGAGGAATATTTACAGGAACAGTGTACGCATTAATCTGATTTTCGTGTGTAGTCCTAACCGTTTATCTTGCCAGATCTTGTTAAGCCGTGCAAGCGCCGCTATTGTCTGTGCTATTCTGGCCAACACCTCACATTTTGATCCTTCATCACTGACAATCGACCCAAGATATTTAAATGATATATTAGAAGCTGATATATTAGAAGCTGATATATTAGAAGCTGATATATTAGAAGCTGATATATTCACAAAAAGCATGGAAAAAACGGTAGAAAGATTTTTTTGAGATGCTTCAACCAAGGACAATTTTTTTCTCTCAGGAATTTGGCTTTAAAAAACAAAGTTGACAACTGTGGCACGTAAGACCTAATAAGAATTAATGAGGTCTAGCCTCTCCAACAAGCACACATTTACATGGGCGCTTCTACTAATCAAATTGGCTGGCCCTTCGATCCACTGTTCTCTCCTCTTCCACAGTACAGTACTGTACCAGCTATAACGAGGTTCTTTGTGTCTGACCTACACACTAATGTTGGGTTCATGTACTTGGTCTTCCGACATTCTACATTCTACATTCTACATTCCACATTCTACATTTCACATTCTACATTCTACATCCCACATTCTACATTCCACATTCTACATTCTACATTCTACATTCTACATTCCACATTCTACATTCCACATTCTACATTCTACATTCCACATCGCAGGCAAAGGTTGGTTGTCTTACACGGAGACTAAGACGAATTGGTTAACTTTATTTCTTCTTCTCCTTATTTTATTCCTCCTCCTTTTCCTTCTTCTTATTTTATTGATTCTCCTCTTCTATCTTCTTCTTGTATCTGTCCTTCTCCTCTGCTTCTTTTCTTCTTCTTCTTCCTCTTTTTCTTCTATTCTTCATCATTATTTCATTTTCTTTTTCTCCTTTTTCTTCCTATAATCCATCATCTATCTCGTCGACCTCTTTCTATTCTGCACCTCCATATTGGTGTGTTTGTTACCTGGCTTCTTTCTGTTCTTGTGTTTATTACCTGGCTTCTCTTATTTTTGCTGTTTCGTGGTTTAAAAAAATAATGTAAAATACGGAGTTTTCAGTTCCGAATTCGGGCATCGATTGTTTGGGCCTTTCCGCTTGACAAATTAGTTTCCAGGAAATATTTTTTGCCGTGGTTAACACTTCCTATCATGAACTGACACAACACTACATATAATGCAGCTTCTAGTCTTAAATACGAGTTTTTGTTACAGGTGGATTAGTAACTAATGGTTACGGGCTTCATGTACTTAGACACTTCTGGTCTAACAGCAAGAGACACGCCCCGTTCTTCCATGCAAGTACTTGGACACTTCTGGTCTAACAGCAAGAGACACGCCCCCTTCTTCCATGCATGTACTTAGACACTTCTGGTCTAACAGCAAGAGACACGCCCCGTACTCCCATGCATGTACTTAGACACTTCTGGTGTAACAGCAAGAGACACGCCCCGTTCTTCCATTCTAGCATTGTTTGCTGTCAGAGATTGTGTTGCGCAGATTATGTGCGCGTGTAGACGTCGGAATAGATAGCTTTTCTAGAATTCCGATCTCGACTACTTCCCATCACACAGAAACACACCTTAATGTTTGTATTTTATCAAAAGGTAGGAATATACAATGACAATTATAACTATACTGTATATAATATAAAACAGACCATGCATATACAATGACAATTATAACTATACTGTATATAATATACAACAGACCATACATATACAAAGGGCCTATAATAACAGTTAAATATTTCTCTTCACAGAATGGCAGTTCCAGATAACTATAAAACACATAAGATTGATGATATTTTGGATGCTTTTATCGATGAGCGATCTAGATGAGAATTCAACAGATGACGAAGACAACAATCCAGATACTGTTCAAGGAGTAGGCCTTGCAAGCACCTCAGAGTCTAATGATGATGAGCTACCGTCATCTCAACCCTCTTGCTCTGCAAGATCCCACAATAAGAGATATGTGTGGACCAAAGACATGGTTGATCCGCCAGATTCAGTATTCAGATTCAGTAATCAGATTCAGTATTCAGAAACAAATAACTGGAACTTCCTAAAAATTATCAACTTCCATGTCCACTTCAGATGTTTAGGGACTTTCAGACAGATGATTTGCTAGATTTGTTAGTTACAATGCCTAACCAGTATGGTGTTGAAAAATTTGGTAAATCAGTTGACACTAACAAAAAAGAAATTGAGCAAATATTAGGCATATTTATGAGGATGGGCCTTGCAGAGATGCCTGGTGTTAGACGTTACTGGAAAACTGAAACTCGGTATGAACCTGTTGCAGGAGTCATGACCAGAAATAGACTTCAATTACTTCTCTCTGTAATCCATTTTGTTGATAACAATCTAGCAACAGATGCACTATGAAAAGTTAGGCCATGGTTAGACAACGTTGGAAGTAAGTGGCTACACGTTAAACTATAGAAGGTTAGGCCATGGTTAGACAACGTTGGAAGTAAGTGGCTACACGTTAAACTATAGAAGGTTAGGCCATGGTTAGACAACGTTGGAAGTAAGTGGCTACACGTTAAACTATAGAAGGTTAGGCCATGGTTAGACAACGTTGGAAGTAAGTGGCTACACGTTAAACTATAGAAGGTTAGGCCATGGTTAGACAACGTTGGAAGTAAGTGGCTACACGTTAAACTATAGAAGGTTAGGCCATGGTTAGACAACGTTGGAAGTAAGTGGCTACACGTTAAACTATAGAAGGTTAGGCCATGGTTAGACAACGTTGGAAGTAAGTGGCTACACGTTAAACTATAGAAGGTTAGGCCATGGTTAGACAACGTTGGAAGTAAGTGGCTACACGTTAAACTATAGAAGGTTAGGCCATGGTTAGACAACGTTGGAAGTAAGTGGCTACAAGTTGTGCCGGGATAGAACAACAGCATTCATGAAATCATGGTCCCATTCAAAGGGAAATCCAGTCGGATCAAGCAGTATGTGAAGGGAAAACCACATCCGTGGGGATCAGGTCTGAGCACGAACTAGTGCAAGTGGCATTCTTTGTGACTTGGATGTCTGTGCTGGGTGCTGGGGCTTATGTTGTTCTGACACTTTGTTTATCTTTGCCACTGAATGTTATGGACAACCATTGCTGAATTACAAAGTCACTGCTGACAACTTTATCACCAGTATGCTTCTTTTGGCCAGAGATCACATTCCATATCGCCTACCATGGCCAGAGATCACATTCCACATTAACTACCACAGCCAGAGATCCCATTCCACATTGACTACCACAGCCAGAGATCACATTCCACATCGCCTACCACGGCCAGAGATCACATTCCACATTGACTACCACAGCCAGAGATCACATTCCACATCGCCTACCACGGCCAGAGATCACATTCCACATTGACTACCACGGCCAGAGATCACATTCCAGATTGACTACCACGGCCAGAGATCACATCACAAGAACCTCTTATCTACTAATGTATGTAGTGCACTCCTATTAATTTTAAAATCTACCCTAAAATAGATATATAACATTGGGACAGTAAATTGTCTTCAAAATTAGATATAAGTGATAAGCATGTATTACAAATGAAGAAATCTCGTGAACTCACATTATTGTGAGAAAAGTGAAACAAACAAATCAATTAGAACACATCGTTCGCTGTGTTCAGTTCAGTAATGATTGTGTTTAATGTGCCGGTAATGACCGAGGTACACGGAGAAATATGGCACGCTATATTCACAGACATTTGGCAGAACCTTGGTCTTCCAGAATATTTATCTAAGCTCTAAACCGTCTCCACGGTCATTGCTTTTAATTATTCAATAGTCTGACTAGTAGTGTGCGTCTGGCCTTGCGGACTCAATAGTCTGACTGGTAGTGTGCGTCTTGCCTTGCGGACTCAATAGTCTGACTGTAGTGTGCGTCTGGCCTTGCGGACTCAATAGTCTGACCGTAGTATGCGTCTGGCCTTGCGGACTTGGTCGTAATGTCACTTATTCACATATTGTTTACATTCGTACAGCCCCCATGTCATCAAGATTTATATGATATTAATCTAATGTATGAGGACGGTCTGGTCAATTTCTTAACTTAAGGTCTTTATACTGGTTTAGAAGACTCCGCAGAGTATGTATGAGGACGGTCTGGTCAATTTCTTAACTTAAGGTCTTTATACTGGTTTAGAAGACTCCGCAGGGTATGTATGAGGACGGTCTGGTCAATTTCTTAACTTAAGGTCTTTATACTGGTTTAGAAGACTCCGCAGGGTATGTATGAGGACGGTCTGGTCAATTTCTTAACTTAAGGTCTTTATACTGGTTTAGAAGACTCCGCAGGGTATGTATGAGGACGGTCTGGTCAATTTCTTAACTTAAGGTCTTTATACTGGTTTAGAAGACTCCGCAGGGTATGTATGAGGACGGTCTGGTCAATTTCTTAACTTAAGGTCTTTATACTGGTTTAGAAGACTCCGCAGGGTATGTATGAGGACGGTCTGGTCAATTTCTTAACTTAAGGTCTTTATACTGGTTTAGAAGACTCCGCAGGGTATGTATGAGGACGGTCTGGTCAATTTCTTAACTTAAGGTCTTTATACTGGTTTAGAAGACTCCGCAGGGTATGTATGAGGACGGTCTGGTCAATTTCTTAACTTAAGGTCTTTATACTGGTTTAGAAGACTCCGCAGAGTATGTATGCATTGAGAATGATTGGAATCCGGAAATTATGCGCAAGAATGTATCTGTCCCTTTACTCCCTGAGTGGTATCTGCCATAGTTGTGTCCAGTAGTGGACAGAGAGGCTTGTAGCACGCCGCTACCTGTGCTCCTCTATCTCTGAGCCTCGAGTGATGTTCTGCAATGTGGTCCACTATCGGGAGTCTGACACCAAATGATAGGCAACTCAGCGTCAGATTATATGTGTGCATCTTTCCTTTCGCTTCTTGTTCTGGCTGTGTCTTCCAGCGTCAGATTATGAAACGTCCTGCCGGAGACATGATCAAACATCGAGAGTCTTACAGATGAGCTGGTACGAGAGTGACATTCTGGGGGGTTAAGATGGTCAAACATCGAGAGTCTTATAGATCAGCTGTTACGAGAGTGACATTCTGTGGGGAAGATGGACACAGATCGAGTCTTATAGATCAGCTGTTATGAGAGTGACATTCTGCATAGCTCACACTATATGATGTTTCTAAATGTTTAAAAAAATTCTTTACGACATAATACTTTTAAAAGGTAACATTTTAAGGCGATGAGCGAAGTGTGTATTTACTTGCGACTGGCTTCTGGAAGAATCTGAATGTATACATTACGCTCGTCCCATCTTTAGTTCTGTGACATCAGCAAATTTAAAAGTCACGTGTTATCTCTGATGAGGTAGGTTGTTTACTATCGACATCTTTGGATCACGGAGTCACGACTCATATTTCTAATAAACTTTCAATGAATTATTTCAATTAAAATGTTATTATGCAAATTCTTTCTAAATAACTTATAAAGTACTCCACGGTCTAACCCACAATTCCACAAGAAGGTCGTACGCATGCACATTGCACGTCCAGCCAAGTAAATCCAGCGATGGCCCCATCATTCACATTTATCCATGCTGCCTTTGTTAGTTAGTTCATCAAATTGTATCAAATATTATTTCATCTTTTTAAAACCTAAATAGGAAATAATCTCCTGAGGTTACTAACGGGCAACAATGTCAAACTGTGTTCAGGTAGGTGTTCAAGTAGGTGTTCATGTAGGTGTTCATGTAGGTGTTCATGTAGGTGTTCATGTAGGTGTTCATGTAGGTGTTCAAGTAGGTGTTCATGTAGGTGTAACTTGAAACATGAGACATAAGACATGAGACATGAAACATAAGACATAAGACTTAAGACATGAGACTTGAGACATGAGACTTGAGACATGAGACTTTAGACTGAGACTTAACACCTGAGACTTGAGACATGAGACGAGACTTGAGACATGAGACGAGACTTGAGACATGAGACATGAGACATGAGACATGAGACATGAGACTTGAGACTTGAGACATGAGACATGAGACTTGAGACTTGAGACATGAGACTTAAGACATGAGACTTAACACCTGAGACCTCAGACTGAGACTTGAGACATGAGACATGAGACATGAGACTTGAGACATGAGACATGAGACTTGAGACTTGAGACATGAGACATGAGACTTGAGACTTAAGACATGAGACTTAACACCTGAGACCTCAGACTGAGACTTGAGACATGAGACATGAGACTTGAGACTTGAGACATGAGACTTAAGACATGAGACTTAACACCTGAGACCTCAGACTGAGACTTGAGACATGAGACTTGAGACATGAGACATGAGACATGAGACATGAGACATTAGACATGAGACATTAGACATGAGACTTGAGACTTGAGACATGAGCCATAAGACTTGACACATGGGACATGAGACTTGAGACATGAGACTTGAGACATTAGACATGAGACATGAGACATGAGACTTGAGACATGAGACATGAGACATGAGACATGAGACATGAGACATGAGACATGAGACATTAGACATGAGACATGAGACATGAGACATGAGACTTGAGACTTGTGACTTGATATTTGAGACCGGAGACATAAGATGAGCCATGATACATTAGACATGAGACTTGAGACATGAGACTGGAGACATAAGACATGAGACATAAGATGAGACATGAGACATAAGACAAAACACACGAACTATCAGTTTTGATGTACATACATACACAGAAATTCACACACACACACACACATAAATACTGACACATATACATACTCTCCCACACACACACATACATACTCTCCCACACACACACATACATACTCTCCCACACACACACATACATACTCTCCCACACACACACATACATACTCACACACATATTTACATACTCACACTCACAAACAGAGCAACATACACATACATACATACAACACACCACACACACACATACATACACAAATATAGATACATACATACATACATACATACATACATACAAAAATATACATATATATATATATGTATATATATAGTGAGATAGAGAGAAAGAGAGAGCGAGAGAGAGAGAGAAAGAGAGAAAGAAAGGGGTAGAGGGAGCGTGACAGGGAGACAGGGAGGAGAGAGAGAAAAAGCTGTGTGCTATTCTTGTAATGCCCAGATGGGTTCCCCACTACTTATAGTCTATGTACCTCCTCCGGCTGTTCAGACTTTCATTTACCAGATGAGACCAGATGAGACCAAATAGACACGGACAATATCACTTAACTACAATCATACTGTATTAACAGGAACTCCAGTCGACCTGGAGGCCAATGGCGACTGAGAAACTTTGAATGTTGAAACACAGTTCCACAACAGAACTACGGACAAGGGACGATGGCCGACGGTTTCACCAATGTGGAATGTTGTCAATGATCGGACACATCTAAAACATCACATAGGATAACATATATCTAAGCTCAAGGAATGACAGTTGTGAAAAACTGATACAGTAACTTAACTGACACAATAAGGGGGTTGAGACGGTAGTCCGGCCAGGCACAACATTCTGACCAGGACGTCGCGCCAAGGTCCCTAACAACATACTGACCAGGACGTCGCGCCAGGGTCCCTAACAACATACTGACCAGGACGTCGCGCCAGGGTCCCTAACAACATACTGACCAGGACGTCGCGCCAGGGTCCCTAACAACATACTGACCAGAACGTCGCGTCAGGGTCATTAACAACATATTGACCAGGACGTCGCGTTAGGGTCATTAACAACATACTGACCAGGACGTCGCGTCAGGGTCGCTAACAACATACTGACCAGGACGTCGCGCCAGGGTCCCTAACAACATACTGACCAGGACGTCGCGCCAGGGTCCCTAACAACATACTGACCAGGACGTCGCGCCAGGGTCCCTAACAACATACTGACCAGGACGTCGCGCCAGGGTCCCTAACAACATACTGACCAGGACGTCGCGCCAGGGTCCCTAACAACATACTGACCAGAACGTCGCGTCAGGGTCATTAACAACATATTGACCAGGACGTCGGGTTAGGGTCATTAACAACATACTGACCAGAACGTCGCGTCAGGGTCATTAACAACATATTGACCAGGACGTCGGGTTAGGGTCATTAACAACATACTGACCAGGACGTCGCGTCAGGGTCGCTAACACCATACTGACCAGGACGTCGCGTCAGAGTAAGGCAGAACAAACTGACCAGGACGTCGCGTCAGGGTCACTAACAACATACTGACCAGGACGTCGCGTCAGAGTCAGGCACATAATACTGATCAGGACGTCGCGTCAGAGTCAGGCACATAATACTGATAAGGACGTCGCGTCAGAGTCAGGCATATAATACTGATCAGGACCACTTTTTCTCTTCCATGTAGCTGTAACAGTTCCAGCCCGAGCATAAGCGTTTAGGGCAGGGGTAATGTGTTCGGCGACTCTGAGAACAAAGGTACCTGAATGTGTGCAAAGGTCACTCACCGTCTGGATACTAAGTCAACAAAGGAAAACAGGGGGGTTGGGGGAGGGGGGAATGTGTTTGGTGCAGGTAGACGCTAGGTGTTGACAACACTGGCGTTCCGATTTGGGTATTGTGGGATTAGGGACAGACAGGCCAACAGAGTTTGATGCAACATTTTGAGTGACAGGAGTTAGAATGATGCGTTCCATGGCAGCTCAATGGCTGGGTCAAGACATTCCCCAGGCTGGCCATTAGACAGCTCTGATACTGCTTGAGACCATATAATACTAGACAAAGTTTAACTCAGGCAGACTGGCCACGGAGAGAGAGAGAGAGAGAGAGAGAGAGAGAGAGAGAGAGAGAGAGAGAGAGACATAATTTAGCTAGGAGTCTGTTTAGGTCACCGACTTAATAGAAGAGTTATTGATAGGTGATTTGACGAATGTTTGTTAGATAGAATGGAATGCATGTGTGGCTCAACCAGCATACGCCTTTGAGTCTTGGCCAGTGGCTCTATAAGGTGTGTGTTGGGCGCCGTGTATCTAGAGGTAATCTGAACGTGTGTTGTACGTGCAGGACACATTGTGAAGGATGTATGTTCTGAAAAGTTACACAAGTGTTCAGATCTACTAGGTGATATCTAGATGTGTGTGTGGTGTGTGTAGGCACCGAGGGAACGATGTATGTGTGGTGTGTGTAGACACCGAGGGAACGATGTATGTGTGGTGTGTGTAGACACCGAGGGAACGATGTATGTGTGGTGTGTGTAGACACCGAGGGAACGATGAATGTGTGGTGTGTGTAGACACCGAGGGAACGATGTATTTGTGGTGTGTGTAGGCACCGAGGGAACGATGTATGTGTGGTGTGTGTAGGCACCGAGGGAACGATGTATGTGTGGTGTGTGTAGACACCGAGGGAACGATGTATGTGTGGTGTGTGTAGACACCGAGGGAACGATGTATGTGTGGTGTGTGTAGACACCGAGGGAACGATGAATGTGTGGTGTGTGTAGACACCGAGGGAACGATGTATTTGTGGTGTGTGTAGACACTGAGGGAACGATGTATGTACCAGAGCGTGGGTATACGCAGATCGATTGAGTGTGTGATCATATGTGAGTATACGTTGAATATATTGAATGTATTAGGTCCAGATCACCCGCCTGAGGGGATCAGAGTGTCACAGAATACGAACGTGAGGACGAGTTTTTGAGAGTGTGTTGAGGGTGCAGATAAGGGGAGGGGAGTGTGCGGCTAGAACTGGGTTAGACTAGTTTGGAGCAACATCAATAGCTTATGCTTGTAAACTACGAGTTTCTATTTAGATAAGATTGTATTTCTTGTGTTATTTGTAATCACATTGCACTCACTTTAATAGTTGTTGTACGAGTATGATATAATAAATATGCAGCCTGCTGCTTGCTATGTTATTTGCTGTGTGTGGTCGTGGATGATGTGGATGAGTGTGGTAACATTATAGGTAGAAAAACCCCAGTAGAAATCTGGACTCTGCTACATAGAGTTGCCTGGAAACAGACTGTTTTCAAAGCAGTCTGGCTGCCGAGATGTGGATCGACGTAATCCTCGCAGTAGTGAGCATCACACAGATGAAGCCATCATAGCACAACCACTTGGAGGACCACGGTCTACCTTCATCCGCATGCTCGAGATACGAGGAAAGCTATTATAATTTCTTAATTTATTTTTACTCTACTAGTTTCTACTGGCGGAGGCGCGCCTATTGCACCCCAGATCGTAGTCAAACTGGGCGATGTTAAGACGCATAAACCAGTGCTTGGTTCGTGCGCTCTCAGAAGCCAGCTCAACCAAAGTGCAATGGAAGGGCCTCACCCTGTGAAAGTTGTGCAAGAGTGTGGCTGTTGGACAGAGTCAAATGTATCAGAGTGAGGTGAGAACGGAGAGGAAGAGTTTTCAGTCCTCATTGGTTGCAGAGAAGATATTTTAACACTCCTCTTGGTGCCGTTTTAGGGCGAACAAAGCGATAAACCTAACTCATTATGGACATTAAACAGCCACAACAGCAGCAACAACAAGAAAACGATAAACCAAGAGAATAAAATAATAGAGAGGAGAAACTACAGCATGTTCTGTGCGACTTTGGTTCTGTACCGGATTGACTAGAATTATCACCCTTTGTTAAAGTAGTTTTTGAGATTGTCGCCCATAACCTATTCCTGTCGCCTTGTTTTAGCTGGTGATGTCTTGATATGGATGTGTACGAGGGAAGTGAGTGTGGAGTGAGTGAGTGTGTGTGTGAGTGAGTGTGTGTGAGTGAGCTGGTGATGTCTTGATATGGATGTGTACGAGGGAAGTGAGTGTGGAGTGAGTGAGTGTGTGTGTGAGTGAGTGTGTGTGAGTGAGCTGGTGATGTCTTGATATGGATGTGTACGAGGGAAGTGAGTGTGGAGTGAGTGAGTGTGTGTGTGAGTGAGTGTGAAGTGAGTGAGTGTGTGTGAGTGAGCTGGTGATGTCTTGATATGGATGTGTACGAGGGAAGTGAGTGTGAAGTGAGTGAGTGTGTGTGTGAGTGAGTGTGAAGTTAGTGAGTGTGTGTGAGTGAGCTGGTGATGTCTTGATATGGATGTGTACGAGGGAAGTGAGAGTGAAGTCAGTGAGTGTGTGTGTGAGTGAGTGTGAAGTGAGTGAGTGTGTGTGTGAGTGAGTGTGTGTGTGAGTGTACGTGTGTTACACTCCTAAGGACGGGTAGAAAAGAAGGCGTACTTGAATCGAAAAACTTCAATCTGTTTTGTCCCTCATTTGGATGTCAACTAACAAACTCTCAGTGCATCTTATTTCAAAATTGGTTTCCATATTGAGACTGACTAGTTTTTGTCTGGGCTGTCTTGTCACTGATAAGGACCTTCATTTATCGAAACATGGGCAATCGACTGTTTTTGTTCAATACACAGAATGTCACTTCAACCTTTTCAATATCTTTAGCTAATAGGTGTCTTACCTGACAGCAGGTGCATTGGCTGTTCACGGTTCGGGTTCAAGGACATGTGACGTATCATGACACTCCGCCTCAGGGATGACCTATCCTTTCTGGACGACCCTTCACCCTGAGTCCCTGGCCGGGGTCCTTGTCCTTGACCTTGTCGGTGTTCAGTTTCCTTCTTGCCGCCTCCGGCATCGAAGTTCGCAACCAGACAAATCGTCCGGCACTCTGGGTCGTCCATACCGCTGTAGCACTGGTCGATGGTGACATAGTCTGGCAGTCTCCGGTCGCTGTTAACGTTGGGGTGGATAGCGGGCGTGCATCCAGGGAGTTCTTGGTGTGAAATGTGCGACTGATGACCGGCAGTTGCCGGATTGCCCGCATTATGTCCGGCCATACTTCCGTTGCTCTCATTGTGGAACTGTGGCTGGTCATGCGGCAGCGTGTCGTGTTGTGGATAAATCTGATGAATTCGTTTGTAGGGATATTGCTGGGTGTGGTTGTCTCTGCCGACGGGTTGGCTGCTGTGGTTGTCTCTGTCCACAGGGTGGCTGCTGTGGCTGTATCCGAGGTTAGCACACTCAGAATCGCTGCAGGACCCGGCGCTGTTCATGTGAAGACAAGAGCTACAACATCCCACTGAGATGAAAGGTTGGACGCCATTATAACTGGCCAAGTCTAATTTCTCTGCGCCTTCGATAGCATTCTTGGTGTTGGCTTTGATAAATTCATTGTTCGCTCTTTGAACAGTTATCCCGGTCGCAGGAGCGTCATTGGGAGCTGTGATAACTTGCGAATGTACACCGACAGCTGCAGCTGGGCAAGGTGTTGTCAAGGATGGTGGAGGTAAGTACCACTCACACAGGGTGTCATCGACGGAGGGAGAGTCCACAAACTTTAACGTTGATAGTTCGATGTGCTGGCCCAGTGACATGTCGTCCCAAAGAGCAGCGGGCCGGGATAAACTCATTTCTTCTCTGGCCCCACCAGCGTCCACGTTAGACAATGACATGCAGTTGGAATTACCTGTAACGTTTGGGGGCGGAATAGTTTGAGGAATCCAGAAGATTGGGTCATTGGAAGAATTCGGAGGACAAGTCTTCAAACTTCTAGAGGTGTCTGCTTTAGAAACATGACAGACGGTGTGCGTCAAACGACACCCTCCATGAGGCAGTGGGCTCTCTGTCGCGCTGTCCTTCCCTTCTTGTCTAGCCAAGGCTGAGGTCAAAGGTTTCTTGGTCCGTTTGCGGGGAGTTTCGTGTGCCAAGTTCCGATCATCACTCACATCTGCAAACGCAACACGAGCGTGCTTGATGGGCCGCTTAGCGTCTTTGATTTGCATGCCGTCGCCGATGACCGCTTCAGGTAAATGTGTCTCGGCATCGTTGGCGTCATCATCCCAGTCAGGAGTCAGCAGTGACACTTCGTCTGTGGAATAGCCAGAAAACAGATGCATGTTAATATGCAAACAGAAAAAACATCTACACTTTGGACTGCAGATAAAGATGACAATAGAACGTCGCCTAATAAAGGTGTAAAGACTATCATTGCCAGCTGAGGCAACATTATATAATATGAAATGAAATGAGACAGATTAACACATTATATCGCCCACACGACGAGCGACTGGCCGAACGGTTTGGGTATCGGTCTTCAATCACGAGGACATGCTTTCAAATCCTTAGTAAGCAATTGGTTACAATAAAATCAGAATCAATGTAAGTACTCTGGTTGTACAGTGCGTAGCAATTCCAGGAGCGCGCGGCCTTTATTCTCAGTCTTATAAATCCTAGCGTTGTGCGTCAGTAATATGAATAAACACTGCAGCGTTGTTTGTTTCTTGTCGGTTATCACACACACACACAATCACGCGCACGTACTTGTTAGTAAATATCGTCATATTCCCAAGTGGTCAATAGGATTGGGACAGAAATACCTCGTGATTGGCAACCATGTTGGAAAGGGTGGAGCATAGGGGTCAATAAAGGCGAAAACACGAAGCAGAACAGGCAGAGTTCTCCGGGAGGTTAACCATTGTGAGGTTCATTGGACTATTGCCAAATAGAAGGGACAATCAACCAACCGGCTGACAGAGAATCGGTACAATTGGTGGCAACGTTTCATGGACATCCGCTAAACCTGACTGCAAACTAACATGTAAAAGAGGCACCTAACAGAGCGTATCGTAGACCGTTCAGATTGCTTTCCCTGCCACCTGTGGATTTCAAGGGCATCTACTCTTAATGATCGTGACTGAATACTTTTAATATTTATAATATTTATATGTGTAGAGGATACAACATATCCTTCCGGGCTTATTGTATTGGACAATACATTTATTCTTGATCAAATGTGTTTTTGCCAATATTAAAGATATTTATATATTAAGAAGAACTGATACATTTCATAATAGGAATTTATGTAAATGAAGAACGCAATTATTATATGTAATATCATTAATAATTGTATCAGCACTTTTAATTTTAATAATGATTATCCCTTTGACAAATACGATCAGCTCATATCTTAAGTCAATATATGTTCTCTTGTATATTCAAACAATAATTCACAGGATCACTGACGGCAACAAATCAAACAATAATTCACAGGAACACTGTGGTCACTCACTTGACACTACAGGTACAATATCTTCCGTCCATCACTTGATATCTCACATACAATATCTTCTGTCCATCACTTGACACCTCACATACAATATCTTCTGTCCATTACTTGACACCTCACATAAATCTCTTCTGTCCATCACTCACTTGACACCTCACATACAATATCTTCTGTCCTTCATTCACTTGACACCTCACATACAATATCTTCTGCCCATCACTCACTTGACCCCTTACACACACTATCTTCTGTCCATCGCTTGACTTTCCATCTTTGATACAATAAACGCTTGTGTGTTCACAATTGGACAAACCTGTTTCTATGACAAATTGTAATTATTTATGTTAATTTATGACGTTCCTGGTCTGTTCTCTATACGAGCCCCTACAGTAAGCCTTCCATATCGTCTGATCTGTTCTCTATACGAGCCCCTACAGTAAGCCTTCCATATCGTCTGATCTGTTCTCTATACGAGCCCCTACAGTAAGCCTTCCAAATCTCATTAATCAGTCATAGATGAAGTTGACTTTGTTGACATGTAAATATTGATTGTATTAGTAAAGTTCAAATGATCCTGTGCAAAAGAAACACATTTCACTGTGAGGGAAAACAGGACAACAGGATAACAGGATACATTTACAAGGAAAGTTATAAAGAACTACTTTTGGTTTGAATGTAGGGCTAGATCTGGCGTGTTACTACATTTTGTTTGAATGTATGGCTAGAACTGATGTGTTGTGTCTGTACACAACTAGTACATCTTGTTTGAGTATTTGTCCACACTAATCTCATTGGCAGTAACAGCAGGATAAAATAGCTTCAACAGTTCCTTATAAGAATCTGTCAAATATTGAACACTTTCCAGGCCCAAGTTAGCGGACTGTTGATTATCTGAACCATTACAAGTGTCAGCGCAAGAACAACACACAACTCATCTGTACAATGTGTACACTATCATGTGTGCCGAATACATTTCCAGGCAGAAAATAATTTGGTTTTGTAATCTCATGACAATGCATCCTCATGAGCTTCCACTGAGGGCTTACAACGCTGGTAGATCTGGCTACATGGCAGGGACTATGTTAGACTAAACCAAGTGTTTTTCTAAGTAAAACTGGCTACAAGAACAAGAGGGCACAGCTACAACCTGTTTAAAGAGAGGTCTAGATTAGATATTAGGAAATATATTTTTAGTCAGTGAGTGGTGAATTCTTGGAATGCATTGCCACAGGATGTAGTGGAAGCAGGGTCAATTAATGCATTCAAAAATAGACTATATGCTCACAGTATTTTCGGTATCCGTGGTGTGAAATAACGTGGTTGAATACAGACTCTGTAGAGCCTTCTAAACCAGTATAATGAAGTTAAGTTAAGTTGGCAGCCTTGAGGCAGGTTGGAAGATGGGATTAGATCGATTGGGCAGAGAAACGGGCTCAATTTGACCGACGCAACGCACTTGGCGCAAGATAGACGACAGGCTCCCCACAACGCTCAACTGCACAAGTGGATAGAAAACTAACTAACTAATGTGCACACTGTATTGACTATGGTAGGACTAAGTCATTGATTCTATCATTACCCCTAAATACAAATGTGAATGGTTAGAAATGTATGACATAATCCAATATGAAAGTTCATGCCATGTTATGGTGAATAGACATTTGGAGAAGTGACATTGTGGAATTCAAGCTACGAGAGATTCTTCGTTTTAGGTGTATTCCCTGTGATAAAATAAACATGAAAATATTGATTATTAAATAACTATATTATTGCCATTTTAAAAATACTAATTGCACACTGATTTATTGGATTTCTGAACTGCAATATATCAACTTTTCAATGAACAGGTCATCATTTATGCCAAGTTTTATCAGCTGATCTAGAATCGAAGCATGAACAACTTGAAACTAACATTAAACTACATAAACTGTAAACTTAACGATCTGCCATTAGAAGATATATTGCTAAACGATTGATTTAGTTCTCCCCATTTAGGATTGATTTAGTTCTCCACATTTAGTATTGATTTAGTTCTCCACATATAGGTTTCATTTAGTTCTAAAGAATTACAAATCGTTTGTTGAAATAACAATCTTACACTTCTGCTTCAACAAACATTTGTCGATCTTGGGTCATGGTGACTTGACCTAGTCTAGCCGGAGTGTAATATGGCTTAAATATAGAAGATTCCTAAATATGTCTACGGTGAAGATGTCAGAAACAACAGTACACACGTTTAGAAAAATCAAATAAACCGACGTTCCACTTGCGAGCTAACTTCTGGTTACTGCAGAATGTGTTTCTTCCAAGAAACTGCCCCCCGCCTTCCTCAAACACATTCACGCTGAGAGGCACGCACATACAAACACACACACACGCGCGCATTTAAATAAATAGATTATCAGTTACAATGTTGAGCTGAGGTTGTACTTGACATTTGACCAACATGGATGACTGCCGACTGAGAGTAGCTAGAAATGAGCAAAACTGAACCAACTTCAATGTTATTGTGTTGCCGTGAAATACAATTCATATCAAGTATTATAATGTTCGTCTAGGCATGTAAGGGCAGTTGCGTCGATCCACCACTATCATGTCCAACTGCTGAGGTTTGTAACCAAAACTCGCCCAGTGCCGAAGGAGAGCGGCTATCTGTCGGAGTCATGTCGAGCGGGGACGGCACATGCAACGTCTCCATAGCAGACTTGGAGATTATCTGGTGAGCCGGAACTTCCTGGGCCATTCGAACCACGTGACCAAACACAGACAGGCGCCGGCGGACCAGAGTGCCAGGGATGGAGGAAAGACTCGTCGTTGCAGACACCTCGACATTACGGACAAGATCAAACCATCGGATACCGAGGATACAGCGCTGGTTGCGCATGTGAAAGGCATCGAGTCTTGATATGTCCTGTTTATGTAGGGTGCAAGTCTCTGAACCATACAGGAGGACAAGGACCATACAGGAGGACAGGAACCACACAGGAGGACAGGAACCATACAGGAGGACAGGAACCATACATGAGGACAGGACAGGAACCATACAGGAGGACAGGAACCATACAGGAAGACAGGACCCATACAGGAGGACAGGAATCATACAGGAGGACAGGAACCATACAAGAGGACAGGAACCACACAAGAGGACAGAAACCACACAGGAGGACAGGAACCATACAGGAGGACAGGAACCATACAGGAGGACAGGAACCATACTGGAGGACAGGAATCATACAGGAGGACAGGAACCACACAGGAGGACAGGAACCATACAGGAGGACAGGAACCATACAGGAAGACAGGAGCCATATAGGAGAACAGGAATCATACAGGAGGACAGGAACCACACAGGAGGACAGGAACCATACAGGAGGACAAGAATTTTACATGAGGACAGGAACCATACAGGAGGACAGGAACCATGCAAGAGGACAGGAACCATACAGGAGGACATGAACCATACAGGAAAACAGGAACCACACAGGAGGACAGGAACCATACAGGAGGACAGGAACCATACAGGAGGAAAGAAATCATACAGGAGGACAGGAACCATACATGAGGACATGACAGGAACCATACATGAGGACAGGAACCATACAGGAGGACATGAACCACACAGGATGACAAGAACCACACAGGAGGACAGGAACCACACAGGAAAACAGGAACCATACATGAGGACATGGACCATACAGGAGGACAAGAACCATACAGGAGGACAGGAACCATACAGGAGGACAGGAACCATACAGGAGGACAGGAACCATACAGGAGGACAGGAACCCAGGAGGACAGGAACCATACAGGAGGACAGGAACCATACAGGAGGACAGGAACCATACAGGAGGACAGGAACCATACAGGAGGACAGGAACCCAGGAGGACAGGAACCATACAGGAGGACTGGAACCATACAGGAGGACAGGAACCATACAGGGAGACAGGAACCACACAGGAGGACAGGAACCATACAGGAGGACACGAACCATACAGGAGGACAGGAACCACACAGGAGGACAGGAACCACACAGGAGGACAGGAACCATACAGGAGGACAGTAACCATTTAGGAGGACAGGAACCATACAAAAGGACAGAAACCATACAGGAGGACAGGAACCACACAGGAGGACAGGAACAATACAGGAGGACAGGACAGGAACCATACAGGAGGACAGGACAGGAATCATACAGGATGACAGGAACCATACAGGAGGACAGGAACCATACAGGAGGACATGGACCATACAGGAGGACAGGAGAGGAATCATACAGGAGGACAGGAGAGGAATAGTATAGGAGGACAGGAACCACACAGGAAGACATGGACCATACAGGAAGACAGGAACCATACAGGAGGACAGAAACCATACAGGAGGACAGGAACCACACAGGAGGACAGGAACCATACAGGAGGACAGGAACCATACAGGAGGACAGGAACCATACAGGTGGACAGGACCATACAGGAGGACAGGAACTACACAGGAGGTCAGGAACCATACAGGAGGACAGGAACCACACAGGAGGACAAAAACCACACAGGAGGACAGGAACCATACATGAGGACAGGGACCATACAGGAGGACAGGACAGGAATCATCCAGGAGGACAGAAACCATACAGGAGGACAGGAACCATAGAGGAGGACAGATATAATACAGGAGGACAGGAACCATACAGGAGGACAGGAACCATACAGGAGGACAGGAATCATAGAGGAGGACAGATATCATACAGGAGGAGAGGAACCATTCAGGAGGACAGGACAGGAATCATACAGGAGGACAGGACAGGAATCATACAGGAGGACAGGAACCATACAGGAGGACAGGACAGGAACCATACAGGAGGACAGGACAGGAATCATACAGGAGGACAGGACAGAATAATACAGGAGGACAATAACTATACAGGAGGACAGGACAGGAATCATACAGGAGGACAGGACAGGAACCATACAGGAGGATAGGAACCATACAGGAGGACAGGAACCATACAGGAGGACAGGAACCATACAGGAGGACAGGAACCCAGGAGGACAGGAACCATACAGGAGGACAGGAACCATACAGGAGGACAGGAACCATACAGGAGGACAGGAACCATACAGGAGGACAGGAACCATACAGGAGGACAGGAACCCAGGAGGACAGGAACCATACAGGGAGACAGGAACCACACAGGAGGACAGGAACCATACAGGAGGACACGAACCATACAGGAGGACAGGAACCACACAGGAGGACAGGAACCACACAGGAGGACAGGAACCATACAGGAGGACAGGAACCACACAGGAGGACAGGAACAATACAGGAGGACAGGACAGGAACCATACAGGAGGACAGGAAAGGAATCATACAGGATGACAGGAACCATACAGAAGGACAGGAACCATACAGGAGGACATGAACCATACAGGAGGACAGGAGAGGAATCATACAGGAGGACAGGAGAGGAATCATACAGGAGGACAGGAACCACACAGGAAGACATGGACCATACAGGAAGACAGGAACCATACAGGAGGACAGAAACCATACAGGAGGACAGGAACCACACAGGAGGACACGAACCATACAGGAGGACAGGAACCATACAGGAGGACAGGAACCATACAGGAGGACAGGAACCATACAGGAGGACAGGAACCACACAGGAGGACAGGAACCATACATGAGGACAGGAACCACACAGGAGGCCAGGAACCATTACAGGAGGACAGAAACCATACAGGAGGACAGGAACCATACAGGAGGACAGGAATCATACAGGAAGACATGAACCATACATGAGGACAGGAACCACACAGGAGGCCAGTAACCATACATGAAGACAGGAACCACACAGGAGGACAGGAACCATACAGGAGGACAGGAACCATACAGGAGGACAGCAACCATACAGGAGGACAGGAATCATACAGGAGGACAGGAACCACACAGGTGGCCAGGAACCATACATGAAGACAGGAACCATACAGGAGGACAGGAACCACACATGAGGCCAGGAACCACACAGGAGGACAGGAACCACACAAAAGGACAGGAACAAAACAGGAGGACAGGGACCATACAGGAGGACAGGACAGGAATCATCCAGGAGGACAGGAACCATACAGGAGGACAGGAACCATAGAGGAGGACAGATATCATACAGGAGGACAGGAACCATACAGGAGGACAGGAACCATACAGGAGGACAGGAATCATAGAGGAAGACAGATATCATACAGGAGGACAGGAACCATTCAGGAGGACAGGACAGGAATCATACAGGAGGACAGGACGGGAATCATACAGGAGGACAGGAACCATACAGGAGGACAGGACAGGAACCATACAGGAGGACAGGACAGGAATCATACAGGAGGACAGGACAGAATCAAACAGGAGGACAGGAACTATACAGGAGGACAGGACAGGAATCATAAAGGAGGACAGGAACCATACAGGAGGACAGGAACCATACAGGAGGACAGGAACGATACATTAAGACAGGAACCACACAGGAGGACAGGAACCATACAGGAGGACAGGACAGGAACCACAGAGGAGGACAAGAACCACACAGGAGGACAGGAACCACACATGAGGACAGGAACCATACATGAGGACAGCAACCACAAAGGAGGACAGGAATCATACAGGAGGACAGGAACATACAGGAGGACAGGAACCATACATGAGGACAGGAACCACACAGGAGGACAGGAATCATACAGGAGGACAGGAACCATACAAGAGGACAGGAACCACACAAGAGGACAGAAACCACACAGGAGGACAGGAACCATACAGGAGGACAGGAACCATACAGGAGGACAGGAACCATACTGGAGGACAGGAATCATACAGGAGGACAGGAACCACACAGGAGGACAGGAACCATACAGGAGGACAGGAACCATACTGGAGGACAGGAATCATACAGGAGGACAGGAACATACAGGAGGACAGGAACCATACATGAGGACAGGAACCATACAGGAGGACAGGAATCATACAGGAGGACAGGAACCATACAAGAGGACAGGAACCACACAAGAGGCCAGAAACCACACAGGAGGACAGGAACCATACAGGAGGACAGGAACCATACAGGAGGACAGGAACCATACTGGAGGACAGGAATCATACAGGAGGACAGGAACCACACAGGAGGACAGGAACCATACAGGAGGACAGGAACCATACAGGAAGACAGGAGCCATATAGGAGAACAGGAATCATACAGGAGGACAGGAACCACACAGGAGGACAGGAACCATACAGGAGGACAGGAATTTTACATGAGGACAGGAACCATACAGGAGGACAGGAACCATGCAAGAGGACAGGAACCATACAGGAGGACATGAACCATACAGGAAAACAGGAACCACACAGGAGGACAGGAACCATACAGGAGGACAGGAACCATACAGGAGGAAAGAAATCATACAGGAGGACAGGAACCATACATGAGGACATGACAGGAACCATACATGAGGACAGGAACCATACAGGAGGACATGAACCACACAGGATGACAAGAACCACACAGGAGGACAGGAACCACACAGGAAAACAGGAACCATACATGAGGACATGGACCATACAGGAGGACAAGAACCATACAGGAGGACAGGAACCATACAGGAGGACAAGAACCATACAAGAGGACAGGAACCATACAGGAGGACAGGAACTACACAGGAGGTCAGGAACCATACAGGAGGACAGGAACCACACAGGAGGACAAAAACCACACAGGAGGACAGGAACCATACATGAGGACAGGGACCATACAGGAGGACAGGACAGGAATCATCCAGGAGGACAGAAACCATACAGGAGGACAGGAACCATAGAGGAGGACAGATATAATACAGGAGGACAGGAACCATACAGGAGGACAGGAACCATACAGGAGGACAGGAATCATAGAGGAGGACAGATATCATACAGGAGGAGAGGAACCATTCAGGAGGACAGGACAGGAATCATACAGGAGGACAGGACAGGAATCATACAGGAGGACAGGAACCATACAGGAGGACAGGACAGGAACCATACAGGAGGACAGGACAGGAATCATACAGGAGGACAGGACAGAATAATACAGGAGGACAATAACTATACAGGAGGACAGGACAGGAATCATACAGGAGGCCAGGACAGGAACCATACAGGAGGATAGGAACCATACAGGAGGACAGGAACCATACAGGAGGACAGGAACCATACAGGAGGACAGGAACCCAGGAGGACAGGAACCATACAGGAGGACAGGAACCATACAGGAGGACAGGAACCATACAGGAGGACAGGAACCATACAGGAGGACAGGAACCCAGGAGGACAGGAACCATACAGGGAGACAGGAACCACACAGGAGGACAGGAACCATACAGGAGGACACGAACCATACAGGAGGACAGGAACCACACAGGAGGACAGGAACCACACAGGAGGACAGGAACCATACAGGAGGACAGGAACCACACAGGAGGACAGGAACAATACAGGAGGACAGGACAGGAACCATACAGGAGGACAGGAAAGGAATCATACAGGATGACAGGAACCATACAGAAGGACAGGAACCATACAGGAGGACATGAACCATACAGGAGGACAGGAGAGGAATCATACAGGAGGACAGGAGAGGAATCATACAGGAGGACAGGAACCACACAGGAAGACATGGACCATACAGGAAGACAGGAACCATACAGGAGGACAGAAACCATACAGGAGGACAGGAACCACACAGGAGGACAGGAACCATACAGGAGGACAGGAACCATACAGGAGGACAGGAACCATACAGGAGGACAGGAACCATACAGGAGGACAGGAACCACACAGGAGGACAGGAACCATACATGAGGACAGGAACCACACAGGAGGCCAGGAACCATTACAGGAGGACAGGAACCATACAGGAGGACAGGAACCATACAGGAGGACAGGAATCATACAGGAAGACATGAACCATACATGAGGACAGGAACCACACAGGAGGCCAGTAACCATACATGAAGACAGGAACCACACAGGAGGACAGGAACCATACAGGAGGACAGGAACCATACAGGAGGACAGCAACCACACAGGAGGACAGGAATCATACAGGAGGACAGGAACCACACAGGTAGCCAGGAACCATACATGAAGACAGGAACCATACAGGAGGACAGGAACCACACATGAGGCCAGGAACCACACAGGAGGACAGGAACCACACAAAAGGACAGGAACAAAACAGGAGGACAGGGACCATACAGGAGGACAGGACAGGAATCATCCAGGAGGACAGGAACCATACAGGAGGACAGGAACCATAGAGGAGGACAGATATCATACAGGAGGACAGGAACCATACAGGAGGACAGGAACCATACAGGAGGACAGGAATCATAGAGGAAGACAGATATCATACAGGAGGACAGGAACCATTCAGGAGGACAGGACAGGAATCATACAGGAGGACAGGACAGGAATCATACAGGAGGACAGGAACCATACAGGAGGACAGGACAGGAACCATACAGGAGGACAGGACAGGAATCATACAGGAGGACAGGACAGAATCAAACAGGAGGACAGGAACTATACAGGAGGACAGGACAGGAATCATAAAGGAGGACAGGAACCATACAGGAGGACAGGAACCATACAGGAGGACAGGAACGATACATTAAGACAGGAACCACACAGGAGGACAGGAACCATACAGGAGGACAGGACAGGAACCACAGAGGAGGACAAGAACCACACAGGAGGACAGGAACCACACATGAGGACAGGAACCATACATGAGGACAGCAACCACAAAGGAGGACAGGAATCATACAGGAGGACAGGAACATACAGGAGGACAGGAACCATACATGAGGACAGGAACCACACAGGAGGACAAGAATCATACAGGAGGACAGGAACCATACAAGAGGACAGGAACCACACAAGAGGACAGAAACCACACAGGAGGACAGGAACCATACAGGAGGACAGGAACCATACAGGAGGACAGGAACCATACTGGAGGACAGGAATCATACAGGAGGACAGGAACCACACAGGAGGACAGGAACCATACAGGAGGACAGGAACCATACTGGAGGACAGGAATCATACAGGAGGACAGGAACATACAGGAGGACAGGAACCATACATGAGGACAGGAACCATACAGGAGGACAGGAATCATACAGGAGGACAGGAACCATACAAGAGGACAGGAACCACACAAGAGGACAGAAACCACACAGGAGGACAGGAACCATACAGGAGGACAGGAACCATACAGGGGGACAGGAACCATACTGGAGGACAGGAATCATACAGGAGGACAGGAACCACACAGGAGGACAGGAACCATACAGGAGGACAGGAACCATACAGGAAGACAGGAGCCATATAGGAGAACAGGAATCATACAGGAGGACAGGAACCACACAGGAGGACAGGAACCATACAGGAGGACAGGAATTTTACATGAGGACAGGAACCATACAGGAGGACAGGAACCATGCAAGAGGACAGGAACCATACAGGAGGACATGAACCATACAGGAAAACAGGAACCACACAGGAGGACAGGAACCATACAGGAGGACAGGAACCATACAGGAGGAAAGAAATCATACAGGAGGACAGGAACCATACATGAGGACATGACAGGAACCATACATGAGGACAGGAACCATACAGGAGGACATGAACCACACAGGATGACAAGAACCACACAGGAGGACAGGAACCACACAGGAAAACAGGAACCATACATGAGGACATGGACCATACAGGAGGACAAGAACCATACAGGAGGACAGGAACCATACAGGAGGACAAGAACCATACAAGAGGACAGGAACCATACAGGAGGACAGGAACTATACAGGACGACATGGACCATACAGGAGGACAGGAACCATACAGGAGGACAGGAACCATACAGTAGGACAAGAACCATACATGAGCACAGGAACCACACAGGAGGACAGGAACCATACAGGAGGACAGGAACCATATATGAGGACAGGAACCATACAGGAGGACAGGAACCATACATGAGAACAGGAACCACACAGGAAGACAGGAATCATACATGAGGACAGGAACCATACATGAGGACAGGAACCATACAGGAGGACAGGAACCATACAGGAGGACAGGAACCATACAGGAGGACAGTAACCATACATGAGGACAGGAACCATACAGGAGGGCAGGAACCACACATGAGAACAGGAACAACACAATAGGACAGGAACCATACAGGAGGACAAGAACCATACAGGAGGACAGGAACCATACAGGAGGACAGGAACCATACAGGAGGACAGGAACCATACAGGAGGACAGGAACCCAGGAGGACAGGAACCATACAGGAGGACAGGAACCATACAGGAGGACAGGAACCATATAGGAGGACAGGAACCATACAGGAGGACAGGAACCCAGCAGGACAGGAACCATACAGGAGGACTGGAACCATACAGGAGGACAGGAACCATACAGGGAGACAGGAACCACACAGGAGGACAGGAACCATACAGGAGGACACGAACCATACAGGAGGACAGGAACCACACAGGAGGACAGGAACCACACAGGAGGACAGGAACCATACAGGAGGACAGTAACCATTTAGGAGGACAGGAACCATACAAAAGGACAGAAACCATACAGGAGGACAGGAACCACACAGGAGGACAGGAACAATACAGGAGGACAGGACAGGAACCATACAGGAGGACAGGACAGGAATCATACAGGATGACAGGAACCATACAGGAGGACAGGAACCATACAGGAGGACATGGACCATACAGGAGGACAGGAGAGGAATCATACAGGAGGACAGGAGAGGAATAGTATAGGAGGACAGGAACCACACAGGAAGACATGGACCATACAGGAAGACAGGAACCATACAGGAGGACAGAAACCATACAGGAGGACAGGAACCACACAGGAGGACAGGAACCATACAGGAGGACAGGAACCATACAGGAGGACAGGAACCATACAGGTGGACAGGACCATACAGGAGGACAGGAACTACACAGGAGGTCAGGAACCATACAGGAGGACAGGAGGACAAAAACCACACAGGAGGACAGGAACCATACATGAGGACAGGGACCATACAGGAGGACAGGACAGGAATCATCCAGGAGGACAGAAACCATACAGGAGGACAGGAACCATAGAGGAGGACAGATATAATACAGGAGGACAGGAACCATACAGGAGGACAGGAACCATACAGGAGGACAGGAATCATAGAGGAGGACAGATATCATACAGGAGGAGAGGAACCATTCAGGAGGACAGGACAGGAATCATACAGGAGGACAGGACAGGAATCATACAGGAGGACAGGAACCATACAGGAGGACAGGACAGGAACCATACAGGAGGACAGGACAGGAATCATACAGGAGGACAGGACAGAATAATACAGGAGGACAATAACTATACAGGAGGACAGGACAGGAATCATACAGGAGGACAGGACAGGAACCATACAGGAGGATAGGAACCATACAGGAGGACAGGAACCATACAGGAGGACAGGAACCATACAGGAGGACAGGAACCCAGGAGGACAGGAACCATACAGGAGGACAGGAACCATACAGGAGGACAGGAACCATACAGGAGGACAGGAACCATACAGGAGGACAGGAACCATACAGGAGGACAGGAACCCAGGAGGACAGGAACCATACAGGGAGACAGGAACCACACAGGAGGACAGGAACCATACAGGAGGACACGAACCATACAGGAGGACAGGAACCACACAGGAGGACAGGAACCACACAGGAGGACAGGAACCATACAGGAGGACAGGAACCACACAGGAGGACAGGAACAATACAGGAGGAAAGGACAGGAACCATACAGGAGGACAGGAAAGGAATCATACAGGATGACAGGAACCATACAGAAGGACAGGAACCATACAGGAGGACATGAACCATACAGGAGGACAGGAGAGGAATCATACAGGAGGACAGGAGAGGAATCATACAGGAGGACAGGAACCACACAGGAAGACATGGACCATACAGGAAGACAGGAACCATACAGGAGGACAGAAACCATACAGGAGGACAGGAACCACACAGGAGGACAGGAACCATACAGGAGGACAGGAACCATACAGGAGGACAGGAACCATACAGGAGGACAGGAACCATACAGGAGGACAGGAACCACACAGGAGGACAGGAACCATACATGAGGACAGGAACCACACAGGAGGCCAGGAACCATTACAGGAGGACAGGAACCATACAGGAGGACAGGAACCATACAGGAGGACAGGAATCATACAGGAAGACATGAACCATACATGAGGACAGGAACCAAACAGGAGGCCAGTAACCATACATGAAGACAGGAACCACACAGGAGGACAGGAACCATACAGGAGGACAGGAACCATACAGGAGGACAGCAACCACACAGGAGGACAGGAATCATACAGGAGGACAGGAACCACACAGGTGGCCAGGAACCATACATGAAGACAGGAACCATACAGGAGGACAGGAACCACACATGAGGCCAGGAACCACACAGGAGGACAGGAACCACACAAAAGGACAGGAACAAAACAGGAGGACAGGGACCATACAGGAGGACAGGACAGGAATCATCCAGGAGGACAGGAACCATACAGGAGGACAGGAACCATAGAGGAGGACAGATATCATACAGGAGGACAGGAACCATACAGGAGGACAGGAACCATACAGGAGGACAGGAATCATAGAGGAAGACAGATATCATACAGGAGGACAGGAACCATTCAGGAGGACAGGACAGGAATCATACAGGAGGACAGGACAGGAATCATACAGGAGGACAGGAACCATACAGGAGGACAGGACAGGAACCATACAGGAGGACAGGACAGGAATCATACAGGAGGACAGGACAGAATCAAACAGGAGGACAGGAACTATACAGGAGGACAGGACAGGAATCATAAAGGAGGACAGGAACCATACAGGAGGACAGGAACCATACAGGAGGACAGGAACGATACATTAAGACAGGAACCACACAGGAGGACAGAAACCATACAGGAGGACAGGACAGGAACCACAGAGGAGGACAAGAACCACACAGGAGGACAGGAACCACACATGAGGACAGGAACCATACATGAGGACAGCAACCACAAAGGAGGACAGGAATCATACAGGAGGACAGGAACATACAGGAGGACAGGAACCATACATGAGGACAGGAACCACACAGGAGGACAGGAACCATACATGAGGACAGGAACCCAGGAGGACAGGAACCATACAAGAGGACATGAACCATACAAGAGGACAGGAACCATACATGAGGATAGGAACCATAAATGAGGACAGGAACCATACATGAGGACAGGAACCCAGGAGGACATGAACCACACAGGAGGACAGGAACCATACATGAGGACAGGAACCATACAGGAGGACAGGAACCACACAGGAGGACAGGAACCATACAGTAGGACAGGAACCACACAGGAAGCCAGGAACCACACAGGAGGACAGGAACCATACAGGAAGAAATGAACCATACAGGAGGACAGGAACCAAACAGGAGGACAGGAATCATACAGGAGGACAGGTACCACACAGGAGGCCAGGAACCATACATGAGGACAGGAACCATACAGGAGGACAAGAACCACACATGAGGCCAGGAACCCCACAGGAAGACAGGAACCATATAGGAGGACATGAACCATACATGAGGACAGGAACCACACAGGGGGACAGAAACCACACAGGAGGACAGGAACCATACAGGAGGACAGGGACCATACAAGAGGACAGGACAGGAATCATCCAGGAGGACAGGAACCATACAGGAGGACAGGAACCATAGAGGAGGACAGATATCATACAGGAGGACAGGAACCATACAGGAGGACAGGAACCATACAGGAGGACAGGAATCATTAAGGAGGACAGATATCATACAGGAGGACAGGAACCATTCAGGAGGACAGGACAGGAATCATACAGGAGGACAGGACAGGAATCATACAGGAGGACAGGAACCATACAGGAGGACAGGACAGAAACCATACAGGAGGACAGGACAGGAATCATACAGGAGGACAGGACAGAATCATACAGGAGGACAGGAACTATACAGGAGGACAGGACAGGAATCATACAGGAGGACAGGACAGGAACCATACAGGAGGATAGGAACCATACAGGAGGACAGGAACCATACAGGAGGACAGGAACCATACATGAAGACAGGAACCACTCAGGAGGACAGGAACCATACAGGAGGACAGGACAGGAACCACACAGGAGGAAAGGAACCACACAGGAGGACAGGAACCACACAGGAGGACAGGAACCATACATGAGGACAGGAACCACACAGGAGGACAGGAATCATACAGGAGGACAGGAACCATACAGGAGGACAGGAACCATACATGAGGACAGGAACCACACAGGAGGACAGGAACCATACATGAGGACAGGAACCCAAGAGGACAGGAACCATACAGGAGGACATGAACCATACAGGAGGACAGGAACCATACATGAGGACACGAACCCTACATGAGGACAGGAACCATACATGAGGACAGGAACCCAGGAGGACATGAACCACACAGGAGGACAGGAACCATACATGAGGACAGGAACCATACAGGAGGACAGGAACCCAGGAGGACAGGAACCATACAGGAGGACAGGAACCATACATGAGGACAGGAACCATACAGGAGGACAGGAACCACACAGGAGGACAGGAACCATACAGTAGGACAGGAACCACACAGGAGGCCAGGAACCACACAGGAGGACAGGAACCATACAGGAGGACAGGAACCATACATGAGGACAGGAACCATACAGGAGGACAGGAACCATACAGGAGGACAGAAACCATACAGGAGGACAGGAACCACACAGGAGGACAGGAATCATACATGAGGACAGGGACCATACAGGAGGACAAACCAAGAATCATCTAGGAGGACAGGAACCATACAGGAGGACATGAACCATAGAGGAGGACAGATATCATACAGGAGGACAGGAACCATACAGGAGAACAGGAACCATACAGGAGGACAGGGATCACACAGGAGGACAGGAACCATACAGGAGGACAGGGACAATACAGGAGGACAGAACAGGAATCATCCAGGAGGACAGGAACCACACAGGAAGACAGGAACCATAGAGGAGGACAGATATCATACAGGAGGACAGGAACCATACAGGAGGACAGGAATCATACAGGAGGACAGGACAGGAATCATACAGGAGGACAGGACAGGAATCATACAGGAGGACAGGAACCATACAGGAGGACAGGACAGGAATCATACAGGAGGACAGGACAGGAATCATACAGGAGGACCGGACAGGAATCATACAGGAGGACAGGACAGGAATCATACAGGAGGACAGGAATCATACAGGAGAACAGGAATCCAGGAGGACAGGAACCATACAGGAGGACAGGAACCATACAGGAGGACAGGAACTATACAGGAGGACAGGGACAATACAGGAGGACAGGACCGGAATCATCCAGGAGGACAGGACCCATACAGGACGACAGGAACCATAGAGGAGGACATATATCATACAGGAGGATAGGAACCATACAGGAGGACAGGAACCATACAGGAGGACAGGAATCATAGAGGAGGACAGATATCATACAGGAGGACAGGAACCATTCAGGAGGACAGGACATGAATCATACAGGAGGACAGGACAGGAATCATACAGGAGGACAGGAACCATACAGGAGGACAGGACAGGAACCATCCACAAGGACAGGACAGGAATCATACAGGAGGACAGGAACTATACAGGAGGACAGGACAGGAATCATACAGGAGGACAGGACAGGAACCATACAGGAGGACAGGAACCATACAGGAGGACAGGAACCATACAGGAGGACAGGAACCATACAGGAGGACAGGACAGGAACCACACAGGAGGACAGGAACCACACAGGAGGACAGGAACCACACAGGAGGACAGGAACCATACATGAGGACAGGAACCACACAGGAGGACAGGAATCATACAGGAGGACAGGAACCATACCGGAGGACAGGAACCATACATGAGGACAGGAACCAATAAGGAGGACAGGAACCATACATGAGGACAGGAACCCAGGAGGACAGGAACCATACAGGAGGACATGAACCATACAGGAGGACAGGAACCATACATGAGGACAGGAACCATACATGAGGACAGGAATCATACATGAGGACAGGAACCCAGGAGGACATGAACCACACAGGGGGACAGGAACCATACATGAGGACAGGAACCATACAGGAGGACAGGAACCACACAGGAGGACAGGAACCATACAGTAGGACAGGAACCACACAGGAGGACAGGAACCATACAGGAGGACAGGAACCATACATGAGGACAGGAACCATACAGGAGGACAGGAACCATACAGGAGGACAGGAATCACACAGGAGGACAGGAACCATACAGGAGGACAGGGACCATACAGGAGGACAGAACATGAATCTTCCAGGAGGACAGGAACCACACAGGAGGACAGGAACCATAGAGGAGGACAGATATCATACAGGAGGACAGGAACCATACAGGAGGACAGGACAGGAAACATACAGGAGGACAGGACAGGAATCATACAGGAGGACAGGACAGGAATCATACAGGAGGACAGGAACCATACAGGAGGACAGGACAGGAATCATACAGGAGGACAGCACAGGAATCATACAGGAGGACAGGACAGGAATCATACAGGAGGACAGGACAGGAATCATACAGGAGGACAGGAGTCATACAGGAGGACAGGAACCCAGGAGGACAGGAACCATACAGGAGTACAGGATCCATACAGGAGGACAGGAACCATACAGGAGGACAGGAACCATACAGGAGGACAGGACAGGAATCATCCATAGGACAGGAACCATACAGGAGGACTGGAACCATAGAGGAGGACAGATATCATACAGAAGGACAGGAACCATACAGGAGGACAGGAACCATACAGGAGGACAGGAATCATAGAGGAGGACAGATATCATACAGGAGGACAGGAACCATTCAGGAGGACAGGACAGGAATCATACAGGAGGACAGGACAGGAATCATACAGGAGGACAGGAACCATACAGGAGGACAGGATAGGAACCATACAGGAGGACAGGACAGGAATCATACAGGAGGACAGGACAGAATCATACAGTAGGACAGGAACTATACAGGAGGACAGGACAGGAATCATACAGGAGGACAGGACAGGAACCATACAGGAGGACAGGAACCATACAGGAGGACAGGAACCATACAGGAGCACAGGAACCATACATGAAGACAGGAACCACACAGGAGGACAGGAACCATACAAGAGGACAGGACAGGAACCACACAGGATTACAGCAACCACACAGGAGGACAGGAACCACACAGGAGGACAGGAACCATACATGAGGACAAGAACCACACAGGAGGACAGGAATCATACAGGAGGACAGGAACCATACAGGAGGACAGGAACCATACATGAGGACAGGAACAACACAGGAGGACAGGAACCATACATGAGGACAGGAACCCAGGAGGACAGGAACCATACAGGAGGACATGAACCATACAGGAGGACAGGAACCACACATGAGGACAGGAACCATACATGAGGACAGGAACCATACATGAGGACAGGAACCCAGGAGGACATGAACCACACAGGAGGACAGGAACCATACATGAGGACAGGAACCATACAGGAGGACAGGAACCACACAGGAGGACAGGAACCATACAGTAGGACAGGAACCACACAGGAGGCCAGGAACCACACAGGAGGACAGGAACCATACAGGAGGACACGGGAACCAGACATGAGGACAGGAACCATACAGGAGGACAGGAACCATACAGGAGGACAGGAACCATACATGAGGACAGGAACCACACAGAAGGACAGGAATCATACAGGAGGACAGGAACCACACAGGAGGCCAGGAACCATACATGAGGACAGGAACCATACAGGAGGACAGGAACCACACATGAGGCCAGGAACCACACAGGAGGACAGGAACCATACAGGAGTACAGGAACCATACAGGAGGACAGGGACCATACAGGAGGACAGGACAGGAATCATCCAGGAGGACAGGAACCACACAGGAGGACAGGAACGATAGAGGAGGTCAGATATCATACAGGAGGACAGGAACCATACAGGAGGACAGGACAGGAATTATACAGGAGGACAGGACAGGAATCATACAGGAGGACAGGACAGGAATCATACAGGAGGACAGGAACCATACAGGAGAACAGGACAGGAATCATACAGGAGGACAGGACAGGAATCATACAGGAGGACAGGAATCATACAGGAGGACAGGAATCATACAGGAGGACAGGAACCTAGGAGGACAGGAACCATACAGGAGGACAGGAACCATACAGGAGGACAGGAACCATACAGGAGGACAGGAATCATACAGGAGGACAAGACAGGAACCACACAGGAGGACAGGAACCATACAAGAGGACAGGAATCATACAGGAGGACAGGAACCATACAGGAGAACAGGAACCGTACAGGAGGACAGGAACCACACATGAGGCCAGGAACCACACAGGAGGACAGCAACCATACAGGAGTACAGGAACCATACAGGAGGACAGGGACCATACAGGAGGACAGGATAGGAATCATCCAGGAGGACAGGAACCACACAGGAGGACAGGAACGATAGAGGAGGACAGATATCATACAGGAGGACAGGAACCATACAGGAGGACAGGACAGGAATCATACAGGAGGACAGGAACCATACAGGAGGACAGGACAGGAATCATACAGGAGGACAGGACAGGAATCATACAGGAGGACAGGACAGGAATCATACAGGAGGACAGGAATCATACAGGAGGACAGGAACCCAGGAGGACAGGAACCATACAGGAGGACAGGAACCATACAGGAGGACAGGAACCATACAGGAGGACAGGAATCATACAGGAGGACAAGACAGGAACCACACAGGAGGACAGGAACCATACAGGAGGACAGAAATCATACAGGAGGACAGGAACCATACAGGAGGACAGGAACCATACAGGAGGACAGGAACCATACAGGAGGACAGGAACCATACAGGAGGACAGGAACCATACAGGAGGACAGGAATCACGCTCGTCTGATAAATACAAATTTTGTATCCGAGAGGGAGTCTGGAATTATTCCACAACCGGTGAAGGTCGTTCATAGCGGAGGCGGGAAGCCCGATCCATAAGAAACAAGAACTCCCCAGGAATGTGAATCCAGTGGTGCATTCCCCCATGTGACCATGGACAACAATGCTGTGAGGACCAGTGTCGGAGACAAGCTTCTGGGTTTGTGTCTTGGCCCAGGATATTGATAGGACCAGGTTTGATGTTTCGAGATCAAGTTTCTAGAGAGACTGTTCCAGAACCGCGTTGTTTGGGCCGACTAGGACTACGTCGTCACCATAGGTGGGGTCTGTGATGCGTGTTCGGTCCATGTCATTGCCCAGATGGTGGGAGTCAGGGTGATGGAGAATCCAGCCGGTGGCTCGGCAGAAAAGGTCAGGGGCAAGGACGGAGCCGAGCCTAACCCTTCCAGATGTTGGGGACCTGATCGAGAGAGTGCCAGCTAGGCCGACTCTGACACCGGTGTCCATGTGTAGCTCCCTTATTAAGTTCAGCAGGGGGACAGGAGTGCCGATGCCTTGCAGGGCTTTCCAGAGAGCGGACTTATCGACCGAATCGAATGCAGCCTTTAGATCCACATACGCAGCGCAGAGTGGGGTTGAATTCATGATGCAGCTCAGCCAGGATTCGAAGAGCTACAATGTGATCCACAGTTGATCGACCCCGAGTGGAACCAGACTGATGTAGGCGACGTTTTGTGATCAGGAGTGGCGTGAGCTGGGTCAGCGGCACATGCCCAAATACCTTGTTTGGGACTGAGAGCAGTGTGATTGGTCTGTAGATGTTACAGTCCGTCCGGCTTCCCCTGCCTGGGACTGAAAGCAGTGTGATTGGTCTGTACTTGTTGCAGTCCGTACGGCTTCCCCTGTCTGGGACTGAGAGCAGTGTGATTGGTCTGTAGATGTTATAGTCCGTCCGGCTTCCCCTGCCTGGGACTGAAAGCAGTATGATTGGTCTGTACTTGTTGCAGTCCGTACGCCTTCCCTTGGCTGTGTATAGGGCAACAACTATTCCAAGTCTTATGGAATTGTAAAGTTAATTGGTTATTTAGCGTTATTTCCCCTTTGCTTAAATCATGAAGGGACGCAAGTTCAAGGTCGCTACTGTACCGCTGTTTGTGGTGGGGACATCTGGTCTGATCTAACACCGATCGAGCTACCAGGTTACACACGTAAGAGTGTGCACGATTACCTGAACTTAGGACCTCCCAAGTAATCACACGAGCAGAGCTAAAATCGATGTCTAATTTAGCTAACACAGCAAAAACATTAACTTAACGATCAGAGTCAATGACATTTGTTGAACGATTCCAACACACACATTACATGGACGAATGGTGACTATAACAGCTCACACACACATTACATGTACGAGTGGCGACTATACCAGCTCACACACACATTACATGGACGAGTGGCGACTATAACAGCTCACACACACATTACATGGACGAGTGGCGACTATACCAGCTCAAACACACATTACATGGACGAGTGGCGACTATACCCGCTCACACACACACATTACATGGACGAGCGGCGACTATACCCGCTCACACACACACATTACATGGACGAGTGGCGACTATAACACCTCACACACATTACATGGACGAGTGGCGACTATACCAGCACACACACACACATTACATGGATGAGTGGCGACTATACCAGCTCACACACACATATTGGGTAGGTCGCGTCTGTTTTATTTTGATTTCAGATCAGATTGATTTGTCTCAGTTCTGTCCCCTTGTGATCATCATCAACATACTTCTCAACTGGCCGTGGTCAACGTCACTTTCTACCGAGGAAACACATCCTTGTATTGGCAAGGCATTTCTATATTCGATATTCATCGTCCAGGACTCACATCTATGAAGCAATATTGGTTTAAGATAACAGTGCAAACCTCTCTCTCTCTCGCTCTCTCTCTTTCTATCTCTCTCTCTCTCTCTCTCTCTCTCTCCCACTCTCTGTATTTATCTCTTCCAGTCTTTCTTCCTGTCTGTATGTTTGTATTCGATTTTAATGTGAATATCAAATGTGTCCAGGACTTGGAATATAGCTACAGAGCATGTCAACATATGGTAGACCAAGCTAGGAAAAGGATGCAGAGGTCAGCAGAAAAACATGAAAGGAAAGAAGAAAAAATAAAGGAAAAACACTAAAGAGCGGGTAAAATAACACAAATGAGATATTAAAATAACACCAATGAGATGTTAAAATAATACCAATGAGATGTTAAAATAACACCAATGAGATTATAAAATAACAGCAATGAGATGTTAAAATAACACCGAGTCTGTAATTAGAAACCTGACTTACTTCAAGTACTTTAGCCCGGACATGTCGACTTTATTCGCATGGATTTTCCCCGTTTAAATAATAAATGGTGAGCGCTAATGTCTCGTAGCAACCAGGACTTGCAGCAAACATACACAAGACACCAGGACTTGAAGCAAACATACACAAGACACCAGGACTTGAAGCAAACATACACAAGCAACCAGAACTTAAAGCAAACATATACAAGACACCAGGACTTGAAGCAAACATACACACGACACCAGGACTTGAAGCAAACATACACACGACACCAGGACTTGAAGCAAACATACACAAGACACCAGGACTTGAAGCAAACATACACAAGACACCAGGACTTGAAGCAAACATACACACGACACCAGGACTTGAAGCAAACATACATAAGACACCAGGACTTGAAGCAAACATACACAAGACACCAGGACTTGAAGCAAACATACACAAGACACCAGGACTTGAAGCAAACATACACAAGCAACCAGAACTTAAAGCAAACATACACAAGACACCAGGACTTGAAGCAAACATACACAAGCAACCAGAACTTAAAGCAAACATACACAAGACACCAGGACTTGAAGCAAACATACACAAGACACCAGGACTTGAAGCAAACATACACACGACACCAGGACTTGAAGCAAACATACATAAGACACCAGGACTTGAAGCAAACATACACAAGACACCAGGACTTGAAGCAAACATACACAAGACACCAGGACTTGAAGCAAACATACACAAGCAACCAGAACTTAAAGCAAACATACACAAGACACCAGGACTTGAAGCAAACATACACAAGCAACCAGAACTTAAAGCAAACATACACAAGACACCAGGACTTGAAGCAAACATACACAAGCAACCAGAACTTAAAGCAAACATACACAAGACACCAGGACTTGAAGGAAACATACACAAGACACCAGAACTTAGAGCAAACATACACAAGACACCAGGACTTGAAACAAACATACACAAGACACCGGGACTGAAGCAAACATACACACGACACCAGGACTTGAAGCAAACATACACACGACACCAGGACTTGCAGCAAACATACACAAGACACCAACTTCTAACTGATTGACGAGGGCAGGATAGCACATATCAATCGTAGTAAGGCATGCACTATCGACAGCTTACTCCAGATGGGATGTGTGTTTATGTGAACGCGCCTGTGTGTGTATCTGTGTGTGTGTGTGTCTGTGAGTTGTGTGTCAGTGATCGTCGCATGACTCTAGAGCTTTGCCTCGGAGACAAAAGGTACCATACACCATGGACACACCTACCACCGACGATGCCCCAATAATGACCATTGAATGTAAAGGAAAACTTCCACAGGGAACTGAATTCACGTCATCTTGACAGTTATAACGTTCGAGAAACTCGTCATCCAGCCTATGGAACAGACATCAAACGAGAGGAAATACTGGCAGTACATGGATTAGATACATGTCACAAAATCGGGCTTCTTTCAATCGCTGTGTTTATTTACTATTGTCTGTTTCCTTCTGGTCAGAGGATGGCAGTTGTGTTTTGAGGAAAAGGGAAATAACTAGTCCATGATGATAATGATCGTCTTTGCCACACACGGTCTAGCTATCACAAAGTGTATCTCCTACCAACTCACAGGAAGATCTCAGAGATGGACGCTCGCACCGAATACTAGTACAATAATGATTATGTTTTCACTTACGTCCGTCAGTCAGTCAGTCCTTTCCCTCCCCTCCCCTTCCCTTCCCCGTCAGAGTGACAGACGAGATGCCAGAGTGATAAACTATGAGTACTTGCCGAGTGCTGGACAGACCACAGGCTGACTTTCAATACCTCATCATGAATTCCATTAGGCCAAACGACCTTTCAAAGCGAATCAACTTGGCCAGGGACCTATGAAAGCGACTCAACTTGACCAGCAACCTCTGAAAGCGACTCAACTTGGCCAGCGACCTTTGAAAGCGACTCAACTTGACCAGCGACCTCTGAAAGCGACTCAACTTGACCAACGACATATGAAAGCGACTCAACTTGAAAAGCGACCTCTGAAATCGACTCAACTTGGCCAATGACCTCTGAAAGCGACTTAACTTGGCGAGCGACCTATGAAAGCGACTCAACTTGACCAATGATCTATGAAAGCGACTCAACTTGACCAATGACCTCTGAAAGCGACTCAATTTGGCCAGCGACCTATGAAATCGACAGAGCTTTTTCCCTGACTCACAGAGCACTCGCAAATTCCTTCTCAAGGGATCTGAACCAGTCTAAAATATCATCGCTTCTGCTTGACGACAGGGGCGAAGAAATAGGCCACACTGAAATATAATACAGACTCTAGAGCTGTAGAGAATCAACTAGGGCATGCAGCACGCAACAATGGTTTGAAACAATATCCAGTACAGACTGAGTGAAAGACACAAACACCAGTCTTCTAGTACAGACTGAGTGGAAGCTACAAACACCTGTCTTCCAGTACAGACTGAGTGACAGACACAAACACCAGTCTTCCAGTACAGACTGAGCGACAGACACAAACACCAGTCTTCCAGTACAGGCTGAGTGACAGACACAAACACCAGTCTTCTAGTACAGACTGAGTGACAGACACAAACACCAGTCTTCCAGTACAGACTGAGCGACAGACACAAACACCAGTCTTCCAGTACAGGCTGAGTGACAGACACAAACACCAGTCTTCTAGTACAGACTGAGCGACAGACACAAACACCAGTCTTCTAGTACAGACTGAGCGACAGACACAAATACCAGTCTTCTAGTACAGACTGAGTGACAGACACAAACACCAGTCTTCACAAATATAAACCGAATTATCTCCAAGAAGCGCAATAAGATGGAAGATACCTGGTATGTGTGTGTCTGTGAGTTGTGTGTATGTGTGTGTGGTTGTGTCACGTGTGTGTGTGTGTTAGGGCGTGTCTTTGTGTTACGTGTATGTCGCTGTTATTGCGTGTGCGTGTTTGTGAGTGTGTGTGTTTGTACGTGTGTGTGTGTTGCGGTGAACTATATATGTTTGAATGCAGCTGTGTTTAAGAAAATCAATGATTGATTTCCAGATTAGCGCATCCAGCAAACGATATCCCTGCGCACATAACGAGTAGGCGATTAGAGAATGGTTGAGTTTACTGAGACAAGGACAATGTCACGTGCAAGTATACCTAGCACAAACGTCGCTACTGTCAATCAATGGCGCGTGCAGTCTGATGCGCTTTCAGGGCGAAAAGCGCGTGCGGAAGCAGAATAAACAGAAGGCTCCAGGAACCAGAAATCTGCATAACGTTGTCACGATACTTACACAGTAGCTTGTCTGCCGTCACTAAAACAGCCGCCTCACCACAAGACAGACGCATCACCACAACAAGAAAGCAGCATCACCACACAAAGACAGCAGTATCACCGCACAAAGACAGGAGTATCACCGCAAAAAGACAGCATCTTCCATCACGCAGAGACAGCAGCATCACGACACAACGAAAGCAGCATCACCACACAAAGACAGCAGCATCACCACACAGAGACAGCAGCATCACCACACAAAGACAGCAGCATCACCACACAGAGACAGCAGCATCACCACACAGAGACAGCAGCAACACCACACAAAGACAGCAGCCTCACAAAACAAAGGCAGCAGCCTCACCACACAAAGACAGCATCCTTCTTCACACAAAGACAGCAGCCTCACCACACAAAACAGCCGCCTCACCACACAAAGACAGCAGCCTCACCCAACAAAGACAGCAGCCTCACCACACAAAGACAGCAGCCTCACCACACAAAGACAGCAGCCTCACCACACAAAGACAGCAGCCTCACCACACAAAGACAGCAGCCTCACCACACAAAGACAACAGCATCATCACCACACAAAAAGAGCAGTATCTATCACACAAGGACAGAAGCTTTCCTCACCACACAAAGACAGTAAGTTCAAACACAAGGACAGAAGCTTTCCTCACCACACAAAGACAGTAAGTTCAAACACAAGGACAGAAGCTTTCCTCACCACACAAAGACAGTAAGTTCAAACACAAGGACAGAAGCTTTCCTCACCACACAAAGACAGTAAGTTCAAACACAAGGACAGAAGCTTTCCTCACCACACAAAGACAGTAAGTTCAAACACAAGGACAGAAGCTTTCCTCACCACACAAAGACAGTAAGTTCAAACACAAGGACAGAAGCTTTCCTCATCACACAAAGACAGCAGGCTCACCCCACAAAGACAGAGCTTCCTCAAGACCAAACGACAGCAGCTTTCCCCACACAATGACAGCAGCTTTCCTCACCACACCAAGAGAGCAGCCTCCTTGACACAAAGACAGCAGCTTTTCTCACGACACAAAGAGAGCAGCCTCCATCACACAATGAAAGCAGCTTTCCCCATCACACAATGACAGCAGCTTTCCTCACCATACAAAGACAGCAACCTCCATCACACAATGACAGCCGCTATCCTCACCACACAAAGACAGCAGTTTTCCTCACCACACAAAGCCAGCAGCCTCCATCACACAATGACAGCAGCTTTCCTCACCACACAAAGACAGCAGTTTTCCTCACCACACAAAGACAGCAGCCTCCATCACACAATGACAGCAGTTTTCCTCATAACACAATCACTGCAGCCTCCATCACACAAAGACAGCATCCTCCATCACACAAAAGACAGCAGCCTCCATCACACAATGACTGCATCCTCCATCACACAAAGACAGCAGCCTCCATCACACAAAGACAGCAGCCTCCATCACACAAAGACAGCATCCTCCATCACACAATGACTGCAGCCTCAATTACACAAAGACAGAAGCCTCCATCACACAAAGACAGCATCCTCCATCACACAAAGACAGCAGCCTCACCACACAAAAACAGCCGCCTCACCACACAAAGACAGCAGCCTCACCACACAAAGACAGCGGCCTCACCACACAAAGACAGCAGCCTCACCACACAAAGACAGCAGCATTACCACACAAAAACAGGAGCCTCACCACACAATGACCGCAGCCTCACCACACAAAAAGAGCAGTATCTATGACACAAGGACAGCAGCTTTCCTCACCACACAAAGACAGCAGGCTCACCCCACAAAGAAAGCAGCTTTCCTCACCACACAAAGACAGTAAGTTCAAACACAAAGACCCACCAAATAGAGACCTATCGCTCTCGAGTATGGAGGTCAGAGACTCCAACTGCATAGTAGTTGGAGATTTCAACAGCCACTCGGAGAGATGGGGATACTCTGACACAGACAGCAGAGGTGACGAAGTGGAAGATTGGGAGATAGATGCAAATCTCTCCCTAATCAATAGGCCGGAGGATAGCCCTAGCTTCTATTCAAGAACATGGCATACCACCTCGACTCCAGATTTGGCCTTCTCCACACAGGACATACACCATAAAATAGACCGCCAGGTGCTAAACCAACTGGCAGGTAGCGACCACAGGCCGATCAGGCTAACCATTGACATGGAAGTAGGCCCACAGGAAACAAAACCGCTCCCACGTTGGAATTACAAACGAGCCGACTGGGACAGATTTGCAATCCTGACAGATGGGCTGTGTGAAACCATCAACACACGAAACACCAAAATGAAGCCCATGGTGGAGAGCCTAAGCAAGGCAATAATGCAAGCCGCCACTGAAACCATCCCAAGAAGAGCTAGGAAAAACTATAAGCCCTACTGGAATGATGAGTTGCAGAAAGTGGAAGATGCAGTAACAAATGCTAGGAACATGGCAGAGCGAGCAAAATCCATGGAGGCAAACATCGCCCTCAAAGCCGCCCTGGCGAAGTACAAACACACTCTCAAGCAAACAGCAAGAGAAAGCTGGAAAAATAAAACGGAAAGTCTAAACCTGGACAAAGACGGGAACAAGCTATGGAAGCTAGTCAGAGCCGTGAACGACGAAACCCCGTCAAATAAACAAATTACTATCAAGCAGGGCGAGAACTTGATCACAGGTAAGAAAGCCGCAAACGCCCTTGTCGATCACTATGCCAGAGCAAACCACATCGAGGTCCCTGCAGATAAGCATACAGACATTAGCGAAGCGCTAAAGGGACACGAAAACATGAATACGGCACCTGAAGAACACATGATGGCCAAACTAACAATGCGCGAAATGGAAGAGGCTATGAGAACACTAAAGAAAAGGAAATCTCCTGGAAAAGACGGGATAACAAACGAAATGCTGATGGGGCTGGGCCAAACAGCGAAGAAGAAACTGCTATCGGTCCTGAACCAAAGCTGGAAAAGGGGAATTGTACCACAGGCATGGAAAGACGCAATACTGGTACCAGTACCAAAAACAGGAAAGGACAAAACAGATCCAAATGGATACAGGCCCATAAGCCTACTGAGCTTTGTCGGCAAGCTGATGGAACGGATGATAAACACCAGACTGATGTGGCATCTGGAAGAAAAACGAATACTAATTCCACAGCAAGCCGGCTTTAGACAGCACAGATCCACTGAGGACCAGGTCATCCTCATAGCCCAGGAGATAGAAGATGCCTACCAGGCACAGAAACACACAGTAGCTGTTTGGGTGGATCTGGAAAAGGCATTTGACAAAGTCTGGAAAGATGGACTTAGAGTCAAGCTAAGAAGAAGTGATGTTTGTGAGAAGATGTACAAGTGGATCAACCACTACCTCAAACAAAGAACGGCCAGAGTCCAAGTACAAGGGCAGATGAGCAAAAAGGTGACACTCGAGCAGGGAGTACCCCAAGGGGGAGTACTGTCACCCACACTCTTCCTGGTATATATAAACGATATTACAGAGAATATACCAAGAAGAGTCCATAGCTCAATGTTTGCAGACGATCTGGCTATGTGGACCTCTGAAAAGAATCTCACCATAGCAAGAAATCGGATGCAGACGGCCCTAACATCGCTGGAAGAGTGGGCGAACTCATGGCTGGTCAAAATAAACGAGGAGAAAATCACATGCACAATATTCTCGCTTTCATTAAAACCCCAAAGTACCAAATTAAGTCTAAATGGCAAATTCCTGCAGCCAAACGACAACCCAACCTATCTGGGAGTCACATTTGATCGGCGCATGACAGGGAAAAGTCAGATTGAGAGAAACCGAATGTAAGCCAGAGAAAGAATGGCAATCATGAGGAAACTTGCTGGCACAAGCTGGGGAGCAGACGAAGGCATACTAAAGAAACTGTACACTGGAAGAGTGAGACCAGTTCTCGAGTATGGCATTGCGGCATGGACAACAGCAGCGAAGGCGAACTTCGATAAAGTTAACAAACTTCAAAACCAAGCCATGAGAATTATAACAGGTGGCATGAAGTCAACGCCAATTGTAGAACTTGAAAAGATTACAAAACTGCAATCCATGACCGATAGAAGAGACTGCAGAGCCCAGCTGCAGTCAGAGAAACTCCGAAGACTGACCGACCATCCAATGCACCAGAGACTAAACAATTTGGGAAATGGGAAACTAAAGCGGAGAAACTTTGCAGAAATAGCCAAAGCAAAGATGCACGAAGATCCCATAAACGCACTAACAACACCAAAACCCATCACTACTGTACGAAAACCTACTTGGAGGCAGGATATATTTCCAGAGGTGGTAGAAAATATACCAGGTATTGCAAACACAAACTGCCAGACTGAAAAAGAAAGGAGAGATACTACCCTAAGCTTCATAACGAAAAGCTACCCAAGCATGGACTGGCCTCCATCACACAAAGACAGCATCCTCCATCACACAATGACTGCAGCCTCCATCACACAAAGACAGCAGCTTCCATCACACAAAGACAGCAGTCTCCATGACACAAAGACAGCAGTTTTCTTTACCACACAAAGACAGCAGCCTCCATCACACAATGACAGCAGATTTTCTCACCACAAAAAGACAACAACCTCTACCACACAAAGACAGCAGCCCCCACCACACAAAGACAGCAGCTTTCCACACCACACAATGACAGCAGCTTTCCACACCACACAATGACAGCAGCTTTCCACACCACACAATTACAGTAGCTTTCCACACCACACAAAGACAGCAGCTGTCCTCACCACACAAAGACAGCAGCCCCCACCACACAAAGACAGCAGCTTTCCACACCACACAATGACAGCAGCTTTCCACAACACACAATGACAGCAGCTTTCCACACCACACAATTACAGTAGCTTTCCACACCACACAAAGACAGCAGCTGTCCTCACCACAGAAAGACAGCAGCCTCCATGACAAAAAGACAGCAGCCTCCATGACACAAAGACAGCAGCATTTCTGACCACACAAAGAGAGCAGCCACCGTCACACAATGACTGCAGCTTTCCTCACCACACAAAAGATAGCACCATTCACTACACAATTACAGCAGCTTTCTTCACCACACAATGACAGCAGCTTTCCTTGCCACACAAAGACAGCAGCCCCCATCACACAATGACAACAGTTTTCCTCACCACACAAAGACAGCAGCTTTCCTCACACAATTACGGCAGCTTTCCTCACCACACAAAGACAGCAACCTCCATCAAACAATGACAGCAGTTTTCCTCACCACACAATGACGGCAGCTTTCCTCACCACACAATTACGGCAGCTTTCCTCACCACACAATGACAGCAGCCTACATCACACAATGACAGCAGCTTTCCTCACCACACAATGACAGCAGCCACATCACACAATGACAGCAGTCTTCCTCCCCACACGAAGACAACAGCCTCTACCACACAAAGACAGGAGCCTCCATCACACAATGACAGCAGTTTTCCTCACCACACAATGACAGCAGCTTTTCTCATCACACAAAGACAGCCCTTTTATTACCACACAAAGACAGCAGCCTCCATTACACAAAGACAGCAGCTTTCTTCACCACACAAAGACAGCTGCCTCCATCACACAAAGACAGCAGCCTCCATCACACAAAGACAGCAGCTTTCTTCACCACACAAAGACAGCAGCTTTCCACACCACACAATGACAGCAGCTTTCCACACCACACAAAGACAGCAGCTTTCTTCACCACACAAAGACAGCTGCCTCCATCACACAAAGACAGCAGCCTCCATCACACAAAGACAGCAGCTTTCTTCACCACACAAAGACAGCAGCTTTCCACACCACACAATGACAGCAGCTTTCCACACCACACAATGACAGCAGCTTTCCACACCACACAATTACAGTAGCTTTCCGCACCACACAAAGACAGCAGCTGTCCTCACCACAGAAAGACAGCAGCCTTCATGACACAAAGACAGCAGCTTTCCTCACCACAGAAAGACAGCAGCCTCCATGACAAAAAGACAGCAGCCTCCATGACACAAAGACAGCAGCTTTTCTCACCACACAAAGAGAGCAGCCACCATCACACAATGACTGCAGCTTTCCTCACCACACAAAGATAGCACCATTCACTACACAATTACAGCAGCTTTCTTCACCACACAATGACAGCAGCTTTCCTTGCCACACAAAGACAGCAGCCCCAATCACACAACGACAACAGTTTTCCTCACTACACAAAGACAGCAACCTCCATCAAACAATGACAGCAGTTTTCCTCACCACATAATGACGGCAGCTTTCCTCACACAATGACAGCAGCTTTCCTCACCACACAACGACAGCAGCTTTACTTACCATACAATGACAGCAGCCTCCGCCATACACTGACAGCAGCTTTCTTCACCACACAATGACAGAAGCCTCCATCAAACAATGACAGCAGCCTCCACCACACAATGACGGCAGCTTTCCTTACCATACAATGACAGCAGCCTCCACCATACACTGACAGCAGCTTTCTTCACCACACAAAGACAGCAGCTTTCCACACCACACAAAGACAGCAGCTGTCCTCACCACAGAAAGACAGCAGCCTTCATGACACAAAGACAGCAGCTTTCCTCACCACAGAAAGACAGCAGCCTCCATGAGAAAAAGACAGCAGCTTCCATGACACAAAGACAGCAGCTTTTCTCACCACACAAAGAGAGCAGCCACCATCACACAACGACAACAGTTTTCCTCACCACACAAAGACAGCAACCTCCATCAAACAATGACAGCAGTTTTCCTCACCACACAATGACAGCAGCTTTCCTCACACAATTACGGCAGCTTTCCTCACCACACAATGACAGCAACCTCCATCAAACAATGACAGCAGTTTTCCTCACCACACAATGACAGCAGATTTCCTCACACAATTACGGCAGCTTTCCTCACCACACAATGACAGCAACCTCCATCAAACAATGACAACAGTTTTCCTCACCACACAAAGACAGCAGCTTTCCTCACACAATGACAGCAACCTCCATCAAACAATGACAGCAGCCTCCACCACACAATGACGGCAGCTTTCCTCACCACACAATGACAGCTGCCTCCATCACACATCGACAGCAGCCTCCATCACACAAAGACAGCAGCTTTCTTCACCACACAAAGACACCAGCTTTCCTTACCATACAATGACAGCAGCCTCCACCATACACTGACAGCAGCTTTCCTCACCACACAATGACAGAAGCTTTCGTCATCACACAAAGACCCCAGGGTTCTTCACCACACAAAGACAGCAGCTTTCTTCACCACACAAAGACAACAGCCCCCACAACACAATGACAGCAGCTTTCCTCACCACACAATGACAGCAGCCTACATGACACAATGACAGCAGACTTCCTCCCCACACGAAGACAACAGCCTCTATCACACAAAGACAGGAGCCTCCATCACACAATGACAGCAGTTTTCCTCACCACACAATGACAGCAGCTTTTCTCATCACACAAAAACAGCCCTTTTATTACCACACAAAGACAGCAGCCTCCATTACACAAAGACAGCAGCCTCCACCACACAAAGACAGCAGCATCCACCACACAAAGACTGCAGCTTTCTTCACCACACGAAGACAGCAGCTTTCTTCACCACACAAAGACAGCTGCCTCCATCACACAAAGACAGAAGCTTTCTTCACAACACAAAGACAGCTGCCTCCATCACACAAAGACAGCAGCTTTCTTCACCACACAAAGACAGCTGCCTCCATCACACAAAGACAGCAGCTTTCTTCACCACACAAAGACAGCTGCCTCCATCACACATCGACAGCAGCCTCCATCACACAAAGACAGCAGCTTTCTTCACCACACAAAGACACCAGCTTTCTTCATCACACAAAGACAGCAGCTTTCTTCACCACACAAAGACAGCTGCCTCCATCACACAAAGACAGCTGCCTCCATCACACAAAGACAGCTGCCTCCATCACACAAAGACAGCAGCTTTCTTCACCACACAAAGACAGCTGCCTCCATTACACAAAGACAGCTGCCTCCATCACACAAAGACAGCAGCTTTCCTCACCACACAAAGACAGCTGCCTCCATCACACAAAGACAGCAGCTTTCCTCACCACACAAAGACAGCTGCCTCCATCACACACATCTGATTCCTGAAGTCCCACAATGGGCCATGTGGATACCATGGAATTAGCTCCTTCCCAGCTAAATGTTTTGTGGATACCATAAAATTAGCTCCTTCACCGCTAAAAGTCATGTCGATACCATGGAATTAGCTCCTTCACCGCTAAAAGTCATGTCGATACCTTGGAGTTAGCTCCTTTCCCGCTAAAAGTCATGTGGATACCATGGAATTAGCTCCTTCACCGCTAAAAGTCATGTGGATACCATGGAATTAGCTCCTTCACCGCTAAAAGTCATGTGGATACCATGAAATTAGCTCCTTCATCAGAAATACCAGGTGGGTGGTGGGGAGCCTCGCTGTTCTTTCATCGAAGAACTTCCGCATCCCTCAGCTCCACAATGTTTTAATTGTGCAATACGGCACGAAAAACTGCCAGCGTCATGCAATCATGAGTTGGGCACCCTCGTTGAAGTGCAGTGGTTCAGTTGGCATAATCATCGCAGTCCAATTATGAGCTGGGACGGACATCTGGTTCTCTACCACCGGCACCAACACACAGGAGATCTGGTTCTCTACCACCGGCACCAACACACAGGAGATCTGATTCTCTACCACTGCCACCAGCCCACAGGGGATCTGGTACTCTACCCCGCCACCAGCCCACAGGGGATCTGGTGCTCTACCCCCGCCACCACAGGAGACCTGGTGCTCTACCCCCGCCACCACAGGAGACGTGGTGCTCTACCCGCACCAACAACTCACAGGAAATCTTGTGCTCTACCCTCGCCACCCACCCACAGGAAATCTGGTCCTCTACCCTCACCACCCACCCACAGGGGACCTGGTCCTCTACCCTCGCCACCAACCCACAGGAAATCTGGTGCTCTACCCTCGCCACCAACCCACAGGGGACCTGGTCCTCTACAGATGATCAACACGATAGATGTCACTAAGTAACTTCGACGGATTGAATGGATCATTAGCGCTTTCACAATGAGACAATGTCAACTCAGACATGCATTGAGACAATCATATTGTTACTGGCAGGGTCAACCAGAGCGTTGACAGGAGTACGTGGAGCACAGCAGGTGCGAGGGACTGATGAATATCGAAACCGGAAATAAGCTCGTTCCCTTCTATGGGTGATATCCATAACATATAATAATTCCGCTCACTTCTATGTGTGATATCGATACCATATAATGTCCGCTCACTTCTATGTGTGATATCGATACCATATAATAATTCCGCTCACTTCTATGTGTGATATCGATACCATATAATAATTCCGCTCACTTCTATGTGTGATATCGATACCATATAATAATTCCGCTCACTTCTATGTGTGATATCGATACCATATAGTAAGTCCGCTCACTTCTATGGGTGATATTAATACAAGAAAAATCCCCTATCACTTCAATAGGTGATAACGATACCAGATAATAAGCCCCTTCACTTCTATGAGTGATATCGATACGCCCGAGATGACGTCTTCTCGATAACCTTGATCAACAGCTGGTGGTCCCACTTGATCTTTCCACAGGTCCACAGGTCGACAAACAACACGTCAATGTGCCCACAACGTCACGAGTATGATATATGTTATGCCACTTTTTCCAACGTCATTTAGATAGCATGTTAAATGTCACTTCCAATATTCGTAAGTACGCATCAAAAATTTACAAAGACACACACACACACACACACACACACACACACACACACACACACACACACACACACACACACACATGCACACGCACGCACGCACACACGGTGGGAGTTACAATTTCTAGTTCTTCCTGAATGGGTAATAGCGTGCTGGCGCTGCTATTATTGGTCAGGGACACGTGTGTCCTATTACTGCTAGGTGACCCACTTGCCATGGTCCAATCACGTGATTGATAAATTCAAATGGCGGACAACATTGTTAGTGCTTGCAGTGAACATCGTGCTGTGAAGTTTCGGGTGAAAAAAGGGGTGAAACCTGCGGAAGGCGGGAAACCTGCGGAAGGCGGGAAACCTACAGAAGGCGGGAAACCTGCGGAAGGCGGGAAACCTGGGAAAATTTAAACAAGACTGCAATCACAACACGGTGGTAAGACACATCCGTGAGTGATGTTCCAGGCCGTGATGACTGTGAATATCCAGATTGTGGAACGCCTTATCCTAGAAAATCGAGGAATAACCTGTCGCGAAATTGCACAAGAGGCAAGTCTTTATCTGGGGACGGTGGACAATATTATCCAGGAACATTTTCTGAAGGCTAGTGCACGTTGGGTGGAAAGACAGCTTTTCGCCTTTAACCGGGAGAGAAGAGTTCAAGCCTGCACTGAATTAGGAGAACAGTTTGATATGGAAAGGCGTGACTTTTTGGATTACTTCATTACATGTGACGAGACCTGGGCGCATCATTACATGTGACGAAACCTAGGCTCATGATTACATATGATGAAACCTGGGTGCATCATTACATGTGACGAAACCTAGGCTCATCATTACATATGACGAAACCTGGGTGCATCATTATACTCCTGATTCGAAACGAGCATCCAAGCAGTGGAAGTATACGCAATAACCCATAACCAGACAATCTCGGACAATTGCGTCAACAGGTAAAGTGATGGAGAGTGTTTTCTGGGATAAACTTGGCATCATTCATGTTATTTTTCTAGCCCGTGGTGCCACTATCAACAGTGAACAGTACATACGCACTTTGAGAGATGTGCATGACCCTCTGTGAATAAAAAGGGCCTGATTTGATCATAAAGGGTGTCCTGCTCCTCTAAGATAACCCTCGATCTCATACGGCTCACCACACTATGTGCCAGTTGCAGCCAACTCGGCTGGGAGGTATTGCCACATTCACCTTACAGTCCAGACCGAGTTCCAAGCGATTTCCACTCCTACAAGAATTCATGGAAGATCGGCATTTCAGTACTGACGATGTAACAAAACAGACTGTCCTGAATTGGTTCAGACATACTGACAAATTTTTCTTCGCTGAAGCTTCTCAAGCATTCCTTAAACGTTAGGATAAGTGAATAAACGTTGCAGGAGATTTTATCGAAAAAGAAATGACATTTTGACTACTTTTATTTTTTTTCTTTATAAAAAAAAGTCCCTAGTATATACATGCATACTCTACATGCGGTCTCTACTAACACCTGGCAGTTTCCTGGCATGACCGGGAGGTTGTTATCCACAACTGCCAGATTACTGACATGGCAGGACGGTTGTTACCCACAACTGCTAGATTACTGACATTGCCGGACGGTTGTTACCCACAACTGCTAGATTACTCACATGGCTGGACGGTTGTTACCCACAACTGCCAGATTACTGACATGACCGGACGGTTGTTACCCACAACTGCTAGATTACTGACATGACCGGACGGTTGTTACCCACAACTGCTAGATTACTGACATGGCCGGACGGTTGTTACCCACAACTGCCAGATTACTGACATGGCCGGACGGTTGTTACCCACAACTGTCAGATTACTGACATGGCCGGACGGTTGTTACTCACAACTGCCAGATTACTGACATGGCCGGACGGTTGTTACCCACAACTGCCAAATTATTGACATAGCCGGGCGGTCTCTGCCCTCAACTGTCAGCTGATACACATGTCAAGCTGATCTGTACCTACAGCCGAAATAATGTTAGTTTTCAGTGTCACTCTCCAGCGAAAAGTCAGCGAAGAAAGAATTGCGCTTCTTCTCATAGAAGGTAAAGTGTATGTACAATAAAGTCCACACCACTTCATCCCCGACGATAGATTTATGTTTTTGTGACTACCTTTCAACTTAGGTGGTGACTAACTGTGTGGCATGGCATATCACCGGCCATGGTTAGATGGTTTGTTAGGAGGGGTATAGCTAGACAAGCCCATTGGTTAACTAAACACTATGGCAACACTTGTTCCAACGCAACGGAGAAATAAGCTACCCGAGCCTAGCACACTAAGCAGTAAATCCTCCTACCGGTTACACCCAGCTCCCGCCAGAGCTTTGTCCTGCACATGGGCATTCATCCATGCACAAGTACATGTCGACTAAGACTAGGACTAGGACTAAGACCTTTCAACTTACATACAACACAATCATAGCTGGACTCTACATTCTTCCCGGATTATATTGCGAATCCTTCGCTTCCCTCGACACTTTAGCACTCGTAATCACACCAACATGGCGTACACAGAACATACCAGATCTTTTGTTCCAAGAAAGACGTCATTTTGTCAGTGACCAGCTAAATATGGGAGATAAGTCTCAGGAGTCATGGCCGGACACAGAGATCATACTTGTTGGTTGATCTGAGAGGTGTGCCAGGAGACTTGTTACCCTGGGAAGTGGGGGCGTAATGGGCAGAAGGGCTAGATCGATAGGTCTCGGTGATTGTGTTATAGTACTGGAACAAGAGGGGGAGCAGGGGGTGTGGAAGGTGTTAGGAGGTTCAGGGAGCGAGAGAAGGAGTAGATGAGTGGAAGGGGTTAGGAGGTTCAGGGAGCGAGAGAAGGAGTAGATGAGTGGAAGGTGTTAGGAGGTTCAGGGAGCGAGAGAAGGAGTAGATGAGTGGAAGGTGTTAGGAGGTTCAGGGAGCGAGAGAAGGAGTAGATGAGTGGAAGGTGTTAGGAGGTTCAGGGAGCGAGAGAAGGAGTAGATGAGTGGAAGGTGTTAGGAGGTTCAGGGAGCGAGAGAAGGAGTAGATGAGTGGAAGGTGTTAGGAGGTTCAGGGAGCGAGAGAAGGAGTAGATGAGTGGAAGGTGTTAGGAGGTTCAGGGAGCGAGAGAAGGAGTAGATGAGTGGAAGGTCTTTGGGAGAAAAACATGAGCATCTTTGCAGGACAGTCATATGATGGGATGTGATGTGATGGGATGTGATGTGATGGGATGTGATGTGATGGGATGTGATGGGATGTGATGGGATGTGATGTGATGTGATGGGATGGGATGTTATGTTTGCTATCTCATGCTATTTAAAGTTTGACTTAGTCGCTTTGGTCTCAAGAGTCAGAGTCAGGTAAACCCCGTTATGGGAGTACTCCAACATAACTCCAGAAACCCGCCCGTGAGCTTCGGTTAAATATAACAACCACAGCTCTGAAACCCCAACAATAAGAGTTTAAGAGTGTACCCAGCCTAACTGAAAGTCTCAGAATCCCATTGTCAGTTGTTCCAACTGGTGGGAAGTCACAGGACCTTAAGGTCAGACTAAAGTTTTGAAGAAAGTGTTATTTATTTATCTGGCACCCATAGGTGAGAAAAAGTTTACATGTTTAAACTAGACAACGCTAGAAAACATTGATCCAAACGAGGAATGCAGAATTTTTAAGTCGGGGGGATCAGTGTATTTGGGATAGACAACAGGATACCACTAGGATACCACAATGAGAAGCATAGGACAGAAGACCACGCAGTGGATCGAACAGAGAAGTGGAACAGAGAGATAGAGTATGAGATAGATCAGTAGAAAGAACAGAGAAATGGAACAGAGAGATAGAGTATGAGATAGATCAGTAGAAAGAACAGAGAAATGGAACAGAGAGATAGAGTATGAGATAGATCAGTAGAAAGAACAGAGAAATGGAACAGAGAGATAGAGTATGAGATAGATCAGTAGAAAGAACAGAGAAATGGAACAGCAGCAGAGCAACAGCGAAACACAGAAGCAGACTCAACCGCTTAGAGAAAAGATCTTTATTGGGCACTTGGCTGAGTGACAAGGTCAGTGTCAACACAAGTCAGCATTAGACATCCAAAGTGAGCAGATGCGTCTATATTAAGCTAGTGTCTCAAAGACATGTCCTTAACCGAAGTGTGGCTCAGGTCTGTCACTGTGTCTCAAAGACCTGTCGATAGCCCAGGAGTGGCTCACGTCTGTCAGCGTGACTCAAAGACCTGTCGATAGCCCAGGAGTGGCTCACGTCTGTCAGCGTGACTCAAAGACCTGTCGATAGCCCAGGAGTGGCTCACGTCTTTCAGCGTGACTCAAAGACCTGTCGATAGCCCAGGTGTGGCTCAAGTCTGTCAGTGTGTCCTTTAAGTCTGATAGAAACGTGTTTTCCGTAAACACGATGTTGTCAGAAGTAAACACGAAAGTCAGAAGTCTACTCTGACCTGACAATCGCTGTATAAAAACATTCTTGGGGTCACGAAAGTCAGAAGTCTACTCTGACCTGACAATCGCTGTATAAAAACACTGTTGGGGTCACGCAAGTCCACGGTCTCAAAGTTTGTTCTAAGACCCGACACTGTGTGAGGACTAGAACAATTGTCCCAGAGTTGAACGACTGAAGACGATACTCAGACGAATCAGAACACACACACGCTACAGGAGCAGAGGAGCCAGGTCACCAAACAGTTAGATATTCGCAATTGAGTTAAATTAGTAGGAATAGAATATAGAACTGATCATGAGACAAAAACCCATCGATCAATTAGAGTAGAGGCGATATCTTGCTATGTGCATAAAACTTCTGATTTAGTGATTTATAAAGATAGTACAAGTTGAGAATGATGCCTTGATTATAAATCTAAAATTAATCCATTCATTGTTTTTGGTTGCAGGAAAATACATGATTTTTGCTGTGTTTCAAGAGAATCGTTAGTTCTGTACCTAGAATCATGCGTAGGTAGAAAAGTGATAGGTGAAGAGAGAGACAGAAGGAAGTATATAAGTAGAGATAAAGAATAATCAATATACTGACAAAAGTGACAAGGAATTTAAGTCAAATTAGTAAAAAACTGGTAAGGGAGATAGCCTGCACATATTACACTATGTTATGTGATACTATCTTTGTTATATTTTTGAATGGGATGTTAGGATGTTATGTGATGTTATGTTATGTGATCCCGTTATTTCAAATAAGATTTGGCAGGATGTTTGTCAAGGTAGTTGTCAGAATTCGTTAACTCTGTAAGTGGTGGACTTCGGGTTACCTCACTCTTTCATTTGACTCTGTCCTACAATCACACTCTTGCACAACTTTCACACACGCCATCAGATAGTCAAAGACTAGACTATTATTGATGTGATTAGATAGTCAAAGACTAGATTATCATTGATGTGATTAGATAGTCAAAGACTAGACTATTATTGATGTGATTAGATAGTCAAAGACTAGACTATTATTGATATGATTAGATAGTCAAAGACTAGACTATCATTGATGTGATCAGACAGTCAGACTAGACTATCATTGATGTGATTAGACTGTCAAAGACTAGACTATCATTGATGTGATCAGATAGTTATGTAAAACAATGCGTCGGGAAATAATACGTTTTCGTGTTTTTTTATATATGGGAAGTAATTCGTTCTAAGGGAGATAACTATGCTATAGATCTCAGTAACTATTGACCACAGTGCCCAGGATAGCTAGTTGGGTTGAGCGGGTCTGGTATATTTTGTGCAATAACAAAATTTTCAAAGTAAAACACAAATAATGTAACGTTATGCAGTGCTATCTTTGATATCTTACGTGATATGATGTGACTCTGGACGTCAAGAAATGAACGAATGATTTAAATCGGAATATTGTTTAAAGTGACATATTTTAATCACGTGAGAGCTCTCTCCCCTTCAAGACCCAACTCTCTCTCTCTCTTTTCTCACCTCACTCTGTTTCATTTGACTCTGTCCTACAGTCACACCCTTGCACAACTTTCACACGCGCCCTCGTGGTAAAGCCCTTCCATAGCACTTTGGTTGGGCTAGCTTCTGAGGGCGCACAAACCTAGCATAGGTACATACAGATGCACACATGCATCCAAGCACTGGTTTATGCGTCCTGATATCGCCCAATTGACTACGGTCTGGGGTGGAAAATGGCGCGCCTCCGCCAGTAGAAACTAGTGAGGCAAACATCTAAGCAAAAAAAAAAAAAAAGCTCTCTCCCTTTCCAATCAACTGGTGGGGAAACGAAGTAGGTAAGAGGTCCTAGCAGAATCATCGGATGAAGTTATCGCATGCCAGGAACCAAAGTCTTTACTTCTGTCTAGCAGCTTGCGGATTAATTCCAAGCGGTGATGCCTTCTGCTAGGATCGAGTTTCTGCTATTTATGAGAGAAAATAGCATTTGCAGTCCTGCACGCAATCAGAGAATTGGAACAGTCCTGCACGCAATCAGAGAATGGAACAGTCCTGCCCGCAATCAGAGAATGGAACAGTCCGTCCTGCACGCAATCAGAGAATGGAACAGTCCGTCCTGCACGCAAATCAGAGAATGGAACATTCCTGCCCGCAATCAGAGAATGGAACATTCCTGCCCGCAATCAGAGAATGGAACATTCCTGCCCGCAATCAGAGAATTGGAAATAGGAAAGAAGTTCAGGAGTCTGCAGGTACTACCCGCTGAAGTGTCCGGGCACAAGCAGCGGTAGTTTAGACTGTCAGTAAATGTACGGTCACAAGACCACGCCCACAGCCGCACCCTCATCACAGATAGAGGTTGTACAAGTATCAAGTCACAGCAGGGTTAGCTCATTTAAAAGCACACATACTTTCTCTCTCTCTCTCTTTCTCTCTCTCTCTCTCGTTCTCTCTCTCTCTCCCACACACACACACACACACACACATACACACACACACACTGTCTCTCCCCCCTCTGTCTGTCACATACACAGAGACAAACACACACTCACAAATACAATACAATCACGAGGCAATTCAGAAAAAAATATTTGAATGTCTTAATAAGCCACAAAGATACACACAATATTAGAAACAATCATACACAAAGAAACACACACAACACACACAAATCCCTACAACGCACACAGACATATACACTACACAAAAACACAAACATCTACAACACACACACACACACAAACACCTACAACGCACACATACATATGCACTACACAAAAACACAAACACCTACAACACAGACACACACACAAACGCCTACAACGCACACAGACATATACACTACACAAAAACACAAACACCTACAACACACACACACACACAAACGCCTACAACGCACACAGACATATACACTACACAAAAACACAAACACCTACAACACACACACACACACACACAAACGCCTACAACGCACACAGACATATACACTACACACAAATACAAACACCTACAAAACACACACACGCGCAAACGCATACAGCACTCATACACAATCAACTACATCACACACACAGACACCTACAGCATACACACACAAACACTTACAGCACACACACAAACACCTACAACACACACATATAAACACCTACAATATACACACACACACACACAAACAAATACAGCACTCAAACACCTACAACACACACAAAAACACCTACAACACACGCACAAACACCTACAACACACACATATACACCTACAATACACACACAAACACCTATAACACACACAAACACACAAATACCTACAGCACACAAACACAAACACCTACAGCACACAAACACCCACACCATACACAAACAACTACAACAAACACACAAACGCCTACAACGCACATAAACATATACACTACACAAAAACACAAACACCTACAACACACACACACAGACACCTACAACACACACACAAACACCTACAACCCACACAAACACCTACAACTCACACACACACAAACACCTACAACACACACAAATACTTACAGCACACACACACACACAAACACCTCCAGTACACACACACATACCTACAGCACACACACCTACAGCACACAAACACCTACAGCATACACACACATACAGCACACAAACACCTAAAGCACACACGCACCTACAGTACACAAACACCTACAGCACACAAAGACCTACATCACACAAACACCTACAACACACAAACACCTACAGCACACAAACGAGGATTGAGCCGCAGGAGAGGATGAATTAGAAGTATGTACCTGCAGCGAGTTGCAGGAGCCAAGAGTAATCAGACATGTCAAGATTTACCAAGAGACTGGGCATCTTTAGGTCTGCCTGAAGTGCAGTAGAAGTCGATTCTTAAGAGAAGAGAACAGCAGAATAGAACACAAACAGAACAGAATAGACTAAACTAGAATGGAATAGAATAGAATAGCAGGGAAGAAAAGAACAGAATAGAACAGAAAAGGATAAGACAGCACATATCAGGACATGATAGAACATAATAGAATAGAATAGAATAGAATAGAGCAAGACAGGACTGGACATTACATGATAGAATAGAGTAAAATAGAACAAAATAGAAAAGAGCTGAATAGAACAAGACGGGATCAAGATGCTGAGCAGCGCATGAGATGCAGTGGTCAGCGACCCATAGCTGACTGCTAGCGTCAGGGCCAGCGTACCAGGGCTGCCAAGACCCTTCTACACCTCCACGCGGTGATCCTGGATAACAGGAGGCAGCAGGGCAGACTGGCTAAGGAGAAGAGATCGAAGAGGGAATGCTAACCCAAAACTCAAAAAATGCTTGCTGAAGTCGGATGTATTGGACCGAAAGGTGCAAATATCGCAGCCAAGCTGTAAGCTACAACACAACGCATTCCGTTCTCTGGACTACATTCTGCTACTTAAGCCCTTTCAGGGTTTGGTAGTGGGAGATTGAGAACGAACGAAGAAGAAGAAGAATAGAACAATACAATACTGAACGAGACAGGTCATAATAGAATAGAGTAGAATAGAACAGAATAGAGTGGAATAGAATAGAACAAGATATAATATAATAGTTCTTTTCCTTCCTTGCTGTTCTTCTCTGACTGCATATTAGATATCCATTTACACTAAGAGGGGGGGGGGGGGAGGGTGTGGGGGAAATTGAAGACTACCCTATCAGTGAGAGGTAGGTGCTCTAGTCACTCTACTGCTTAGGCGTTCGTGTTTGCAGTAGTTATAATGTAGACACATACATACATGCATACACATGTACACACGCATGCGTACATACACACTTAGTCAGAGCGTGGTGAATACTTGAAATGCATTGCTCCATGATGTGGTGGAGGCAGGTTCAGTTAATGCATTCACAAATAAATTGGATGCTCAGCGTTATTTTTAGTATTGGTGGAGTAGACTTAAATGGTTGTATAAAGACTCGGTAGAGCCTTCTAAACCAGCAAAAAGAAGTTGTTCAGTTAACTTGAACATCGTGGTAAAATAAACCACCTGAAAGACGAGTGGTCCAAATAATGCATCAACATGGCTATAAATACAGAGGACACAATAACATCAATCACAGCATCAACAACAAGAACCGTCAGAACAACATACTGACCTAGCCATGTCTGCTCCCAAATTTGACCACATATTTAATACGCAGATCCTCCACTTCATTGCTAGCTGTCCAGCTTTAGAAATACTCACACGTCTATCTAACATACTCGTGGATACTTTTCGCCGACTGTTATCAATTAAACCAACCGAATGCTGCACTCAATAAATCCTGCAGCAGACAGGAAGGGGGTTGTGGGAGACGGCAGACCTCTCTGGTCGCTACAGGTGTGTTGTATAGATCACTGTGACCTCATTCTTGTCAGCTTTACCATAGGGAAATAAACAGATTGTTCGAGTTTCGTAAATAGAATAGACAACAACCGAGCCTATGCACGCGGGATCAGACAGATTCATACCACATCCATAGACAAACAGCCCACGAGTCTAGAGGGATCAGACAGATTCATCTCACATCCATGGACAAACAGCCCACGAGTCTAGAGGGATCAGACAGATTCATCTCACATCCATAGACAAACAGCCCACGAGTCTAGAGGGATCAAACAGATTCATCTCACATCCATAGACAAACAGCCCATGAGTCTACAGTATATGGTTCAGACAGATTAATCTCACATCCATGGACAAACAGCCCATGAGTATTCTGTCATTGGGGTGAGAGAGGGCTTTATCACATACATAAAGACATACAGTACATGTGTCTGTGGTGGACGTCTGAGAGGACTATCTCATACCTGAAGACAAACAGTAGACGAGTCTATGGTCGAGGTCAGTGTAGCACGCATGCGTGACTGTAGATGGACATGGGTCTGGGGTCGAGATCAGTGTAGCACGCATGCGTGACTGTAGATGGACATGAGTCTGGGGTCGAGATCAGTGTAGCACGCATGCGTGACTGTAGATGGACATGGATCTGTTGTCGAGGTCAGTGTAGCACGCATGCGTGGACAAGAAGTGTGGCGTACACGTGGTTGCCAACCAATGAGATGGAGAGATCATCTGAGTAAAGCACCTTGTCGAGCTCAGCATGACGGGACAGAAGATAGGAATAAACTGAACCAGCATTTGAGTAGCTGGTATGAGGTACAAGATCTGTCTGACTGTCAAGTTTATCACACCTAAAGACAGACAATACAAGCGAGTTGTGGCCAATTTATATATCTGTATGTTAACTCTATCTGGTTAAACAGATTACACACACTACCAATAATGACAAACTGTCTTGTCTGGAGTGTTCCGCCCATCGACATGTAACTCCTGCGTACATCCATCAGCCAACTTTAATTTCTAGCTGGCTTTGTTCCTATCAAATTTACAACTGTGTGTCTGACATTCTATTAGACTGACTCCTAGAACTGATTATTCTAGAATGTTCTTTGCTCTATAACTGTCACAAAATGACATTTCCCAATCATTTTTCAACAGTTCTTTTGTATCTCCTTACCGTTTTGGAGGTACATAAAGTGGGTATGCCCGGTCTAAACATGGAACTCTCTAATTACACATTTATTGTTGGGCCAGGGTGTATTGCTTTCTCCTCGAAGTATTCATTGCCACATTGTTGCACGACGTCTGCCGCTGTTTAAAACCGAATCTCCATTTTAGCGGGATACTTCAGTTGTGGTTACTGGAGTCCTGCTTTACTTGCTGAAGTTTACAGACAACTTTTCATAATTGCAATGTAGAGTAAGGAGACAGATATATATATATATATATATATATATATATATATATATATATATATATATATATATATAGAGAGAGAGAGAGAGAGAGAGAGAGTGAGAGCTTACATTCCCTTCTACTTAGTTTGTGGTATCGCAACAGCAGAACCATCCCGGGCAACATTGAAGGCCGACTGGTTCAACTACAGGTGTGAAGTAGGTGAAATCCTTCTATCGAGAATTCATCCTCAGTACACAGAGACAGACTACCAGCGAGGAGAGTCAGCCTCAAGATCAACGCCTCGCCATATGGAACAGCAAAGTGTGTGGCTCACAAGGGACGATCGGAACACGATAAAAGGTAACAACTGACAGCCATGCAAGGCAGTTCTTACCATGTACATGCCCTATTGCAAGCAACGGAAGGACAAATAGATTCAATTGTGAAGATGTGCCCTTGTCCCACGAGGAACATCTCTTGTGGAAGTTAACATAGTAGAGTGAGGAATGGGGTTACAGTGAGGAATGGGGTTATAGTGAGGAATGGGGTTATAGTGAGGAATGGGGTTACAGTGAGGAATGGGGTTACAGTGAGGAATGGGGTTACAGTGAGGAATGGGGTTACAGTGAGGAATGGGGTTATAGTGAGGAATGGGGTTACAGTGAGGAATGGGGTTATAGTGAGTAATGGGGTTACAGTGAGGAATGGGGTTATAGTGAGGAATGGGGTTACAGTGAGGAATGGGGTTATAGTGAGTAATGGGGTTACAGTGAGGAATGGGGTTATAGTGAGGAATGGGGTTACAGTGAGGAATGGGGTTATAGTGAGTAATGGGGTTACAGTGAGGAATGGGGTTATAGTGAGGAATGGGGTTATAGTGAGGAATGGGGTTATAGTGAGTAATAAGGTTATAGTGAGTAATAAGGTTATAGTGAGTAATAAGGTTATAGTGAGGAATGCGGTTATAGTGAGGAATGCGGTTATAGTGAGGAATGGGGTTATAGTGAGGAATGGGGTTATAGTGAGGAATGGGGTTACAGTGAGGAATGGGGTTATAGTGAGTAATAAGGTTATAGTGAGGAATGCGGTTATAGTGAGGAATGGGGTTATAGTGAGGAATGCGGTTATAGTGAGGAATGGGGTTATAGTGAGGAATGCGGTTATAGTGAGGAATGGGGTTATAGTGAGGAATGGGGTTATAGTGAGGAATGCGGTTATAGTGAGGAATGGGGTTATAGTGAGGAATGGGGTTATATTGAGGAATGGGGTTATAGTGAGGAATGGGGTTATAGTGAGGAATGGGGTTATAGTGAGGAATGGGGTTATAATGAGGAATGGGGTTATAGTGAGGAATGGGGTTATAGTGAGGAATGCTTCCAAAATTATGGGACAAGGAAGATGTTCAGAGAAAGGCCAGCATATCGTTAACAAGAGAAGCATACACATGGTGACCTAGAGATTTTGAAACACTGAATAGGGAAGGAAAGACCGATCATTGAATCCCAGAACACCGTTCTAGGCTGCTTGATCAGATAGGTGCAGCAGAGGTGGGTCAACACGAGGAAAGATCAATAGATGGTGGATACACGAGAAAAGATCCATAGACAGTGGATACATGAGGAAAGATCAATAAACGGTGGATACACGAGTAAGGATCAATAGACCGTGGATACATTCATGAGGAGTGATCCACAGATGGTGGATAGATGAGGCAAGATCAACAGACGGTGGATACACGAGGAAAGATCCATAGACGATGGATACATGAGGAAGGATCAACAGACAGTGGATACACGAGGAAGGATCAACCGACAGTGGATAGATGGGGAAAGATCAATAAACGGTGGATACACTAAGAAGGATCAATAGACGGTGGATACATTTATGATGAGTGATCCACAGATGGTGGATACATGAGGAAAGATCAATAGACGCTGATACACGAGGAAAGATCCACAGACACTGGATACGTGTAGGAGGAGAGAGACGTAAACGAGGTCTAGAAACTCTGTTCACAAAGAATCTAAACAAATATTGATGTTAATAGCTAGCAAACTGATCTAATGTTGCTGGTTAAACTGGGAATAAAACTGATCTAATGTTGCTGGTTAAACTGGCAACCAAAGTGATCTAATATTGCTGGTTAAACTGGGAACCAAACTCATCTAATATTGCTGGTTAAACTGGGAACCACACTGATCTAATGTTGCTGGTTAAACTGGGAACCAAACTATTTGACATTGCCATAGCGATCACACCAGCTTGACTGCTCTCCTAGTAAGAGCAGATTTGAGCTAACAGAAGACACAAGAGAGGGCAATATGGTTCAAATAAAAGAAACGATAGTGGAGATACGTCGATACAATTCTGTACACAGAAGCAATTAATTATATGTAACACATTTTTGCAAAGAATAAAAAATAGGCCAAGAAGATCATACCAACGGAAAAGCCCAGACGATATAGTCAGGACCAATTTGACTTTATTATGATGAGAGAACCAGAGATAGTGTCACAATGGCGAAAACTCATCAGGGAGGGGACATGTCGGTGGATCACGATCCAGCAACGATCCAAATAGCCTTCAAATTGAAGAATGTGGAACATGTGTTCTTCTTAGTTCTTAGTCCACCTGTACTTCTACAAGGGCAGATGCCTCTGTGCAGGTCCCACTTAGTCCACATGTACTTCTACAAGGGCAGATGCCTCTGTGCAGGTCCCACTTAGTCCACCTGTACTTCTACAAGGGCAGATGCCTCTGTGCAGGTCCCACTTAGTCCATCTGTACTTCTACAAGGGCAGATGCCTCTGTGCAGGTCCCACTTAGTCCACCTGTACTTCTACAAGGGCAGATGCCTCTGTGCAGGTCCCACTTAGTCCACCTGTACTTCTACAAGGGCAGATGCCTCTGTGCAGGTCCCACTTAGTCCATCTGTACTTCTACAAGGGCAGATGCCTCTGTGCAGGTCCCACTTAGTCCACCTGTACTTCTACAAGGGCAGATGCCTCTGTGCAGGTCCCACTTAGTCCACCTGTACTTCTACAAGGGCAGATGCCTCTGTGCAGGTCCCACTTAGTCCACCTGTACTTCTACAAGGGCAGATGCCTCTGTGCAGGTCCCACTTAGTCCACATGTACTTCTACAAGGGCAGATGCCTCTGTGCAGGTCCCACTTAGTCCACCTGTACTTCTACAAGGGCAGATGCCTCTGTGCAGGTCCCACTTAGTCCATCTGTACTTCTACAAGGGCAGATGCCTCTGTGCAGGTCCCACTTAGTCCACCTGTACTTCTACAAGGGCAGATGCCTCTGTGCAGGTCCCACTTAGTCCACCTGTACTTCTACAAGGGCAGATGCCTCTGTGCAGGTCCCACTTAGTCCATCTGTACTTCTACAAGGGCAGATGCCTCTGTGCAGGTCCCACTTAGTCCACCTGTACTTCTACAAGGGCAGATGCCTCTGTGCAGGTCCCACTTAGTCCACCTGTACTTCTACAAGGGCAGATGCCTCTGTGCAGGTCCCACTTAGTCCACCTGTACTTCTACAAGGGCAGATGCCTCTGTGCAGGTCCCACTTAGTCCACCTGTACTTCTACAAGGGCAGATGCCTCTGTGCAGGTCCCACTTAGTCCACCTGTACTTCTACAAGGGCAGATGCCTCTGTGCAGGTCCCACTTAGTCCATCTGTACTTCTACAAGGGCAGATGCCTCTGTGCAGGTCCCACTTAGTCCACCTGTACTTCTACAAGGGCAGATGCCTCTGTGCAGGTCCCACTTAGTCCACCTGTACTTCTACAAGGGCAGATGCCTCTGTGCAGGTCCCACTTAGTCCACCTGTACTTCTACAAGGGCAGATGCCTCTGTGCAGGTCCCACTTAGTCCACCTGTACTTCTACAAGGGCAGATGCCTCTGTGCAGGTCCCACTTAGTCCACCTGTACTTCTACAAGGGCAGATGCCTCTGTGCAGGTCCCACTTAGTCCACCTGTACTTCTACAAGGGCAGATGCCTCTGTGCAGGTCCCACTTAGTCCACCTGTACTTCTACAAGGGCAGATGCCTCTGTGCAGGTCCCACTTAGTCCATCTGTATCTCTACAAAGGCAGACGCCTCTGTGCATGTCCCACTTAGTCGACCTGTACTTCTACCATGGCAGATGCCTCTGTGCAGGTCCCACTTAGTCCACCTGTACTTCTACAGGGGCAGATGCCTCTGTGCAGGTCCCACTTAGTCCACCTGTACTTCTACAGAGGCAGATGTCCAAGTGCAGGTCCCACTTAGTCGACCTGTACTTCTACAGGGGCAGATGCCTCTGTGCAGGTCCCACTTAGTCCACCTGTACTTCTACAGAGGCAGATGTCCAAGTGCAGGTCCCACTTAGTCGACCTGTACTTCTACAGGGGCAGATGCCCATGTGCAGGTCCCAGCTCTGGTATGAGCTGGATATATCCGGCAGAAGGATTTACTGCTTAGCGGGCTAGGCTTGAGCAGCTTAATACTCCGCTGCGTTGTGTGGTTAACCGATGTGCGAGTTCATCTTAATAGACTCAAATAATAGAGCAAAGTAGACCCACAGCTTGTTAGGCGCCATCTATGCTGCTCTAAACAAATTACTTAACCATTTCGACATGCTCTCTGTGAGGCAGTGGTGCTATTCTTGTCCTTGTCATACACAAAGATCCTGGTAGACCACTCTCAATGGATACAATCAGAAACGCCATTTGAAAATATCAGCCATAATTAATCAAACGGGATGAGCATGTATGTGTGTAAATGCAACAGCCTACTGACAGAAGACCTGAAACAATTTGGACGGAAAAAAAAATTCACTTGGAAAACGTTAAAAAGAAATCAAGAAGCGAATAGTGATAGCCAGATCTGATCTCACCAGCATGAGCCCTATTTTAACATCCAAACATGCCATCTCAAAGACTGATCGGCTATTATGTTGGCTCGTCGGTACCTTAACTGAGGGAAGATGTGGGCGATGGGCTACCAGTGGAGGGTTAGGGTTCATACCTTTGAGATGTGGACGATGAGCTACCAGTTGGAGGGTTAGGGTTCAGACCTTTGAGGTATGGGCGATGAGCGACCCGTTGGAGGGTTAGGGTTCAGACCTTTAGAATGTGGATAAATACAATAAGGGGTGCATCTTGTGAAAGAACAAGGTTCCACATTAGGAAGACTTGGAACGTGTCACATTAGGAAGACTTGGAAGGTGTCACATTAGGAAGACTTCTGGAAGGTGCCACATTAGGAAGATTTGGAAGGTGTCACATTAGGCAGACTTGGAGAAACGGGGAAAGCAAAAATAGTTATTGGACGAAATTAGAGCCCGAGGGATAAACCATTTTGGGGACATAAACAGGCACAAGACATTACTGAACACTGTACTGGAAGTCAAGTGTGTAGGTCAAACGGGCTAAAAGCAATCAGCGATACAAATGGAAGGATAACGTCATAGTAGGACAAGGAACACATGTCAGAGTTGACCATCAAGGCAAGGCTCAGAAGGTTTTGAGAACCTCGACAGTCGACCTTGGATGGGGAGGTAATTGGGCAATGCCATCTCCAGCCTGTAGCATCCATGTTCCTGTCAAGAGAGTTTGCAGAGTTTCAGTCTGTGTGCAACCATTTTCAAGGAATGGCGGGGAGTGTGCAGAGTTTCAGTCCGTGTGCAACTATTTTCAAGGAATGGCGGGGAGTGTGCAGAGTTTCAGTCCGTGTGCAATCATTTTCAAGGAATGAATTTATTGACAAAAGATAACAACAACAAAACTGTTATGAGTTGGTTGCAGCTTTGTTATGACGGGACAGAAATTAGTTTTATTAGAGTGTCTACTTGTCATGGCTTGGGCATCAGGTTCGAATCCCGTTATCAACGCTCTATGGTATTCAATATGCACATGGGAACCTGGCTTTTGTTAGGGAAGGAAAGATATGGAGGAATAGAACTCGCCAACCTACATCATAACAATACTGCAGCTTAGAACAAGCAAATCACTAACACTTCCTCCCTCACAGCAGTGTCTACTATGAAACTTCTCTCCCTTTCATATACAGCAAATATGGAAACTTGCAGAAACAGAAAAATGTTGGATATATCTGAGACCTGCGGGATTAAGATCAATCTTAATTATGGAGGAAATGGTTTCTAATCAACTGGTCGGCTGAAAGTGAATAAATGTCCAGGTTAAGATGATATTCATCCAACTTTGCTGTTAGAGATCCCATAGCAAAACCAATGACCATATTATGATCTCAATCACCTGCAAAAGGGATTGTTCCGGGGGATTAGAAAGATGTAGGAGTGACCTCCATATTCAAAAAGAGCAAAAAATTAGATCCAGCAAATGACCAATGAATTTAACGAGCATAGTCTGTAAATTGTTAGAGTCAATAATCAAAGAAAACGTTGTAATGCATTTAGACAAGTTTAATCTAATCATAAATAGTCAGCATGGGTTTACTAGAGGGAGGTCGTCCTAAACAAATCTATTAGAATTTATGGAGGAGGTTACCAAAATGATAGATAAAGGGGAGTCAGTGGATGTTATTTATCTAGATTTTGCAAAGGACTTTAATAGGGTTTCTCATCGATGATTTTTTATAAAGTTGAAATCCCATGGAATAGGTGGAAGAATTATCAATTGGATTGAAAATTGGTTAAGGGGAAGAAGGTAGAGAGTGGGCATAAATGAGTACTCTGAGAGGTGTGAAGGATAAAGGGGAGTTCCACAGGGCTCAGTTTGGGACCAATTTTGTTCTTGATATATATAAACGATTCTGACAATGATAGCGGATCCAAGATGGCAGATATCACAATTGACACAAAACTATGCAGAGGTGTCTCATCTAACGCAGAAGTAGATATACTGAGGTCGGATTTAGATACAAATTCGAGAATAGCCTGAGAGCTAGCAAGCAGAGTTTAATGAAGATAAATGTACAGTCATACACATGGGTAGATCAAATATAGAACATAATTACAGAATGGGAGAGAACAATATTAGAATGATAGAAATGGAAAGGGACCTAGGGGTTATAATAGATCATACAGGAAAGGTGAGTGAGCAAGTCCAGGTAGCAGTGAAACAGGCGCACTCAATGTTAAGTATGATAAAAAGAAATATTAAACATAGGAGCAAGGAAGTGATAATCAAACTGTATAAAGCATTAGTTAGACCTAAATAGGAGTACTGTGTACAGGTGTGGAGTTCTTATTGTTAGGTCAGGTCAGGTCAGCAGGTCAGGTCAGGTCAGGTCAGCAGGTCAGGTCAGGTCAGGCCAGCAGGTCAGGTCAGGTCAGCAGGTCAGGTTAGGTCAGCAGGTCAGGTCAGGTCAGGTCAGGTGATCCCGTAACCGGTGAGATTGTTGAGGCACACATGAAAACATCCTCACAATCTCACACCACCATTAATTGTCAGCGGCCGCTGCCTGTGCCTCTTCTGGTCGGAGATCGGTCCATTCTTTTATGTTGTCTTCCCACCTCTTTTTGGGACGGCCTCTTCGTCGTCTGCCTTGCACCTTTCCGTGCAGGATCGTATTTGCAAGACCATTTCATTTCGATATGTTACCTTACCACGCAAACTTCCTTCTGTTGACAGTTGCCAAGAGGTCTTCAAAATTGTTGTAATTCTATCTCGTATTTCCTCATTTGTAACTCGATCTTTGTACGTGACGTTTAAAAGTCTTCGGAAACATCTCATCTCCAAGGCCTGTATCCTTCGCTGAAGGTCAGCTGTAACTGTCCATGTCTCACACGCATAGAGGAATATTGACAGGACCAGTGTACGCATTAATCTGATTTTCGTGCATAGTGCTAACCGTTTATCTTGCCAGATTTTGTTAAGTCGTACAAGCGCCGCTATTGTCTGTGCTATTCTGGCCAACACCTCACATTTCATTATAAAGTGGATATAAACATGTTGGAAAGTATACACAGAAAAGCGACAAAACTGATAGTTGGATTCCAGAATTACACCTATAACGAAAGAAAAAACTGTCCTGTAGTGTCTAGAAAAGAGAATTCGAGATGACTTAATAAAGGTTTATAAGATAATCAACGGAAGGGATCAATTCAGACTATAACAATTTTTTTCTTCAAAATACAACCACCTACACGAACAAGAGCTTCAAATTAACTATAGAAATGTACAGATTAGATATCAATAAATATTTTTTAAAATTTAGTTAGAGTTCTTGGAATTCATTGCCACGGGAAATAGTAGTAACAGGGTCAGTTAATGCATTAAAGAATAGATTGGACACACATTATTATTTTTAGAGTAGAACAACTGGTTGTATACAGACTCTGTAGAGTCTTCTAAACCAATGTAAAGAAGTTAATGTAAGAAAGTCATGAATTTAACGACAAAATAACATTAAACGATTACTGTTAAGGACACAATCAAGGTTCAGGCACAAGGGTCTGAAAAACTTTGTTACAGTTGAAAAGATGAAAATCAGGAGACTGAAGTAAGTCTTTGCCGACAACGCATCTCCTAATGGCAGATCGACCTGTGTTCAATCTGTGTTTAGGCTCATACTAATATCTTCCATTTTGGGGAATGACACTAATATCTTCCATTTTGGGGAATGACACTAATATCTTCCCTTTTGGGGAATGACACAAATATCTTCCGTTTTGAGGGCTGATACTAATATCTTCCATTTTGGGGAATGACACTAATATCTTCCATTTTGGGGAATGACACTAATATCTTCCCTTTTGGGGAATGACACAAATATCTTCCGTTTTGAGGGCTGATACTAATATCTTCCATTTTGGGGAATGACACTAATATCTTCCCTTTTGGGGGATAACACTAATATCTTCCCTTTTGGGAAATGACACAAATATCTTCCATTTTGGGGAATGACACTAATATCTTCCCTTTTGGGGAATGACACAAATATCTTCCCTTTTGGGGAATGACACAAATATCTTCCGTTTTGAGGGCTGATACTAATATCTTCCATTTTGGGGAATGACACTAATATCTTCCCTTTTGGGGGATAACACTAATATCTTTCATTTTGGGGGATAACACTAATATCTTCCCTTTTGGGGAATGACACAAATATCTTCCGTTTTGAGGGCTGATACTAATATCTTCCCTTTTGTGGAATGACACAAATATCTTCCGTTTTGAGGGCTGATACTAATATATTCCATTTTGGGGAATGACACTAATATCTTCCCTTTTGGGGAATGACACAAATATCTTCCATTTTGGGGAATGACACTTATATTTTCCGTTTTGGGGGATAACATTAATATCTTCCCTTTTGGGGAATGACACAAATATCTTCCCTTTTGGGGTCTGACACAAATATCTTCCGTTTTGAGGGCTGATACTAATATCTTCCCTTTTGGGGTCTGACACAAATATCTTCCGTTTTGGTGTCGGACACTAATATCTGACAAATTAATTTGGCCAATGTTGAGAACGAACATATCGAGTTGTTTAACCCCCTGTTACCACACATAAGATCTCAGTGTGGACAATTATTAAAGTAAAATGTACTAGGAGGGACGTTCAAGTCAAAACGGGACTTTTTTTTGTAATGAAAGAAAAAAATTCAAGAAGTCAAAATGCCGTTTATTTTTTGATATAATCTTCCGTAAAGTTTTTCCTCTTACCTCACTTTAAGAAACGCTTGAAAAGCTTCAGCGTAGAAAGATTTGTCAGTATGTCTGAACCAATCCAGGACAGCCTGTTTCACTTTGTCATCATTGCTGAAATGCTGACCTCAGAAATTCTTTTAGAGGTCCAAGCAGGTGGAAATCACTTAAAGCGAAGTCTGGGATGCAAGGTGGATGTAGCAATACCTCCCAGCCGAGTTGTTGCAGATGGTACATGGTACGGTGGGCCGTCTGAGGTCGAGCGTAATTTTGAAGGAGCAGGACGCCCTTTGTGTTCAAAACCAGGTCGTTGTTTTCCGCAGACGGTTATGCCCACCCCTCAAAAATCGTACTGAAGATGGTGGCAGGTACTGTTCACTGATGGTGGTGGCAGGTACTGTTCACTTATGGTGGTGGCAGGTACTGTTCATTGATGCTCGTGGCAGGTACTGTTCACTGATGGTGGTGGCAGGTTCTGTTCATTGATGGTGGTGGCAGGTACTGTTCATTGATGATGGTAGCAGGTACTGTTCATTGATGCTCGTGGCAGGTACTGTTCATTGATGCTCGTGGCAGGTACTGTTCACTGATGATGGTGGTGGCAGGTACTGTTCATTGATGCTCGTGGCAGGTACTGTTCATTGATGCTCGTGGCAGGTACTGTTCACTGATGATGGTGGTGGCAGGTACTGTTCATTGATGATGGTAGCAGGTACTGTTCACTGTTGCTGGTGGCAGGTACTGTTCACTGTTGCTGGTGGCAGGTACTGTTCACTGTTGTTGGTGGCACCATGTGCAGAAAATCAACATCCAGGATAAGGCGTTCCACAATCTGGATTTTCACAGGAATGACTGTGGTGGGTTCGAAAGCGACCACGACCGGGATCCTCACTCACGGATGTACGGCCTTCTCCAAAACGTTTATACCATTCAAATGTCGTTTGGCTGAGAGTCCCATAACCGTAATGTGATTGCAGTTCTCTTTAAATTTTCGCAGGTTTCACACATTCTTTTACAAGATACTTCATCATAACAAGCTGTCATATGCAAGCACTAACAGTGTTGTTCACCATTTGTATTTCTCTGTCACGTGACTGGCTCATAGCAAGTAGGCTACCTAGCAGTAATAGGACACACGTGCCCCTAACTAATGAAAGTAGTTCCAGCAAGCTATGACCCATCCAGGTAGAACTAGAACAAAATGTCCCGATTTGATTTGAACGACCCTCGTATGTTGTTTTCACAAAAAGCCCAGATTGCTGTGGAAGAGATTGGCTGTCAATGCCATGTGGCGTATCATGACAGACAAACACAGACACACGCACGCATGCACACACACACACACACACACGCACGCATGCACAGACACACACACACACACACAAACAATGACACACATACACAAATAATACAAGAACAAAACAGAACATGGACAGCCCAAGCACCACAATGTATACCGTACTACTGGGGGTTGGAGATATGTTGAGAATCTGGGTGCCAGGTAAATTAAAGCATCCAGACGTAGGGCTGGATAACACGTTTCTCCTAGGGTTGTCTTACATTATGGACAGGTGATTTGGTCATCGTTGTGCCTACCTGTCTCCATTACGGACAGGTGATTTGGTCATCGTTGTGCCTACCCCTGTCTCCATTACGGACAGGTGATTTGGTCATCGTTGTGCCTTCCTGTCTCCATTATGAACAGGTGTTTTTTCAGTTGTTTCCTTTTTGTGGCTTATAGTTTCTTAAGGGTAGGGTAACTAGCCCCATGCACACTCTTCCTTAGGCAACATGATCTGCACGTTAGTGTTACTATTGTTTGATCCCAGGTACCAGCAAAATGTCCATGATTGTCAGACAAACGGCATCATACAACTGCAACTCCACTGACATATGGCTGAAACTTTTGATGATCAAATTGCTATTATGGGCCGTCTTCTGTAGCTCTGCATGAATGCTTAAGTGTCTTCTTCAAACAATTTTGTATATCAATAGTCTGGGATATTTCTATTCTTCGCTTTGCCATGGATTACTCCAGTCAATGGTCTGTGATATTTATATTCTTCGTTTTGCCATGGAGTACTCCAGTGAATGGTCTGTGATATTTCTATTCTTCGTTTTGCCATGGAGTACTCCAGTGAATGGTCTGTGATATTTCTATTCTTCGTTTTGCCATGGAGTACTCCAGTCAATGGTATGTGATATTTCTATTCTTCGTTTTGCCATGGAGTACTCCAGTCAATGGTCTGTGATATTTTTATTCTTCGTTTTGCCATGGAGTACTCCAGTGAAAGGTATGTATGGCTTTGCACGTGTGTTTCCTGACAATCACATTGTGCTTGTGTTCCGATTGTGCAGCGAATCTTCAGCTTCCAACAGCTCCTGATATTCTGACACACAATTTGTCCTCTCCTGTCTTGCTAAACCAATAAACGAAGTCACAGCGTGCTTTCTAGAGAGTCACCGGCAGATTCATTTAGATTAGAAGTTTGCTTCGCCGCTTCTCCACACAAATCATTTTCTGCAATTTTTGTATTTCCATTTACTCGTTATTTTTCCGCTCAGCAACCTTCTCCGAGGAGTGAGCGAGTGTGTGAGTGAGTTAGGGAGTGGCTGCACTTTTATATAGAGAAACGAACGGGTGACCTTCTCGACTTGATGTAGGAAGTGTTTAGTACGCTGGACTGAGAGGCAGACGTGTTTTCTTGCTGTGTTTTGTGGCGTGAATGTTAGCGCTAAAGTTTGAGTGCTACCCGAGAGAAGGCGTGTATATCCTGACTAGACTAGAGGTTGTGGGCTACAGTTTGTTCATATACAAGCCAGAAATCAATTCTTCTCCCCTTCAACTCTCTCTGGTTCTTTCATTCCTCTATACTGATCTCTTCGGAACTTCATGTAATTGTCTGAATTCTTAACGTATTATCTTTGGTCAGGGGGGCGGGGGGGGGGGGGGGGGGGGGGGTAGGAAGAAGGGTTGAAGTGCTTCTTCTTATAGCATTCGGAGGGGGGGGGGAGGGTGGAGGGAGTATTAAGACAGTTTGACGTGTTTTCCTCGCTGCATTGCACCTAGACCTAGGCCTGCTCACAATGACGATCGCCTCCAATGTTGTCCAGGTTGCTTTAACATAGCCCATTTCATGTGTTGGTCGTAGAGGCAAGGTGAGGTCTCGTTCAATATGCTGACCTTGACCTCGACTCCAGCCCACATTGGCCCTTGACCTCGACTCCAGCCCACATTGGTACATGTTCCTGGACAATATAAGGGGGCGACGACATCGTAGTGGATGTGCTGACAGCACCCAGCGACCTAATCAGGGTCAGCGACCTACAGCACCCAGCGACCTAGTCAGGGTCAGCGACTCACAGCTGGCTGCTTCCACCAAGGTCAGCGACTCAGAGCTGGCTGCTTCCACCAAGGTCAGCGACCCACAGCTGCCTGTTTGCATCAAGGTCAGCGACCCAGACCTGATCAAGAGCTTATATCATCTCCAAATGCCGGCCCTGGAAACAGACCTGCCTCCTTGTTAGCCAACCTGTCCATAAGATGCCGTGCAGAAACCAGAGGTGTCGGTTTGAAAGAGGGTAGATATCACAGCCTCGCTGCAAACTGCGATACAACGTCACAGCGTTCTTTCTTGGACGAGCGCGGCGACGAAGACCGTATAACATACAGATTGATTACGATTTCAGCCCTATGCTATATACAGGCAGCGTCAAAGTGATCAGGCCACGCCTCTTAATGCCATTGGTTAGAGAGTATTCTACACTAGAAGTGCTAAATCCTAGACGTTGAAATGTGGACTAACTGTGGGGGAATATAGTAAATGATGTGGGTTGGGAGACATGATATGTGAGGAGGGAGGTGGGAGATGTGAGGTGGGAGGCGGTAGATGTGAGGTGGGAGATGGGAAATGTGAGGTGGGAGGCGGTAGATGTGAGGTGGGAGATGTGAGATGGGAGGCGGTAGATGTGAGGTGGGAGGCGGTAGATGTGAGGTATGAGGTGAGAGGCGGTAGATGTGAGGTGGGAGGCGGTAGATGTGAGGTGGGAGGTAAGAGATGTGAGGTGGGAGATGTGAGGTGGGAGGCGGTAGATCTGAGGTGGGAAATGGGAGATGTGAGGTGGGAGGCGGTAGATGTGAGGTGGGAGATGTGAGGTGGGAGGCGGTAGATGTGAGGTGGGAGGCGGTAGATGTGAGGTATGAGGTGGGAGGCGGTAGATGTGAGGTGGGAGGTGGGAGATGTGAGGTGGGAGGCGGTAGATGTGAGGTGAGAGATGTGAGGTGGGAGGTAGGAAATGTGAGGTGGGAGATGGGAGATGTGAAGTGGGAGGCGGTAGATGTGAGGTGGGAGATGTGAGGTGGGAGGCGGTAGATGTGAGGTGGGAGATGTGAGGTGGGAGGCGGTAGATGTGAGGTGGGAGATGTGAGGTGGGAGGCGGTAGATGTGAGGTGGGAGATGTGAGGTGGGAGGCGGTAGATGTGAAGTGGGAGGCGGTAGATGTGAGGTATGAGGTGGGAGGCGGTGGATGTGAGGTGAGAGGCGGTAGATGTGAGGTGGGAGGTGGGAGATGTGAGGTGGGAGGCGGTAGATGTGAGGTGAGAGATGTGAGGTGGGAGGTAGGAAATGTGAGGTGGGAAATGGGAGATGTGAAGTGGGAGGCGGTAGATGTGAGGTGGGAGATGTGAGGTGGGAGGCATTAGATGTGAGGTGGGAGATGTGAGGGGGGAGGCGGTAGATGTGAGGTGGGAGATGTGAGGTGGGAGGCGGTAGATGTGAGGTGGGAGGCGGTAGATGTGAGGTGGGAGGTGGGAGATGTGAGGTGAGAGGTGGAAGATGTGAGGTGGGAGATGTGAGGTGGGAGATGTGAGGTGGGAGGCGGTAGATGTGAGGTGGGAGATATGAGGTGGGAGATATGAGGTGGGAGGTGGTAGATGTGAGGTGGCAGGCGGTAGATGTGAGGTGGGAGGCGGTAGATGTGAGGTGGGAGGCGGTAGATGTGAGGTGGGACATGTGAGGTTGGAGGCGGTAGATGTGAGGTGGGATATGTGAGGTGGGAGGCGGTAGATGTGAGCTGGGAGGCGGTAGATGTGAGGTGGGACATGTGAGGTGGGAGGCGGTAGATGTGAGCTGGGAGGCGGTAGATGTGAGGTGGGACATGTGAGGTGGGAGGCGGTAGATGTGAGGTGGGACATGTGAGGTGGAAGATGTGAGGTGGGAGAGGTGAGGTGGGAGGTAGGAGATGTGAGGTGGGAGAGGTGAGGTGGGAGGTAGGAGATGTGAGGTGGGAGATATGAGGTGGGAGGTGTGAGGTGGGTGGTGGTAGATGTGAGGTGGGACATGTGAGTAGGGAGTTGTGAGGTGGGAGATGCGAGGTGGCAGGTAAGAGATGTGAGGTGGGAGATGTGAGGTGGGAGATGCGAGGTGGCAGGTAGGAGATGTGAGATGAGAGATGTGAGGTGAGAGGCGGTAGATGAATGGTGGGAGGTAGGAGATGTGAGGTGGGAGATGTGATATGTGAGGAGGGAGGTGGGAGATGTGGGGTGGGAGGTGGTAGATGTGAGGTGGGAGGTTGGAGATGTGGGGTGGGAGGTGGTAGATGTGAGGTGGGAGGTTGGAGATGGGAGATGTGAGGTGTGAAATATGAGATGGAAGATTGGAGATGTTATGTGGGAGAAGTGAGGTTAGAGATGGGGTATGTGCTGTGGGAAATGTGAGATGGGAGATGTGCTATGTAAGGAGGGAGGTGGGAGATGTGCGGTGGGAGGCGGTAGATAAGAGGTGGGAGATGGGAGATATGAGGTGAGAGATGGGAGATGTGAGATGGGAGATGTGAGGTGGGAGGTGGGAGATGGGAGGTGGAAGTGACAACAGACAAAGTAGTTTGGTACACATTGTAGTACAGATTAGTGGAATATAGTACAATCGGTGGCTGGGTCAAGTGAAAACTGGTACAATCGGTGGCTGGGTCAAGTGAAAACTGGTACAATCGGTGGCTGAGTCAAGTAGAGACTGGTACAAGCGGTGGCTGAGTCAAGTGGAGACTGGTACAAGCGGTGGCTGAGACAATTGGAGACTGGTAAACATGATAACCGATTCAAGACAGACGCCAGGTTTTGAAGCAGTAGGATGATGATGGATGTCAGATTTAAATTATTTGCAACCCAATCATCCTGTCACCCCCCACTCCGACCTGCCCCCTCACCCTCTCAACACCTCATTTAGCAGCGCCTGCTATTTCAGGCAGTTGGTCCTGGAGAACTGAGAGGCGGCGGTTAATGGGGATGTAATGTGGGAATCACAGTGGCGACAAGGGGGTGAGAGACAGACATTCAGATAGAATGGGAGGGCCAGAGAGAGAAAGACAGACAGACAGATAGAATGGGAGGACCAGAGAGAGAAAGACAGACAGACAGATAGAATGGGAGGGCCAGAGAGAGAAAGACAGACAGACAGATAGAATGGGAGGGCCAGAGAGAGAAAGACAGACAGACAGATAGAATGGGAGGGCCAGAGAGAGAAAGACAGACAGACAGATAGAATGGGAGGGCCAGAGAGAGAAAGACAGACAGACAGATAGAATGGGAGGGCCAGAGAGAGAAAGACAGACAGACAGATAGAATGGGAGGGCCAGAGAGAGAAAGACAGACAGACAAATAGAAAGGGAGTGTCAGAGAGAGAGAAAGATATACATATAGATATAATGAAAGACAGAGAGTGAAAGACAGATAGATAATTTGAATAAGAGAAAGAGAGAGAAAGACAGATTATTAGATAGATTGAGAGAGCAAAGTGAAAGACAGATAGATAGAATAAGAGAGACAGAGAGAGAGAGAGAGACCGACAGATAGAATGAGAGAGACAGAGAGAAAGACAAATAGATAGAATGAGAGAGACAGAGAGAGAGAGACAGACCGACAGATAGAATGAGAGAGACAGAGAGAAAGACAAATAGATAGAATGAGAGAGACAGAGAGAGAGAGAGACAGACCGACAGATAGAATAAGAGAGACATAGAGAGAAAGACAAATAGATAGAACGAGAGAGACATATAGAGAAAGACATACAGATAGAATGTGAGAGACAGAGAGAGAAAGTGGGAATGTGCAAACGAGGTGATATAGGGAGTAGAAAAACGGGGTTCGATTGTGGAGGTATGGTGGGACAAGGGACACAGGGGTTGTGGAGGTATGGTGGGACAAGGGACACAGGAGTTGTGGAGGTATGGTGGGACAAGGGACATATGGGTTGTGGAGGTATGGTGGGACAAGGGACATATGGGTTGTGGAGGTATGGTGGGACAAGGGACATAGGACTTGTGGAGGTATGGTGGGACAAGGGACATAGGACTTGTGGAGGTATGGTGGGACAAGGGACACAGGGGTTGTGGAGGTATGGTGGGACAAGGGACATAGGACTTGTGGAGGTATGGTGGGACAAGGGACACAGGGGTTGTGGAGGTATGCTGGGACAAGGGACATATGGGTTGTGATAGAGGGAGTTGAGAGACGGAATAAAGAGAGGATGGAGAATAGGAGACAGGGGTGGAGATGGAAAGCGATAGAGAGAAAGATGGAAAGATAGAGAAGGAAATGGAGAGAAGGAAAAAGAGATAGAGGAACCACATAAAGTGAAGGATATACAGGGACAGAGATATAAATAGATAGAATGAAGGATCTAAAGAGAAGAAGAGGGAATGAGAGAGCAGAATGCGATGGAAGAAATGATATAGAGAGAAGGCGGTAGAGAGAAGTAGATGAAGAGAAGGAGAAAGAGGGATATAGAGGGAAGAAGAGACAAGGAAATAGAGGGAAGGAGATAGAGGGAAAGAGTGAGATAGAATCAGATGGAAGAAGATCGAGGGAAGGAGATAGAGAGATGGAAATGGAGAGAAGGAAATAGGAAGGATATAGAGGGAAAGGGATAAAGGGAAGGAGATAGAGGAAAAGATGTAGAGGGAACGATATAGAGAGAAGGAGATATACGGAAGGAGATAGTGGAAAGGAGGCAGATACAATTAGAAGCAAGTGATGTGCGAAAATACCAGAGAAAATAGAGGCAGAGAGAGAGAGAGAGAGAGAGAGAGAGAGAGAGAGAGAGAGAGGGATTTCTTGAGGACGGACGAGTGGTACAGTGTTGTGATACTAACCTCCAAACGGAAACATCTGGAAACTGCAAAGGAGATGTCACTTGGAGAATGTCTTAGTCAGAGAGAAAGTTGTCAGATGTCACTTGGAGAATGTCTTAGTCAGAGAGAAAGTTGTCAGATGTCACTTGGAGAATGTCTTAGTCAGAGAGAAAGTTGTCAGATGTCACTTGGAGAATGTCTTAGTCACAGAGAAAGTTGTCAGATGTCACTTGGAGAATGTCTTAGCCAGAGAGAAAGTTGTCAGATGTCACTTGGAGAATGTCTTAGTCAGAGAGAAAGTTGTCAGATGTCACTTGGAGAATGTCTTAGTCACAGAGAAAGTTGTCAGATGTCACTTGGAGAATGTCTTAGTCACAGAGAAAGTTGTCAGATGTCACTTGGAGAATGTCTTAGCCAGAGAGAAAGTTGTCAGATGTCACTTGGAGAATGTCTTAGTCAGAGAGAAAGTTGTCAGATGTCACTTGGAGAATGTCTTAGCCAGAGAGAAAGTTGTCAGATGTCACTTGGAGAATGTCTTAGTCAGAGAGAAAGTTGTCAGATGTCACTTGGAGAATGTCTTAGCCAGAGAGAAAGTTGTCAGATGTCACTTGGAGAATGTCTTAGTCAGAGAGAAAGTTGTCAGATGTCACTTGGAGAATGTCTTAGTCAGAGAGAAAGTTGTCAGATGTCACTTGGAGAATGTCTTAGCCAGAGAGAAAGTTGTCAGATGTCACTTGGAGAATGTCTTAGTCAGAGAGAAAGTTGTCAGATGTCACTTGGAGAATGTCTTAGTCAGAGAGAAAGTTGTCAGATGTCACTTGGAGAATGTCTTAGTCAGAGAGAAAGTTGTCAAATGTCACTTGGAGAAAGTCTTAGTCAGAGAGAAAGTTGTCAGGTGTCAGTTGTAGAATGTCTTAGTCCGAGAGAAAGTTGTCAGATGTCACTTGGAGAATGTCTTAGTCAGAGGGAAAGTTGTCAGATGTCACTTGGAGAATGTCTTAGTCAGAGAGAAAGTTGTCAGATGTCACTTGGAGAAAGTCTTAGTCAGAGAGAAAGTTGTCAGGTGTCAGTTGTAGAATGTCTTAGTCAGAGAGAAAGTTGTCAGATGTCACTTGGAGAATGTCTTAGTCAGAGAGAAAGTTGTCAGGTGTCAGATGTAGAATGTCTTAGTCAGAGAGAAAGTTGTCAGATGTCACTTGGAGAATGTCTTAGTCAGAGAGAAAGTTGTCAAATTTCACTTGGAGAATGTCTTAGTCAGAGAGAAAATTGTCAGATGTCACTTGGAGAATGTCTTAGTCAGAGAGAAAGTTGTCAAATGTCACTTGGAGAAAGTCTTAGTCAGAGAAAAAGTTGTCAGGTGTCAGTTGTAGAATGTCTTAGTCAGAGAGAAAGTTGTCAGATGTCACTTGGAGAATGTCTTAGTCAGAAAGAAAGTTGTCAGATGTCACTTGGAGAATGTCTTAGTCAGAGAGAAAGTTGTCAGATGTCACTTGGAGAATGTCTTAGTCAGAGAGAAAGTTCTCAGATGTCACTTGGAGAATGTATTAGTCACAGAGAAAGTTGTCAGATGTCACTTGGAGAATGTCTTAGTCAGAGAGAAAGTTTTCAGATGTCACTTTGAGAATGTATTAGTCAGAGAGAAATTGGTCAGGTGTCACTTGGAGAATGTCTTAGTCAGAGAGAAAGTTATCAGATGTCACTTGGAGAATGTCTTAGTCAGAGAGAAAGTTGTCAGATGTCACTTGGAGAATGTCTTAGTCCGAGAGAAAGTTGTCAGATGTCACTTGGAGAATGTCTTAGTCAGAGAGAAAGTTGTCAGATGTCACTTGGAGAATGTCTTAGTCAGAGAGAAAGTTGTCAGATGTCACTTGGAGAATGTCTTAGTCAGAGAGAAAGTTGTCAGATGTCACTTGGAGAATGTCTTAGTCAGAGAGAAAGTTGTCAAATGTCACTTGGAGAAAGTCTTAGTCAGAGAAAAAGTTGTCAGGTGTCAGTTGTAGAATGTCTTATCCGAGAGAAAGTTGTCAGATGTCACTTGGAGAATGTCTTAGTCAGAGGGAAAGTTGTCAGATGTCACTTGGAGAATGTCTTGGTCAGAGAGAAAGTTGTCAGATGTCACTTGGAGAAAGTCTTAGGCAGAGAGAAAGTTGTCAGGTGTCAGTTGTAGAATGTCTTAGTCAGAGAGAAAGTTGTCAGATGTCACTTGGAGAATGTCTTAGTCAGAGAGAAAGTTGTCAGGTGTCACTTGGAGAATGTCTTAGTCAGAGAGAAAGTTGTCAGATGTCACTTGGAGAATGTCTTAGTCAGAGAGAAAGTTGTCAAATGTCACTCGGAGAATGTCTTAGTCAGAGAGAAAATTGTCAGATGTCACTTGGAGAATGTCTTAGTCAGAGAGAAAGTTGTCAAATGTAACTTGGAGAAAGTCTTAGTCAGAGAAAAAGTTGTCAGGTGTCAGTTGTAGAATGTCTTAGTCAGAGAGAAAGTTGTCAGATGTCACTTGGAGAATGTCTTAGTCAGAAAGAAAGTTGTCAGATGTCACTTGGAGAATGTCTTAGTCAGAGAGAAAGTTGTCAGATGTCACTTGGAGAATGTCTTAGTCAGAGAGAAAGTTGTCAGATGTCACTTGGAGAATGTCTTAGTCACAGAGAAAGTTGTCAGATGTCACTTGGAGAATGTCTTAGTCAGAGAGAAATTGGTCAGATGTCACTTGGAGAAAGTCTTAGTCAGAGAAAAAGTTGTCAGGTGTCAGTTGTAGAATGTCTTAGTCAGAGAGAAAGTTGTCAGATGTCACTTGGAGAATGTCTTAGTCAGAAAGAAAGTTGTCAGATGTCACTTGGAGAATGTCTTAGTCAGAGAGAAAGTTGTCAGATGTCACTTGGAGAATGTCTTAGTCAGAGAGAAAGTTGTCAGATGTCACTTGCAGAATGTCTTAGTCACAGAGAAAGTTGTCAGATGTCACTTGGAGAATGTCTTAGGCTGAGAGAAATTGGTCAGATGTCACTTGGAGAATGTCTTAGTCAGAGAGAAAGTTGTCAGATGTCACTTGGAGAATGTCTTAGTCAGAGAGAAAGTTGTCAGATGTCACTTGGAGAATGTCTTAGTCAGAGAGAAATTTGTCAGATGTCACTTGGAGAATGTCTTAGTCAGAGAGAAAGTTGTCAGATGTTACTTGGAGAATGTCTTAGTTAGAGAGAAAGTTGTCAGGTGTCAGTTGGAGAATGTCTTAGTCAGAGAGAAATTTGTGAGATGTCACTGAGAGAATGCATTAGTCAGAGAGAAAGTTGTCAGGTGTCAGTTGGAGAATGTCTTAGTCAGAGAGAAAGTTGTCAGGTGTCAGTTGTAGAATGTCTTAGTCAGAGAGAAAGTTGTCAGGTGTCACTTGGAGAATGCATTAGTCAGAGAGAAAGTTGTCAGATGTCACTTGGAGAATGTCTTAGTCAGAGAGAAAGTTGTCAGGTGTCAGTTGTAGAATGTCTTAGTCAGAGAGAAAGTTTTCAGGTGTCACTTGGAGAATGTCTTAGTCAGAGAGAAAGTTGTCAGGTGTCACTTGGAGAATGTCTTAGTCAGAGAGAAAGTTGTCAGGTGTCAGTTGGAGAATGTCTTAGTCAGAGAGAAAGTTGTCAGGTGTCAGTTGGAGAATGTCTTAGTCAGAGAGAAAGTTGTCAGGTGTCAGTTGGAGAATGTCTTAGTCAGAGAGAAAGTTGTGAGATGTCACTTGGAGAATGCATTAGTCAGAGAGAAAGTTGTCAGTTGTCCCTTGGAGAATGCATCAGTCAGAGAGAAAGTTGTCAGATGTCACTTGGAGAATGTCTTAGTCAGAGAGAAAGTTGTCAGAATTCAGTTGGAGAAAGTCTCAGGGAAAACTGTGAACTAATAAACTCTAAGCACAAAAAGTCTGCCTGTGTACCTTCTTCAAACAAAGAATTTAAGACGAGAGACAACAAGAGAAAGAGAAGTTGACAAATAAGAGGAGAGAGCGTAATATAGTGAGTTAGAGTGGTCGAGCGATGGTAGTAGAGAAAGAGAGAAGGAGAAAGACATAGAAAAGTAGACAGAGAGATGAAGAGATTGATAAAGGCACAGAAAGAGAAAGAGAGAGAGAAGGAGATAGAGATAGAGTGAAGTAAAGAGGCAGTGAAGATAGAGTGAAGTAAAGAGGCAGTGAAGATAGAGTGAAGTAAAGAGGCAGTGAAGATAGAGTGAAGTAAAGAGGCAGTGAAGATAGAGTGAAGTAAAGAGGCAGTGAAGATAGAGTGAAGTAAAGAGGCAGTGAAGATAGAGTGAAGTAAAGAGGCAGTGAAGATAGAGTGAAGTAAAGAGGCAGTGAAGATAGAGTGAAGTAAAGAGGCAGTGAAGATAGAGTGAAGTAAAGAGGCAGTGAAGATAGAGTGAAGTAAAGAGGCAGTGAAGATAGAGTGAAGTAAAGAGGCAGTGAAGATAGAGTGAAGTAAAGAGGCAGTGAAGATAGAGTGAAGTAAAGAGGCAGTGAAGATAGAGTGAAGTAAAGAGGCAGTGAAGATAGAGTGAAGTAAAGAGGCAGTGAAGATAGAGTGAAGTAAAGAGGCAGTGAAGATAGAGTGAAGTAAAGAGGCAGTGAAGATAAAGTGAAGTAAAGAGGCAGTGAAGATAGAGTGAAGTAAAGAGGCAGTGAAGATAGAGTGAAGTAAAGAGGCAGTGAAGATAGAGTGAAGTAAAGAGGCAGTGAAGATAGAGTGAAGTAAAGAGGCAGTGAAGATAGAGTGTGAGAGATACATGCAGGTATATATAGAGATGGGTACATAGAGAAGGAGAGAATATGTAAAGATATAGGCTGAGAGGCAGGAAACTAGAAAGGTATAGGGGAGAGAGAGAAAGAGAGAGAAAGAGAGAGACAGAGAGAGAAAGAGAGAGATAGAGGGGACACTGAAGAACATGATAGATGATGGATAAATGGCAGAGTGAAAGCTGATTAAGAGAGGGTAATCTTTGTCGGTCAAGATTGAGTGCTCACTCGATCAGCCAGCACGTGCCACTCGGTGACAGCACAGATACACCAGGCCCACGAGTTGTCAGGGGCATGGCGAGCTCCACGTCTGTCCAGGTACGTCTAATCCCGTAGCAGCCACTGCTGTCAGAGATGGCGTGTTGCTAAACTGTATTTTATTAGGGAGGGTTATAAGCTCAGTTATTTCCTCCTTTCATTAACAGTTCGTCAGGTACGACATTTACAGCGGGGTAGACCTAAGCGCTTCGAAACCTGGAGAAAGGGGAGGGGGACGAACCTGGTAGCATTGTCTTGAAAAGCAACAACTGCAACTACTCGGCCACTCTTTACCTAAGTTAAACACAATTTTAGTGAAGTAAATGGATGCATAGTTCACATACAACCAGTCCATGGTTCACATACAATCAGGTGCATAGTTCACATACAATTGGTGCAAGGTTCACATACAATTGGTGCATGGTTCACATACAGCCGGTGCATGGTTCACATACAATCAGGTGCATAGTTCACATACAGCCGGTGCATGGTTCACATAGATCATGTGCATGGTTCGCATATAATCTGTGTATGGTTCGCATACAATTGGTGCATGGTTTACATACAATTTGGTTGCATATGTAACAGTTTCACCTGGAGCATGAGTGTTTAGGGCAGGGGAGACCAGGCTAGTGTCTCTAAGAACAAAAGGTTGCAAAGGTCAATCAGGTCTAGACACTAGATCGACAAAGGAAACGTGAGGTTCAGGTGGAAGACTTTGTCTGGTACTGCGGTGGGTTTGGAACTTACCACTCTGACGTTCAGATTTGGCATAGATGGGGGTTGGTGACAGACTGATGCTTCCACGACCGGCTACGACATTTACGGTGACAGTGTTTCGCGGAAAGTCAACCAATAACATTTAGTTGGGGATAGTTCATGATTGGAGTGATGGCGAAGTCAGACAACACACAGAAGCCCAGTGGACAACCATGTTGTTGCTTGAGACTATAAAATACTCTGCAAGGATGAACTCAGCAGACTGGCTAGGAGTAAGGCTGAGAGTGAGTCTTAAAGTGAGTGAGTTTGCAGGGTGACTGGGCCATCATATATTTCGAGTTGACCAGTCGTTCTATAGGTGTTTATGTTGGACTCCCTGTGAACAGTCAGAGATCTGAACGTGTGTCGTACGTGCAGGACACCTATGAACGATGTGTGATCTTCTTCGGCTTCTTCTTCTTCGTACGCAGTCAGACAGTAACCATTATTTTTTCGAAAAAAGCGGCGGTCATCCTGAGGCTGTCGACACTGCCATGGAGCTTGTCTTGTGGTTCCACTGGTGATGGCCACATCTGCTCTCTCTGATCCTCGTATGTCGGGCAGTTCTGCAGCAGATGTTCAGCGGTCATTTTCCCGGTACCACACGGGATTTCGTCGGTTCCACCTATCTTCAATTTGTTGAATAGGTGGTACCTCAGTCTACTGTGGCCAGTGCGAAGTCTGAAAACAACGACCTGCTCTCTTCTGTTCAACTGGTAATAGGCATCGTTTTTGGTGTAACCAGTATGTTCGGTTTCCCATTTGGTCATGTATCTGGCTTTAATAAGCCGTTTTGACTCTTCGTACGTCATACTAGTATCTGTTTGTGGTAGTCTTGCACCTTCTTTTGCCAGTCTGTCTGCCTCCTCGTTGCCTTGGATGTTGCAGTGTGATGGGACCCACTGTACCACTACCCTTTTTGGTGCGGACTGCTGGCATAGTTGACAGAGTACTGCTCTTAAGTCATTAAGCTCAGTGTTTTTCTGGCTTTTTAGTGCTGTGACTATGGCCAGAGCATCTGTAAGCAGGACTGTATGGCTTTCATTTTCTTTATGTGTCACAATTTCTTCCACTGCCGCCCTCAGTGCCTCTGCCTCCGCTCTGAAATTGCTTGTGTACTTACCAGTAGCGAATGACAGTGTTATTTTTCTGCCATTTGGTAGGTTCAGGAATGCTCCTGCCCCTCCGTTCTGTGTAGTGTTTGTTACAGAGCCGTCGGTGTATGCATGGGTCCAGTCCATGCTTGGGTAGTTTTTCGATATAAAGCTTAGGGTAGTATCTCTCCTTTCTTTTTCAGTCTGGCAGTTTTTGTTTCCAATACCTGGTACATTTTCTACCACCTCTGGAAATATATCCTGCCTCCAGGTAGGTTTTCGTACAGTAGTGATGGGCTTTGGTGTTGTTAGTGCGTTTATGGGATCTTCGTGCATCTTTGCTTTGGCTATTTCTGCAAAGTTTCTCCGCTTTAGTTTCCCATTTCCCAAATTGTTTAGTCTCTGGTGCATTGGATGGTCAGTCAGTCTTCGGAGTTTCTCTGACTGCAGCCGAGCTCTGCAGTCTCTTCTATCGGTCATGGATTGCAGTTTTGTAATCTTTTCAAGTTCAACAATTGGCGTTGACTTCATGCCTCCTGTTATAACTCTCATGGCTTGGTTTTGAAGTTTGCTAACTTTATCGAAGTTCGCCTTTGCTGCTGTTGTCCATGCCGCAATGCCATACTCGAGAACTGGTCTCACTCTTCCAGTGAACAGTTTCTTTAGTATGCTTTCGTCTGCTCCCCAGCTTGTGCCAGCAAGTTTCCTCCTGATTCCCATTCTTTCTCTGGCTCTCATTCGGTTTCTCTCAATCTGACTTTTCCATGTCATGCGCCGATCAAATGTGACTCCCAGATAGTTTGGGTTGTCGTTTGGCTGCAGGAATTTGACATTTAAACTTAATTTGGTATTTTGGGGTTTGATTGAAAGCGAGAATATTGTACATGTGGTTTTCTCTTCGTTTATTTTGACCAGCCATGAGTTTGCCCACTCTTCCAGCGATGTTAGGGCCTGCTGCATCCGATTTCTTGCTATGGTGAGATTCTTTTCAGAGGTCCACATAGCCAGATCGTCTGCAAACATTGAGCTATGGACTCTTCTTGGTATATTCTCTGTAATGTCGTTTATATACACCAGGAAGAGTGTGGGTGACAGTACTCCCCCTTGGGGTACTCCCTGCTCGAGTGTCACCTTTTTGCTCATCTGCCCTTGTACTTGGACTCTGGCCGTTCTTTTTTGGAGGTAGTGGTTGATCCACTTGTACATTCTCCCACAAACTTCACTTCTCCTTAGCTTGACTCTAAGTCCGTCTTTCCAGACTTTGTCAAATGCCTTTTTCAGGTCCACCCAAACCGCTACTGTGTGCTTCTGTGCCTGGTAGGCATCTTCCATTTCCTGGGCTATGAGGATGACCTGGTCCTCAGTGGATCTGTGCTGTCTAAAGCCGGCTTGCTGTGGAATTAGTATTCGTTTTTCTTCCAGATGCCACATCAGTCTGGTGTTTATCATACGTTCCATCAGTTTGCCGACACAGCTCAGTTGGCTGATAGGCCTGTATCCTTTTGGATCTGTTTTGTCCTTTCCTTTTTTTGGTACTGGTACAAGTACTGCGTCTTTCCATGCCCTGGGTACAATTACTTTTTTCCAGCTTTGGTTCAGTACTGATAGCAGTTTCCTCTTCGCTGTTTGGCCCAGCCCCATCAGCATTTGGTTTGTTATCCCGTCTTTTCCGGGAGATTTCCTTTTCTTTAATGTTCTCATGGCCTCTTCCATTTCACTCATTGTTAATTTGGCCATCATGTGCTCTTCAGGTGCCGTATTGATGTTGTCGTGCCCCTTTTGCTCTTCACTATTGTCGGTATGCCTATCTGCAGGGACCTCGATGTGGTTTGCTCTGGCATAGTGTTCTACAAAAGCGTTTGCGGCTTTTTTTCCAGTGAGCAAGTTTTCGCCCTGCTTGATGGTAATTTGTTTGTTTGAAGGGGTTTCGTCATTCATGGCTCTGACTAGCTTCCATAGCTTGTTCCCTTCTTTGTCTAGGTTGAGGCTTTCGGTTTTGTTTTTCCAGCTCTCTCTTGCTGTTTGGTTTATAGTGTATTTGTATTTCGTCGTGACGGCTTTGAGGGCGATGTTTGCCTCCATAGATTGTTCTCGCTCTGCCATGTTCCTAGCATTTGTTACTGCATCTTCCGCTTTCTGCAACTCATCATTCCAGTAGGGCTTATAGTTTTTCCTAGCTCCTCTTGGGATGGTTTCAGTGGCGGCTTGCATTATTGCCTTGCTTAGGCTTTCCACCATGGGCTTCATTTTGTTGTTTCGTGTTGATGGTTTCACACAGCCCATCTGTCAGGATTGCAAATCTGTCCCAGTAGGCTTGTTTGTAATTCCAACGTGGGAGCGGTTTTGTTTCCTGTGGGCCTACTTCCATGTCAATGTCTAGCCTGATTGGCCTGTGGTCGCTACCTGCCAGTTGGCTTAGCACCTGGCGGTCTATTTTATGGTGTATGTCCTGTGTGGCGAAGGCCAAATCTGGAGTCGAGGTGGTATGCCATGTTCTAGAATAGAAGCTAGGGCTATCCTCCGGCCTGTTGATTAGGGAGAGATTTGTATCTATCTCCCAATCTTCCACTTCGTCACCTCTGCTGTCTGTGTCCGAGTATCCCCATCTCTCCTAGTGGCTGTTGAAGTCTCCAACTACTATGCAGTTGGAGTCTTTGACTTCCATACTCGAGAGCGATAGGTCTTTATTTGGTGGTCCGTACAGATTGAAAATGCGGAGCTTCGTCTCTTGAGCCATTATGTCAACTCCTACAATTTCTGCTTGTCCGGTGTGATTGACAGATACCGCGCTACTCGGTATGCAGTTTCGGGTCAGTATCAGGACCCCTCCTTTGTGACCTTCTCTATCGAGACGGAAGGTCTGGTATTTATTATTGTTGAGGTGCGTTTCTTGGATAAATGCCACGTCAATCTTACCTTCATGCAGGTGATGTGTTTGGGAAAGCTTTTTGTTACTGACTCCCTCCGCATTCCACTGTAGTATTTTGAGGGTCTTGAGTTTTTGGTCAATAGAAATTGCCCCATAGCCATGTGCCTTGACTCCACAACACATGGGTGGGTGACCACCAGTAGTCAAGGATGGGCCCCTTCGAGGCATGAGGCCCGGCACTCTCGCTGCCTTGCGGCACTCCGCAGGATGAGCGCCATACGTTTTTCTGATCGGTTGTACTGTCATCATACTGCGATTTACGTTGCACTGTTTCGTTAGGCTTGTGGCCCCGTGCATCCGATTTCAACAGGCATTTCTGTAGGGATGCCCTCCTTAGCCTTTGGCTGTCCCCAGCCTATCTGCAAGGCAGCAGTTGTTTTGTATCAGAGTTGTCTCTCCTATGGAAGTTGTCTTACCAGACTAACGAGTCTTCACTACTCGTGTCTATAGGGTGCGGTGATGATATATGAGATGATATATGATATGGACTGGTTTACCCGGAAGAGAGGCAGTCCAGTGTGTATGTATCCCAAGATCGTCACGTCCTGCCAGAAACGTATCATGTGCATATGGGCGGGTTACCTCTTTGCTCCCTTTATTTTCTTGGCACATCTTCAGTGATTGTACGCCTAGCATTCCCCGCCACCTGGGAGGTTGACACAGTAGGGCAGATGTGCAATGTCCGCTAGTCTGCATCTCTTCTGCGTCCATTGGTATGGCTGATAGCGTACAGAGGTAGAGATCGAGGCAGAAGTGCATTTAACCAGGGGACAAGCCTGGTAATGTCACGGAGATGTTGTTCGCCTAGTGTGCGTACAAATCTCATGGTCATTGGTTGAGTCTCGACAGTTCACAGTGAGGTGGCTGCTCTACTGTTTTCGACACCCCTACCAAGAACTAAGTCTTATGTTGGTGGTTTCGCACCTTATCGCCCTATAGGGTGAATATCAAGCAGCTATACGCCCGCTTTGATCGGCGGACGGCAGAGACCTCTTTCTGCGGCTCTACCGGATAGGGCTGGAGCCTCCCATTGCAGTGGTGCTGAGATTTTGGGCGGGATTCGGGCTTACAGGTGTTCGGCCGTAATCCCTTACATGGTAGCCTCGCGCCATTGGCTTTTCAGCCTGGTACGTGAACCAAAATGTCTGCGGCTCCTCTCGAATTGAGCTGGATTACCATAGCAAAGCCCTGTCATTAGTAGGGTAAAACTGACCTGTCTTCAGATGGTCTATTTTCAGCACCCGTTCACTATTAGACTAAACGAATTAAATGAAGGCTTTTGTTTGTCAATGACCAGGTATCTGAAATCTGCGATTTCTGCGGGGTTAAACACGATTTCCGTAGCGTTCTATCATTAGAATGTTAAAGAGCTGGCTTGTCTTCCGTGGGTCTAATACCAGCACACGTTCACTATTAGACCCAACGAAAGTGCTCTCGATTTAACAGTCATTCTACAGTATTGGCGTGTTGAGTCAATTTAAGCCGCAGGCTCCACTCATGGTAGTGCCCTTCCGTCCATTCCTTTATCAAACACTGAATGCAGACCAACCGAGCCACAGAGAGCTTAGCCCCAGATTTCCGAGGGTCTAAATCCAGCACCCGTTCCATATTAGACCCAACGAAAGTGGTCTCGGCCTGTCAGTCATTTCAGTGTTGGCGTGTTGAGTCAAATTAAGCCGCAGGCTCCACTCCTGGTGGTGCCCTTCCGTCAATTCCTTTAAGTTTCAGCTTTGCAACCATACTTCCCCCGGAACCCAAACACTTTGGATTCCCGGAAGCTGCCCGCAGAGTCATCGAAGCAACTCCTGCAGATCGCTATTCGGCATCGTTTATGGTCAGAACTACGACGGTATCTGATCGTCTTCGCGCCTCTGACTTTCGTTCTTGATTAATGAAAACATTCTTGACAAATGCTTTCGCAGTAGCTCGTCTTGCGGCGATCCAAGAATTTCACCTCTAACGCCGCAATACGAATGCCCCCGTTTGGCCCTGTTAATCATTACCTCCATTTCCGAAAACCAACAAAATAGAACCGAGGTCCTATTCCATTATTCCATGCACCATTATTCAGGCAGCCAAGACCTGCTTTGAACACTCTAATTTTTTCAAAGTAAACGCGCCGGCCACCCAGGACGCTCAGCAAAGAGCATCCGTGGGAGAGAGCCGGCAGACGGTAGGGCAGGAGACAACGGGCAGTGAACCGGCGCGAGCCGGAACGCCCGGCTGCGCCTGAGATCTAACTACGAGCTTTTTAACTGCAACAACTTTAATATACGCTATTGGAGCTGGAATTACCGCGGCTGCTGGCACCAGACTTGCCCTCCAATAGATTCTCGTTAAAGGGTTTAAAGTGTACTCATTCCAATTACGGGGCCTCGAAAGAGTCCCGTATTGTTATTTTTCGTCACTACCTCCCCGTTCCGGGAGTGGGTAAGTTGCGCGCCTGCTGCCTTCCTTGGATGTGGTAGCCGTTTCTCATGCTCCCTCTCCGGAATCGAATCCTGATTCCCTGTTACCCGTTACAAACATGGTAGGCATGTCACGTGCCATGTGTGATCTAATTACATATGAATGTACAGATTCGTGTGAATACGTAAAGTGATCTAAGTATTTGTGAATGCACAGATCGCCTGAATGTAAGTGATCAGATCGTATGTGAGTAAACATATTCGTCTAAGTACTTAATATGTTCGCGAGCACGAGTTTGTGATTGAGTGTACAGGTCGGGGAGTGCAGCGGGAAGAGTCTTTGTTATGTAGTTTACAGAAGTAAGATTAAAAGTTAGTGCTTAAAACCTATATATATATATATATATATAATGATTATTTAGTTTAGTTGTACTTTGCTTTTTGTGGATACTGTGTAACGATTAAATAATATTGTTTTATTTTAAGGGTAGCGTTTACCGTGTTTTACTGCGTGAAGTCGTGTCGTGGTGTATATACATGTTGTAACTCTTTAGATCAGTAAACTACTCAGGTAAAACTGAACTCTACCACACATGATTCACATACAATCGGTGTATGGTTGACATACAATCGGTGTATGGTTGACATACAATCAGTGTATGGTTGACATACAATCGGTGTATGGTTGACATTCAATCGGTGCATGGTTGACATACTATGTGTAGTTTGTTCACATACAATCGGTGCATGGTTGACATACTATGTGTAGTTTGTTCACATACAATCGGTGCATGGTTGACATACTATGTGTAGTTTGTTCACATACAATCAGTATATGGTTGACATACAATCGGTGCATGGTTGACATATCATGGGTGTATGTTTGACATACAATCGGTGCATGGTTGACATATCATGGGTGTATGTTTGACATACAATCGGTGCATGGTTGACATACCGCAGTAGTATGGTTGGCATACGGTAAGTGTATGGTTGGCATATCTTGGGCATAGATGGCATCAGCGCGGAAAGATGACACAAGAACAAACGATGCCAACTTTCTTACTAATATTATTCTGAGGACAGAAACAGGCTTTCATTGAAGCAGTAGCCGGGGCGACAAGAAGAAGCTGATCGCATCCGTCTAAGCACATCGTATAAGAACTAAAGAAGGTTGTGTTTGGCTCTAACAACCTAATCATGCCAAACAAATTGATGCTGTAGTGTAGGGAAGCTCTTTATTACAGGCCTTCTGAAGTAGGGTGGCCCCCCGGTGGGAGGGGGGGGGGGGGATTAAGGGTTCAGGGGTTAGGCGTCCTGCCCTTTGTCTGCAGAAAATACGGAAGGCCACCAGAACTAGGCCTCATTGAGACCAGACCCTCAGGCGAGAGCCCAGACACATTGTGACTACACTTCATTGGGACCAGACCCTCAGTCCACAGCCCAGACACATTGTGACTACACTTTATTGGGACCAGACCCTCAGTCCACAGCCCAGACACATTGTGACTACACTTCATTGTGACCAGACCCTCAGGCGAGAGCCCAGACACATTGTGACTACACTTAATTGGGACCAGACCCTCAATCCACAGCCCAGACACATTGTGACTACACTTCATTGTGACCAGACCCTCAGGCGAGAGCCCAGACACATTGTGACTACATTTCATTGTGACCAGACCCTCAGGCGACAGCCCAGACACATTGTGACTACACTTCATTGGGACCAGACCCTCAGTCCACAGCCCAGACACATTGTGACTACACTTCATTGTGACCAGACCCTCAGGCGAGAGCCCAGACACTTTGTGACTACACTTCATTGGGACCAGACTCTCAGGCGAGAGCCCAAACACATTGTGTCTACACTTTATTGGGGCCAGACCCTCAGTCCACAGACCAAACACCTTGTGACAAGACTATGTTATGTGACAAGACTATGTTATGTGACAAGACTATGTTATGTGACAAGACTATACTATGTGACGAAAGGTTCACGAGATCAAAACCTCGGAAATGCATAGGTTTTTCCTTTCGGGGTTACTATAAAAACTATCCTGCATATTACACGGCGACTGAAATGAGAACGTTATATCCATTGATCCCAAATTCATCAGGGCGGTCCCGATGACAGGATTGTGTGTAATAATGGTAGCTTCTTTATTATGGCAGATAGAACTAGCATCACTGCGCGTCAGGCAGATAAAGAGGTGACTGGTCTGCTTGACCAGCCAGTGAAGTGTAGAGGAAGTCAATGTTTCTCTAGCCTTGCTGTTTGTTGCCATGGGAACGATTTAAGCGGACAAGAATTTAGAATACGCAGAGGCAAAAGATCTGAGATTTAGATTGGATCTATGAAGAACTACACTGAGACAGCAGTAATATCGTTGGAGTGTTACCGGGGTCTGAACGAGGAACAAACCACTATAATGCAGGAACCTCTCGAGCATGCCAAAGAGCCGAGTGAGAATGGTTGGGCATTGGGCTGGCTATACTATCCCGCAGAAACTGTAAGCCATAAAAACACCAACGAATATATCAGGTCGGCGTTCTATGACTAAAGGCTGTTTTTGTTAAAGATCCCCTCCTCCACGGGGAGCTCTGAATGTTTTCATTGATTGTTTATAAACACACCAGTTCAGTTCATCCCTTGACCTGTTGAGATTGTTGGGGCATCCCTGCTGACACCTCTCTAACCCCAAGCCATCCCTCTATCTGCGGTTGCTTTTTGTTCCTCCTCGGGTCGTAGATTAGTTCCTTCATCGATAGTGTCTTCCCATCGTTGTCTCGGACATCCACATCTTCGCTTGCATTGCACTGTGCCAGGGACCGGACCTGCAGACGTGGTCATACCAAGTCAGCTGTCGCCTTTTGATCATTGTGAGGAGGTCGTCGTACAGTCCACTTGAACTCTCGATTCTTCATCGTGCTTCTCCATTTGTCATAGTTTTTATAGTTGCCATTTAGGAGTCTTCCACAACATCTCATCTTCATGGCCTGGATTCTCCTCTGCAGGTCTGCTGTGATGGCCCATGTTTCGTAGACGTAGAAGAATATCCAAATAACTGGTGATCGCATTAGTCTGACCTTTATAGCGATGGAGAGTCGTTTATCTTTGAATTTATGTTTCAGTCGTGCAAGCGCTGCTGTTGTTTGAGCTATTTTGACCAATTCATATCTTGTCCATTTTTCACTGCAGCCAAAGTATAAGGCCACCACAACAGTAGCCTCCTTTAGGAAGCCTGTATCAAAGCACTTTACATGTTGTGTGGTGGTGGTTTCTGTATCAGGTTGATTTACATGATGAGGTTGATACCTCTCATCCGTAGCTTTACGACACGCAGGAGGGAGCCGTGGCGCTATTCTTTCTTTCAGAGTAAAGAGCCCCAAGGTCAACTCGGTGAAAATACACACACACACAAGGTGGCTCAGTGGTCTGGAGGTAAGGTGTCAGCCTCGGGTGGGGGACCCAGTGGTCTGGAGGCACGGTGTCCCCCTCGGGTGGGGGACCCAGTGGTCTGGAGGTAAGGTGTCAGCAAAGAGTAGGGCACCCAGTGGTCTGGAGGCAAGGTGTCAGCCTCGGGTGGATCATCTGGTAAAACACTCCCTCAATCTCTCGGTAGTGAGATCGGACTCCGGTGTTCAATGTCGAGCACGATAAAAATCCCTTGGCAGTTACAAAGCGAAAATAGTAGAGCTAACGGCCACTTCCCAGACACAATTTAAAATTCAAGTTAAAAATCTACCCAAATTATTTGTATCTTCCCCCAGGCCTAGCAAACAACGAAAGAAAGAAAGTTTAAAATACTTACTACGGATAGTCCATAGCCTTCGGCTACCTGGCAACAGACACTAACATTCCTCTTTGAATACCAGGATTGCAAGTAAGTATGTGGATACTATGGACAATGTAGTGACCATTAGCGAACGACGATTGGGCCCCAAGTTGTTGGTTCACACCAACCTTGACACCGATTACCGCATCAGTCTCAGTGGCCACGAGTTTGTTGAACGTTCAGATTTGTATTGTCAGTTGAATTCAATAAAACTTGAATGATACTATCGACAGCACACTCTTCACGATGAAATAATGGTGAGGGGCCGAAGACATAGCAGTCAGTGAGCTGACAGTAGCCAACCACTCATAGCTGTCTGCTTGTATCAGAGTAAGCAAACTGCAGCTGGCCAACACCCATTTTCGCCTCCAAACGGCGGCCCTAGAAACAGGCTGCACTAGTGTAGTCTGGCTAAGGCAATAGGGGAGCAAATACGGCACTCAAAACAAAACAGCCAGGTGAAATCGGAAGTGTCGGATCGAAAGTAACAGTTGTCGCAGCCCCGCTGTAAGCCACGGCACAATGCCCCAACGTCCTTTTCAGGAGGAACATCATCGAAGTAGAATAATAAGAATAATAAGAACAATAAGAACAATAAGAAGAAGGATAAAGCATGTTGATACGACGTTTTGTGTGGAGATGACGTAATGTTTCAGAGGATTGTATGAGCAGTAATGTCGTTAGACTCGTCCTTAAGTCCGCTTATTTATCCATCCTTAATATGAGGTATCCAGTAATCCAGACATCAACAGTAATGTCGTTAGACTCGTCTTTAAGTCAGCTTATTTATCCATCCTTAATATGAGGTATCCAGTAATCCAGACATCAACAGTAATGTCGTTAGACTCGTCTTTAAGTCAGCTTATTTATCCATCCTTAATATGAGGTATCCAGTAATCCAGACATCAACAGTAATGTCGTTAGACTCGTCTTTAAGTCAGCTTATTTATCCATCCTTAATATGAGGTATCCAGTAATCCAGACATCAACAGTAATGTCGTTAGACTCGTCTTTAAGTCCGCTTATTTATCCATCCTTAATATGAGGTATCCAGTAATCCAGACATCAACAGTAATGTCGTTAGACTCGTCTTTAAGTCCGCTTATTTATCCATCCTTAATATGAGGTATCCAGTAATCCAGACATCAACAGTAATGTCGTTAGACTCGTCTTTAAGTCCGCTTATTTATCCATCCTTAATATGAGGTATCCAGTAATCCAGACATCAACAGTAATGTCGTTAGACTCGTCTTTAAGTCCGCTTATTTATCCATCCTTAATATGAGGTATCCAGTAATCCAGACATCAACAGTAATGTCGTTAGACTCGTCCTTAAGTCAGCTTATTTATCCATCCTTAATATGAGGTATCCAGTAATCCAGACATCAACAGTAATGTCGTTAGACTCGTCTTTAAGTCCGCTTATTTATCCATCCTTAATATGAGGTATCCAGTAATCCAGACATCAACAGTAATGTCGTTAGACTCGTCTTTAAGTCAGCTTATTTATCCATCCTTAATATGAGGTATCCAGTAATCCAGACATCAACAGTAATGTCGTTAGACTCGTCTTTAAGTCCGCTTATTTATCCATCCTTAATATGAGGTATCCAGTAATCCAGACATCAACAGTAATGTCGTTAGACTCGTCTTTAAGTCAGCTTATTTATCCATCCTTAATATGAGGTATCCAGTAATCCAGACATCAACAGTAATGTCGTTAGACTCGTCTTTAAGTCAGCTTATTTATCCATCCTTAATATGAGGTATCCAGTAATCCAGACATCAACAGTAATGTCGTTAGACTCGTCTTTAAGTCAGCTTATTTATCCATCCTTAATATGAGGTATCCAGTAATCCAGACATCAACAGTAATGTCGTTAGACTCGTCTTTAAGTCAGCTTATTTATCCATCCTTAATATGAGGTATCCAGTAATCCAGACATCAACAGTAATGTCGTTAGACTCGTCTTTAAATCAGCTTATTTATCCATCCTTAATATGAGGTATCCAGTTATCCAGACATCAACACTAATGTCGTTAGACTCGTCCTTAAGTCCGCTTATTTATCCATCCTTAATATGAGGTATCCAGTAATCCAGACATCAACAGTAATGTCGTTAGACTCGTCTTTAAGTCAGCTTATTTATCCATCCTTAATATGAGGTATCCAGTAATCCAGACATCAACAGTAATGTCGTTAGACTCGTCTTTAAGTCAGCTTATTTATCCATCCTTAATATGAGGTATCCAGTAATCCAGACATCAACAGTAATGTCGTTAGACTCGTCTTTAAGTCAGCTTATTTATCCATCCTTAATATGAGGTATCCAGTAATCCAGACATCAACAGTAATGTCGTTAGACTCGTCTTTAAGTCAGCTTATTTATCCATCCTTAATATGAGGTATCCAGTAATCCAGACATCAACAGTAATGTCGTTAGACTCGTCTTTAAGTCAGCTTATTTATCCATCCTTAATATGAGGTATCCAGTAATCCAGACATCAACAGTAATGTCGTTAGACTCGTCTTTAAGTCAGCTTATTTATCCATCCTTAATATGAGGTATCCAGTAATCCAGACATCAACAGTAATGTCGTTAGACTCGTCTTTAAGTCAGCTTATTTATCCATCCTTAATATGAGGTATCCAGTAATCCAGACATCAACAGTAATGTCGTTAGACTCGTCTTTAAGTCAGCTTATTTATCCATCCTTAATATGAGGTATCCAGTAATCCAGACATCAACAGTAATGTCGTTAGACTCGTCTTTAAGTCAGCTTATTTATCCATCCTTAATATGAGGTATCCAGTAATCCAGACATCAACAGTAATGTCGTTAGACTCGTCTTTAAGTCAGCTTATTTATCCATCCTTAATATGAGGTATCCAGTAATCCAGACATCAACAGTAATGTCGCTAGACTCGTCTTTAAGTCAGCTTATTTATCCATCCTTAATATGAGGTATCCAGTAATCCAGACATCAACAGTAATGTCGTTAGACTCGTCTTTAAGTCCGCTTATTTATCCATCCTTAATATGAGGTATCCAGTAATCCAGACATCAACAGTAATGTCGTTAGACTCGTCTTTAAGTCCGCTTATTTATCCATCCTTAATATGAGGTATCCAGTAATCCAGACATCAACAGTAATGTCGTTAGACTCGTCTTTAAATCAGCTTATTTATCCATCCTTAATATGAGGTATCCAGTTATCCAGACATCAACAGTAATGTCGTTAGACTCGTCCTTAAGTCCGCTTATTTATCCATCCTTAATATGAGGTATCCAGTAATCCAGACATCAACAGTAATGTCGTTAGACTCGTCCTTAAGTCCGCTTATTTATCCATCCTTAATATGAGGTATCCAGTAATCCAGACATCAACAGTAATGTCGTTAGACTCGTCCTTAAGTCCGCTTATTTATCCATCCTTAATATGAGGTATCCAGTAATCCAGACATCAACAGTAATGTCGTTAGACTCGTCTTTAAGTCAGCTTATTTATCCATCCTTAATATGAGGTATCCAGTAATCCAGACATCAACAGTAATGTCGCTAGACTCGTCTTTAAGTCAGCTTATTTATCCATCCTTAATATGAGGTATCCAGTAATCCAGACATCAACAGTAATGTCGTTAGACTCGTCTTTAAGTCCGCTTATTTATCCATCCTTAATATGAGGTATCCAGTAATCTAGACATCAACAGTAATGTCGTTAGACTCGTCTTTAAGTCCGCTTATTTATCCATCCTTAATATGAGGTATCCAGTAATCCAGACATCAACAGTAATGTCGTTAGACTCGTCTTTAAGTCCGCTTATTTATCCATCCTTAATATGAGGTATCCAGTAATCCAGACATCAACAGTAATGTCGTTAGACTCGTCTTTAAGTCCGCTTATTTATCCATCCTTAATATGAGGTATCCAGTAATCCAGACATCAACAGTAATGTCGCTAGACTCGTCTTTAAGTCAGCTTATTTATCCATCCTTAATATGAGGTATCCAGTAATCCAGACATCAACAGTAATGTCGTTAGACTCGTCTTTAAGTCCGCTTATTTATCCATCCTTAATATGAGGTATCCAGTAATCCAGACATCAACAGTAATGTCGTTAGACTCGTCTTTAAGTCCGCTTATTTATCCATCCTTAATATGAGGTATCCAGTAATCCAGACATCAACAGTAATGTCGTTAGACTCGTCTTTAAGTCCGCTTATTTATCCATCCTTAATATGAGGTATCCAGTAATCCAGACATCAACAGTAATGTCGTTAGACTCGTCTTTAAGTCAGCTTATTTATCCATCCTTAATATGAGGTATCCAGTAATCCAGACATCAACAGTAATGTCGTTAGACTCGTCTTTAAGTCCGCTTATTTATCCATCCTTAATATGAGGTATCCAGTAATCCAGACATCAACAGTAATGTCGTTAGACTCGTATTTAAGTCCGCTTATTTATCCATCCTTAATATGAGGTATCCAGTAATCCAGACATCAACAGTAATGTCGTTAGACTCGTATTTAAGTCCGCTTATTTATCCATCCTTAATATGAGGTATCCAGTAATCCAGACATCAACAGTAATGTCGTTAGACTCGTCTTTAAGTCCGCTTATTTATCCATCCTTAATATGAGGTATCCAGTAATCCAGACATCAACAGTAATGTCGTTAGACTCGTATTTAAGTCCGCTTATTTATCCATCCTTAATATGAGGTATCCAGTAATCCAGACATCAACAGTAATGTCGTTAGACTCGTATTTAAGTCCGCTTATTTATCCATCCTTAATATGAGGTATCCAGTAATCCAGACATCAACAGTAATGTCGTTAGACTCGTCTTTAAGTCCGCTTATTTATCCATCCTTAATATGAGGTATCCAGTAATCCAGACATCAACAGTAATGTCGTTAGACTCGTCTTTAAATCAGCTTATTTATCCATCCTTAATATGAGGTATCCAGTAATCCAGACATCAACAGTAATGTCGTTAGACTCGTCTTTAAGTCAGCTTATTTATCCATCCTTAATATGAGGTATCCAGTAATCCAGACATCAACAGTAATGTCGTTAGACTCGTCTTTAAGTCCGCTTATTTATCCATCCTTAATATGAGGTATCCAGTAATCCAGACATCAACAGTAATGTCGTTAGACTCGTCTTTAAGTCCGCTTATTTATCCATCCTTAATATGAGGTATCCAGTAATCCAGACATCAACAGTAATGTCGCTAGACTCGTCTTTAAGTCAGCTTATTTATCCATCCTTAATATGAGGTATCCAGTAATCCAGACATCAACAGTAATGTCGTTAGACTCGTCTTTAAGTCAGCTTATTTATCCATCCTTAATATGAGGTATCCAGTAATCCAGACATCAACAGTAATGTCGTTAGACTCGTCTTTAAGTCAGCTTATTTATCCATCCTTAATATGAGGTATCCAGTAATCCAGACATCAACAGTAATGTCGTTAGACTCGTCTTTAAGTCCGCTTATTTATCCATCCTTAATATGAGGTATCCAGTAATCCAGACATCAACAGTAATGTCGTTAGACTCGTCTTTAAATCAGCTTATTTATCCATCCTTAATATGAGGTATCCAGTAATCCAGACATCAACAGTAATGTCGTTAGACTCGTCTTTAAGTCAGCTTATTTATCCATCCTTAATATGAGGTATCCAGTAATCCAGACATCAACAGTAATGTCGTTAGACTCGTCTTTAAGTCCGCTTATTTATCCATCCTTAATATGAGGTATCCAGTAATCCAGACATCAACAGTAATGTCGTTAGACTCGTCTTTAAGTCCGCTTATTTATCCATCCTTAATATGAGGTATCCAGTAATCCAGACATCAACAGTAATGTCGTTAGACTCGTCTTTAAGTCCGCTTATTTATCCATCCTTAATATGAGGTATCCAGTAATCCAGACATCAACAGTAATGTCGTTAGACTCGTCTTTAAGTCCGCTTATTTATCCATCCTTAATATGAGGTATCCAGTAATCCAGACATCAACAGTAATGTCGTTAGACTCGTCTTTAAGTCCGCTTATTTATCCATCCTTAATATGAGGTATCCAGTAATCCAGACATCAACAATAATGTCGTTAGACTCATCTTTTAGTCCGCTTATTTATCCATCCTTAATATGAGGTATCCAGTAATCCAGACATCAACAGTAATGTCGTTAGACTCGTCTTTAAGTCCGCTTATTTATCCATCTTTAATATGAGGTATCCAGTAATCCAGACATCAACAGTAATGTCGTTAGACTCGTCCTTAAGTCCGCTTATTTATCCATCCTTAATATGAGGTATCCAGTAATCCAGACATCAACAGTAATGTCGTTAGACTCGTCTTTAAGTCCGCTTATTTATCCATCCTTAATATGAGGTATCCAGTAATCCAGACATCAACAGTAATGTCGTTAGACTCGTCTTTAAGTCCGCTTATTTATCCATCCTTAATATGAGGTATCCAGTAATCCAGACATCAACAGTAATGTCGTTAGACTCGTCTTTAAGTCCGCTTATTTATCCATCCTTAATATGAGGTATCCAGTAATCCAGACATCAACAGTAATGTCGTTAGACTCGTCTTTAAGTCCGCTTATTTATCCATCCTTAATATGAGGTATCCAGTAATCCAGACATCAACAGTAATGTCGTTAGACTCGTCTTTAAGTCCGCTTATTTATCCATCCTTAATATGAGGTATCCAGTAATCCAGACATCAACAGTAATGTCGTTAGACTCGTCTTTAAGTCCGCTTATTTATCCATCCTTAATATGAGGTATCCAGTAATCCAGACATCAACAGTAATGTCGTTAGACTCGTCTTTAAATCAGCTTATTTATCCATCCTTAATATGAGGTATCCAGTAATCCAGACATCAACAGTAATGTCGTTAGACTCGTATTTAAGTCCGCTTATTTATCCATCCTTAATATGAGGTATCCAGTAATCCAGACATCAACAGTAATGTCGTTAGACTCGTCTTTAAGTCCGCTTATTTATCCATCCTTAATATGAGGTATCCAGTAATCCAGACATCAACAGTAATGTCGTTAGACTCGTCTTTAAATCAGCTTATTTATCCATCCTTAATATGAGGTATCCAGTAATCCAGACATCAACAGTAATGTCGTTAGACTCGTCTTTAAGTCCGCTTATTTATCCATCCTTAATATGAGGTATCCAGTAATCCAGACATCAACAGTAATGTCGTTAGACTCGTCTTTAAATCAGCTTATTTATCCATCCTTAATATGAGGTATCCAGTAATCCAGACATCAACAGTAATGTCGTTAGACTCGTCTTTAAGTCAGCTTATTTATCCATCCTTAATATGAGGTATCCAGTAATCCAGACATCAACAGTAATGTCGTTAGACTCGTCTTTAAGTCCGCTTATTTATCCATCCTTAATATGAGGTATCCAGTAATCCAGACATCAACAGTAATGTCGTTAGACTCGTCTTTAAGTCCGCTTATTTATCCATCCTTAATATGAGGTATCCAGTAATCCAGACATCAACAGTAATGTCGTTAGACTCGTCTTTAAGTCCGCTTATTTATCCATCCTTAATATGAGGTATCCAGTAATCCAGACATCAACAGTAATGTCGTTAGACTCGTCTTTAAGTCCGCTTATTTATCCATCCTTAATATGAGGTATCCAGTAATCCAGACATCAACAGTAATGTCGTTAGACTCGTCTTTAAGTCCGCTTATTTATCCATCCTTAATATGAGGTATCCAGTAATCCAGACATCAACAGTAATGTCGTTAGACTCGTCTTTAAGTCCGCTTATTTATCCATCCTTAATATGAGGTATCCAGTAATCCAGACATCAACAGTAATGTCGTTAGACTCGTCTTTAAGTCCGCTTATTTATCCATCCTTAATATGAGGTATCCAGTAATCCAGACATCAACAGTAATGTCGTTAGACTCGTCTTTAAGTCCGCTTATTTATCCATCCTTAATATGAGGTATCCAGTAATCCAGACATCAACAGTAATGTCGCTAGACTCGTCTTTAAGTCAGCTTATTTATCCATCCTTAATATGAGGTATCCAGTAATCCAGACATCAACAGTAATGTCGTTAGACTCATCTTTTAGTCCGCTTATTTATCCATCCTTAATATGAGGTATCCAGTAATCCAGACATCAACAGTAATGTCGTTAGACTCGTCTTTAAGTCCGCTTATTTATCCATCCTTAATATGAGGTATCCAGTAATCCAGACATCAACAGTAATGTCGTTAGACTCGTCCTTAAGTCCGCTTATTTATCCATCCTTAATATGAGGTATCCAGTAATCCAGACATCAACAGTAATGTCGTTAGACTCGTCTTTAAGTCCGCTTATTTATCCATCCTTAATATGAGGTATCCAGTAATCCAGACATCAACAGTAATGTCGTTAGACTCGTCTTTAAGTCCGCTTATTTATCCATCCTTAATATGAGGTATCCAGTAATCCAGACATCAACAGTAATGTCGTTTACTCGTCTTTAAATCAGCTTATTTATCCATCCTTAATATGAGGTATCCAGTAATCCAGACATCAACAGTAATGTCGTTAGACTCGTCTTTAAGTCCGCTTATTTATCCATCCTTAATATGAGGTATCCAGTAATCCAGACATCAACAGTAATGTCGTTAGACTCGTCTTTAAGTCAGCTTATTTATCCATCCTTAATATGAGGTATCCAGTAATCCAGACATCAACAGTAATGTCGTTAGACTCGTCTTTAAATCAGCTTATTTATCCATCCTTAATATGAGGTATCCAGTAATCCAGACATCAACAGTAATGTCGTTAGACTCGTCTTTAAGTCCGCTTATTTATCCATCCTTAATATGAGGTATCCAGTAATCCAGACATCAACAGTAATGTCGTTAGACTCGTATTTAAGTCAGCTTATTTATCCATCCTTAATATCAGATATCCAGTAATCCAGACATCAACAGTAATGTCGTTAGACTCGTCTTTAAATCAGCTTATTTATCCATCCTTAATATCAGATATCCAGTAATCCAGACATCAACAGTAATGTCGTTAGACTCGTCTTTAAGTCAGCTTATTTATCCATCCTTAATATGAGGTATCCAGTAATCCAGACATCAACAGTAATGTCGTTAGACTCGTATTTAAGTCAGCTTATTTATCCATCCTTAATATCAGATATCCAGTAATCCAGACATCAACAGTAATGTCGTTAGACTCGTCTTTAAATCAGCTTATTTATCCATCCTTAATATCAGATATCCAGTAATCCAGACATCAACAGTAATGTCGTTAGACTCGTATTTAAGTCAGCTTATTTATCCATCCTTAATATCAAATATCCAGTAATCCAGACATCAACAGTAATGTCGTTAGACTCGTCTTTAAGTCAGCTTATTTATCCATCCTTAATATGAGGTATCCAGTTATCCAGAAATCAACACAAAGAACATGATTAAAATAATCTCTGACTAATTTATTCTCCTCATTTTCAAACTTGATGATATGTTACTAGCAGGTTGAGTCGTGTTTGTGCACATATTAACTAAAAGACGGTGCATGCAATCACAGATTGACATTTTGCACACGGCAGTAATGTTTCTCTCTACTATCAGCATCACAACAATTTGGTTTACAGAAATTGGTCGAAGGCAGAGCTTTGAATGCAACTGTTCAGTTCCCATTTGGAAGCTTACTGCGCTCTGCTAGAATTGGTAGGCATTTCGCGTGATTAGTTTTGTCTAAATAAAACATTTGTCGTCCATTCTATACGAAATTGCCGCCTATACTTGACTTTCATGCATGTAGGATTCATTAGATTATTGAAGAGGCTCTCTTGAAATATTCACCAAACAATCAAAACAGAAGTCATTGCATTGAGACGTGAAAAGAAACCAAGTCAGAAGCTCACGTCACCGCTACTGCCGACAAACAAGTCAACTCATGAGATACTCTGAAACTGATACTGTAATAATGACTTGGTCACTGACTCGACTTTGGCCCCGAATCGTGAATCAGCTGTATATTGATCTGGATCTATTACCGACACGCTGAAGCAAGGTCCAACGTGAAAAACTTTAAATTTGATGGATGACAAAATCATTTGAAAGAGATTACATTAATTTTTTTAATGACTTTGAGCGACATGTGCAGGTGACAATAGGAAGATATTCATCAGATGTCATTACATCAGTTGATTAGTTTTTGTGTTAAATGGCTAGATTTCTGACATGATGTTTTAGCGGCTTGCCAGTTAGATGCGGCTGGAACATGGCTTAGCTGGAGTCACTTCTTCAATGTGAGCTTGTGTCTAGATGACCTAAACGGCAAGGTCGACGGTAATATTGTTGCAAGTAGGACGCTCCAATGCCGGACATGTCAATGGATACAAACGTGTCTCTCTGCAGGAAGTCTGGAGACAGTACCGGGATACGGCAGGCACACACAAAAGAAATGACTGAAAATCGAATTCGTTAAGTTGCAACTCTAACGAAGCACTGCAGTGTTGCTTTATTGATTTTTCGTATGAACAAAACATAACACGATTGACTCACAAGTCGAGGACATAGAGGATGTCCAATATTTATGTTTTAGAAACAGTTTCCTAGGACATCTCTCATGGCTGTTAGTATTTTTGCAGTTATATTGTGTGTTTTTGCAGTTATATTGTGTGTTTTTGCAATGAATTGTGGAATTATTCCTGAAGTCTGACCTTGACATTCATCACGTGTAAACGTGCTAGTTAGATAGAGCGCAATCCCATCAGAAAATCAGCCTACAGTTCAATGCGCTGCTTAATTCTGGCAAAAATATCAATGCCCCCTCTAGTGCTAGCCTAATATCAATGCCCCGTCTAACTCTGGCCAAAGTGTATTTGCCCCGTCTAACTCTGACATTAGTTGGTGTCTGACATTAGTAGGTGTCTGAGATTAGTGGGTGTCTGACATTAGTGGATGTCTGACATTAGTGGATGTCTAACATTAGTAGGTATCTGGCATTAGTGGATGTCTGACATTAGCGTGTGTCTGGCATTAGTGTGCGTCTGACATTAGTGTGTGTCTGACATTAGTGTGTTTTTGACATTAGCATGTGTCTGACATTAGTGTGGAATGAGTGATACAATCGGTAAGACCATACTATGCTCCAATATTGATCGTAAAACAGTTTGACTAAAGAGAAAACATAAAATAAAAGATATTTTACAAAACAAAACAGAGATACTAAATAAAGTGAAAGCCCAGATAACAGAATGAGTGGATTTGATAGAGAAACTCAGGGACACGACTGCACGGCAGCTCAAACCGAAGCAGGCTTTCAGACAAAAACCAAATTATTATACAGGAAATGATTCTGGATACAAGTGCTGGGCACTAGAATAAACGCGAAGAAAACTTGAATCTCTAATGCCGGCAAAACAATATTTACATCGAGAGTCTCATGGAAGTATCAGCACAATTCTTTGATCTTTGGTTAATTTAACCTAAGGGCCTGTCCCATGGATCGATCAGACGAATATCGATATTTATTTCTGATTGATTTTTCTTTAGTATTTGGTGAGAAATGAACACACTTAACGAAACTATATTCCTTCAGAAAGCAGATGATTTGGTACGTGTTCAACCAGTGAAAGTTGTTTTGGCATGAATATATTGAGCCAGTTGCTCGTGACAGATGGAATCAGACATCTTTAAGGGATTTCTGAACTATTAATTATAACTGACTGTGGGTCACGATCAAGTGTTTAACCATAAACTTGATTGGTATCAGTGATTGTCACTCTCAGTGAAGCTTGCTGCACCAACTACAAGAGAGTTGCATGCAAGAAACCTGTACCAAACCATTTGCAGCGACGCTTTCACGACATGATGAGTTTTCTAGCTCCATGCATAACCTTTTTTTTAGTGGTTTTAAATGACACCACTAGAAGAATAAAGTAGTTCTGTTATTCTAATCTCGTAGACCGATGGAGCAGTCCGTAGAATTATTGATCAGAAGTTTTATTTCAAGGACAAGTCCAGGAAATCTGAAGTGATATCAGTTATTTAAGTTCTGACATGAAGCTCGAAATTGGTGCCAGGTGAGAAAATATATCGCTTACCCAGTACCCAGGAGAAAATGTATCGCTTACCCAGTACCCATGAGAAAATGTATCGCTTACCCAGTACCCAGGAGAAAATGTATCGCTTACCCAGTACCCAGGAGAAAATGTATCGCTTTCCCAGTACCCAGGAGAAAATATATCGCTTACCCAGTACCCAGGAGAAAATGTATCGCTTACCCAGTACCCAGGAGAAAATATATCGCTTACCCAGTACCCAGGAGAAAATGTATCGCTTTCCCAGTACCCAGGAGAAAATATATCGCTTACCCAGTACCCAGGAGAAAATGTATCGCTTACCCAGTACCCATGAGAAAATGTATCGCTTACCCAGTACCCAGGAGAAAATGTATCGCTTTCCCAGTACCCAGGAGAAAATGTATCGCTTACCCAGTACCCAGGAGAAAATGTATCGCTTACCCAGTACCCAGGAGAAAATGGTGATACCGGCCACAAACTATTTATGATGATTAATAAACCCAAGCGGAACATCATTGCTTAAGTCGATCTACCAACCAAAGTTAACCTCAAACATACGGTCAAAGGACACGTTGTAAAACAGTTACATGTCTCACAGGAGACGTTGTAAAACAGTTACATGTCTCATAGGACACGTAACAAACAGTTACATGTCTCACAGGACACGGAACAAACAGTTACATGTCTCACAGGACACGGAAAAAACAGTTAAATGTCTCACAGGACACGGAACAAACAGTTACATGTCTCACAGGACACGGAACAAACTGTTACATGTCTCACAGGACACGGAACAAACTGTTACATGTCTCACAGGACACGGAACAAACAGTTACATGTCTCACAGGACACGGAACAAACAGTTACATGTCTCACAGGACACGGAACAAACTGTTACATGTCTCACAGGACACGGAACAAACTGTTACATCTCTCACAGGACACGGAACAAACAGTTACATGTCTCACAGGACACGGAACAAACAATGGAAAATATTTTCACAAGATTACAACGAAGAGATCGATAGAAAGAAAGAAAGTAGAACACGGGAAACTTTGAATGACAAATGTAAAACTGAGTGGGGTGTGAGACAGGCGACAGTGGAGGAACAGCTTATCGTCTTCTTCTTCTTCTTCTTCTTCTTCTTCTTCTTCTGCGTTCCTTATTAATCTCCATCTACCAAGCCCTAATCAGGGAGATGGGAATGCGAGGTGGCACTAGCTTACACCTTGACTGCGATATCTGCACTTTTCGGACGGGCACCTCTGTCTTCGGAAGCAGGCATTTTATGAGTATCAGGTAGCCTTCTCTCTTCGATCCCTTCTCCTTAGCCAGTCCGCTCTGTTGCAGTCTGTACCGGGTTAGCCTTCTCTCTTCGATCCCTTCTCCTTAGCCAGTCCGCTCTGTTGCAGTCTGTACCGGGTTAGCCTTCCCTCTTCGATCCCTTCTCCTTAGCCAGTCCGCTCTGTTGAAGTCTGTAACGGGTTAGCCTTCCCTCTTCGATCCCTTCTCTTTAGCCAGTCCGCTCTGTTGCAGTCTGTACCGGGTTACCCTTCCCTCTTCGATCCTTTCTCTTTAGCCAGTCCGCTCTGTTGCAGTCTGTACCGGGTTAGCCTTCCCTCTTCGATTTGTTCTCCTTAGCCAGTCCGCTCTGTTGCAGTCTGTACCGGGTTAGCCTTCCCTCTTCGATTTGTTCTCCTTAGCCAGTCCGCTCTGTTGCAGTCTGTACCGGGTTAGCCTTCCCTCTTTGATCCCGTCTCTTTAGCCAGTCCGCTCTGTTGCAGTCTGTACCGGGTTAGCCTTCCCTCTTCGATTTGTTCTCCTTAGCCAGTCCGCTCTGTTGCAGTCTGTACCGGGTTAGCCTTCCCTCTTTGATCCCTTCTCCTTAGCCAGTCCGCTCTGTTGCAGTCTGTACCGGGTTAGTCTTCCCTCTTCGATCCCTTCTCTTTAGCCAGTCCGCTCTGTTGCAGTCTGTACCAGGTTAGCCTTCCCTCTTCGATTCCTTCTCCTTAGCCAGTCCGCTCTGTTGCAGTCTGTACCAGGTTAGCCTTCCCTCTTCGATCCCTTCTCTTTAGCCAGTCCGCTCTGTTGCAGTCTGTACCGGGTTAGCCTTCCCTCTTCGATCCCTTCTCCTTAGCCAGTCTGCTCTGTTGCAGTCTGTACCGGGTAAGCCTTCCCTCTTCGATTCCTTCTCTTTAGCCAGTCCGCTCTGTTGCAGTCTGTACCGGGTTAGCCTTCCTCTTCGATCCGTTCTCCTTAGCCAGTCCGCTCTGTTGCAGTCTGTACCGGGTTAGCATTCCCTCTTCGATCCCTTCTCCTTAGCCAGTCCGCTCTGTTGAAGTCTGTAACGGGTTAGCCTTCCCTCTTCGATCCCTTCTCTTTAGCCAGTCCGCTCTGTTGCAGTCTGTACCGGGTTACCCTTCCCTCTTCGATCCCTTCTCTTTAGCCAGTCCGCTCTGTTGCAGTCTGTACCGGGTTAGCCTTCCCTCTTCGATTTGTTCTCCTTAGCCAGTCCGCTCTGTTGCAGTCTGTACCGGGTTACCCTTCCCTCTTCGATCCCTTCTCTTTAGCCAGTCCGCTCTGTTGCAGTCTGTACCGGGTTAGCCTTCCCTCTTCGATTTGTTCTCCTTAGCCAGTCCGCTCTGTTGCAGTCTGTACCGGGTTAGCCTTCCCTCTTTGATCCCTTCTCCTTAGCCAGTCCGCTCTGTTGCAGTCTGTACCGGGTTAGCCTTCCCTCTTCGATCCCTTCTCTTTAGCCAGTCCGCTCTGTTGCAGTCTGTACCAGGTTAGCCTTCCCTCTTCGATTCCTTCTCCTTAGCCAGTCCGCTCTGTTGCAGTCTGTACCAGGTTAGCCTTCCCTCTTCGATCCCTTCTCTTTAGCCAGTCCGCTCTGTTGCAGTCTGTACCGGGTTAGCCTTCCCTCTTCGATCCCTTCTCCTTAGCCAGTCCGCTCTGTTGCAGTCTGTACCGGGTAAGCCTTCCCTCTTCGATTCCTTCTCTTTAGCCAGTCCGCTCTGTTGCAGTCTGTACCGGGTTAGCCTTCCTCTTCGATCCGTTCTCCTTAGCCAGTCCGCTCTGTTGCAGTCTGTACCGGGTTAGCATTCCCTCTTCGTTCCCTGCTCCTTAGCCAGTCTGCTCTGTTGCAGTCTGTTATCCAGGTTTACCGCATGAAGGTGTGTTAGGGTCTTGACAGCTCTGGTTCACTGACCCTCTTTAGTATCATAACACCTTTCTATCTCTAGTATCATAACACCTTTCTATCTCTAGTATCAGAACACCTTTCTATCTCTAATATCAGAAGACATCTCTAGTATCAGAACACCTTTCTATCTCTAGTATCAGAACACCTTTCTATCTCTAATATCAGAGGACATCTCTAGTATCAGAACACCTTTCTATCTCTAGTATCAGAACACCTTTCTATCTCTCGTATCAGAACACCTTTCTATCTTCAGTATCAGAACATCTTTCTATCTCTAGTATCATAATACCTTTCTATCTCTAGTATCAGAACACCTTTCTATCTCCAGTATCAGAACACCTTTCTATCTCTAGTATCATAACACCTTTCTATATCTAGTATCATAACACCTTTCTATCTCTTGTATCAGAACACCTTTCTATCTTCAGTATCAGAACATCTTTCTATCTCTAGTATCATAATACCTTTCCATCTCTAGTATCAGAACACCTTTCTATCTCCAGTATCAGAACACCTTTCTATCTCTAGTATCATAACACCTTTCTATATCTAGTATCATAACACCTTTCTATCTCTAGTATCATAACACCTTTCTATCTCTAGTATCATAACACATTTCTATCTCTAGTATCATAACACCTTTCTATCTCTAGTATCATAATACCTTTCTATCTCTAGTATCAGAACACATCTATAGTATCAGAACACCTTTCTATCTCTAGTATCAGAACACCTTTCTATCTCAAGTATCAGAACACCTTTATATCTCTAGTATCAGAACACCTTTCTATCTAGTATCAGAACACCTTTCTATCCCTAGTATCAGAACACCTTTCTGTCTCTAGTATGAGAACACATCTCTAGTATCAGAACACCTTTCTATCCCTAGTATCAGAAAACATCTCTAATTTAAGAACACCTTCCTATCTCTAGTATCAGAAGACATCTCTAGTATCAGAACACCTTTCTATCTCTAGTATCAGAACACATCTCTAGTATCAGAACACCTTTCTATCTCTAGTATCAGAACACATCTCTAGTATCAGAACACCTTTCCACCTCTAGTATCAGAACACATCTCTAGTTTCAGAACACCTTCCTATCTCTAGTATCAGAACACATCTCTAGTTTCAGAACAGTTTTCTATCTCTAGTATCAGAACACCTTTTTATCTCTTGTATCAGAACACATCTCTAGTTTTAGAACACGTTTCTAACTCTAGTATCAGAACACATCTCTATTTTCAGAACACCTTCCTATCTCTAGTATCAGAACACCTTTCTATCTCTTGTATCGATTGAGATCCATTTTTTGTATCTTGTATCATCTCTCCCTTTTAGGCCCTATGCCGCCCATCTCGTGCTGTCATTGACAGACACACATTTGTAAAATTTAGCAAATCTATTCAGTAGTGCCTTCCAGTGCTCAATTTTATCATTGACAACATCTTGACACTCCCAATGAAGCTCCAGAACAATCTGATTAAACACTAATGTGATAGACATATATAGAACATAATCTAGATATCATTTGGGCCTGCCTGGACAGCGCAGAATCGTGTCCTCGTAGCGGACAAATTCCTCTTACAGTTAATGTCCACAAGATTAGGCTCCGTGCTAGCCGAAGGTTTGCGACCGACAGGAAAGCCTTGCCCTCGGTTAATGCCGTGGAAATTGCCAGATTTTTGTCTCGTCCAGCCAAATGTGATAAGGTTCGGCAAAATAACTTGGCCAATATTTTTGCCTGCCGGAAACTCTGGCAGAAATTCAATCAATTCATGTTTCAGAGGCTGGTTGGCGTTATTGACTGAGCAATGACCTATATAAAACAGTTTGAGGATTGACGATAAAGTAGATAATCGGGTAGAGAACATCATTTGTATCGGGGTACAGATAACGGACATGTGACAGGAGGGAAGGAAGGAACAACGAAGGGAGGGAGAGAGGGAACAATGAAGTGAGGGAGAGACGAAGGGAGGGAACGAACAACTAAGGGAGGGAGGGAAGGAACAATGATAGGGAGGGAGGAACAATGACGGGAGGGAGGGAACAATGAAGGGAGGGAGAGAGGTAACAATGAAGTGAGGGAGGGACGAAGGGAGGGAACGAACAACTAAGATAGGGAGGGAAGGAACAATGGAGGGAGGGAGGAACAATGATGGAAGGGTGGAAACAATGAAGGAATTGAGGGAGGGAAGGAACAATGAACGAAGGGAGGGAACAATGAAGAGAGGGAAGGAATAATTAAGGGATGGAGGGAGGGAACAATGAAGGAGTGAACGAACAATGAAGGAGGGAGGGAACAATGAAGGAATGGAGGGAGGGAACAATGAAGGAGGGATCAAACAATGAAGAGAGGGAGGGAATAATGAAGGGAGGGAGTGAACGAAGAACGAAGGGAGGGAACGAAGAACGAAGGGAGGGAACGAACAAAGAAGGGAGGAACCGAACAACGAAGTGAGGGAACGAACAAAGAAGGGAGGGAACGAACAACGAAGGAAGGGAACGAACAACGAAGGGAGGGAACGAACAACGAAGGGAGGGAACGAACAACGAAGGGAGGGAACGAACAAAGAAGGGAGGGAACGAACAACGAAGGGAGGGAACGAACAAAGAAGGGAGGGAACGAACAACGAAGGGAGGGAACGAACAAAGAAGGGAGGGAACGAAGAACGAAGGGAGGGAACTAACAACGAAGGGAGGGAACGAACAAAGAAGAAGATTGGTAATCATATTTATTTTTAAATATATTGAAGATGAAAACTACATGAGACACGGAGAGAGAGAGAGACAGATATTAGGACATGTTTTAATCCATAAATTGACACGCGAAAGCGACAGAAGCTATGGTTATAAACTGGCCCCTTTAGCAAGCTACAGTTTGTTGGCGAAAATTTCCGCAACTTTATATTTCTCTATGGTAATTGACTTTCAAACCGTGTAACTTTTCTGTTTGTTGATCAATAAATATGATTTTCTCGTGTGTAAAGACACAATTGAATAAAGAACTTGTTGGTGTTACTGTTTTTGTTGTGTGTTTGTTAGTTTCTGAGATACAAAAAAAGATGAAAGTGAAAATTTATTGAAAAACCAAAAAATAAATTTGGACTCGACCGCTAGGCCCAGTCGCTTCGATATAAATCCATGTAAACTACAACAATGTATCGATACTATTTTTATAATATCGACACAGCTGTTAGTTTTCAATTCAAATGTAGTTATTACATCTAAACAAACAAAATAAACTAAATCTACCCGATAAAGGTCTTTCCTAACAACCTACTTCACCTTTCGCAAACAGTCGGCTTGCTCCAATCGAGGTAATAAGAAGATAGATCGTTCAAAATCCATTTGTAATCTAGCATACGATACTTTTACATTTGTAATCTAGCATACGATACTTTTACATTTGTAATCTAGCATACGATACTTTTACATTTGTAATCTAGCATACGATACTTTTACATTTGTAATCTAGCATACGATACTTTTACATTTGTAATCTAGCATACGATACTTTTACATTTGTAATCTAGCATACGATACTTTTACATTTGTAATCTAGCATTCGATACTTTTACATTTGTAATCTAGCATACGATACTTTTACCGGCAAATAAAACCTTTGTATATGGACGTGGCGTATTCAGCATGTTTAAAAAAATAATTTTCTTTTCAATTTCTAATTTATAGGTCGAGGGAACTCTCTGATCCAAGTGTGTTGCAAATGGATAATTTTGAGTGATTTTAGCAACATCATTATGAGAGAGAGAAACTAACATATTTAGCATCACTTTCGCTGCTTCACAAAGAACGATTCTCTTTCTTTCTTTCTTTCCGCGTATCCTGTAATGCCTTTCAGGATCAGGTTATAAAGAGATCTCTTGAACGGGGGCGACTGTGTGCCTCATGCACATTGGCATTCAAGGCCCCAGATGTTTCTGTAAGCCACCTTTTTTCTTGGTCTGCCTTTGGCATTGAACCCGTTGCATCCAAATAGCATTGCTTGTTGAGCGGGGCTGGGAGGGGAGGAGTGATGTGTGGTGGTAGGCTTGTTACGTGGCCATACCATTTTAGTTGCTGTCTTATGATGTAGTCCAATACTGGTGTTGTTCCCATCAGTCTCCTGATGTCACCTAATCATGTCTCTCCTTGTTTCACTCAATATCTGTTCAGACTTTCATTTCTGTTGTTACGATGTAGCGTTGTTCATTTGACGTTTTGTGTCCAGTTTTGACATTTGACGTTAGTGTCCAGTTTTGACATTTGACGTTAGTGTCCAGTTTTGACATTTGACGTTTTGTGTCCAGTTTTGACATTTGACGTTAGTGTCCAGTTTTGACATTTGACGTTAGTGTCCAGTTTTGACATTTGAAGTTAGTGTCCAGTTTTGACATTTGACGTTTTGTGTCCAGTTTTGACATTTGACGTTAGTGTCCAGTTTTGACATTGGTAGCAAAGTGTCGGGACGCAAATCGTGGTGTATAAAGCTGTTTTGGTAGTTGTTGTCACGTGCTTGCAATTAAGTATTGGAGTTAATTGTCCAATGATCTGATTTGCCTTATCGCATCTTTGTTGGATTTCCGCTGTAATTCTCCCGTGTGCTGGTAACGGGCTCCCTAAGTATGTGATTTCTCAATTTCAACAAAGAACTATTTATCTCCCCTACCCAAAGAATAATTTTTCTCTCTACCTATAAAGGTATTTATCTCCGTTACCAAAGAATAATTTTCTCTCTACCTATAAAGTTATGTATCTCCGTTACCCAAACAATAATTTATCCTACCCGCATAAAATACAGTTTCTCTTTCATTAACACAGAACAGATAATGCTTCCTTAAAATGTAATAATCTCTCTTTTCTTAAAAAAGGACTTTCTTTGTCCCATTCAATAAGAACACGCTATCTGTCTTTCGAAAAAGAACAATTACTCTCCCTTTCAGAAACAACAATTAATCTCCACTCGTAATAAAGAAAAACATCTCTTCTCTTTCAATGACAAAGAATCATTTTTCTGCACTTCACAAAGAACAGTGCCTAACGTCCAGGCATCGAAGAAAAGGAAAATTGACCGAGACAGTCCTGAGGCAGTTACTTTCTTGCGCAACATTATCAAACCTGGCCTTTATAACTCGCTTGTGAATGTCAGAGGATGAATCTAATAGTGCAAACCACAAAATTGTCTCTCAAGTGCCGACAACAGTTGGCATTGTCATAGCAAACCCGAAGAAAAAGGCGAACGGGATGGCACAGCTTACATGACATGAAACCTATACTTGAACAGATGAAGCACGTCAATGCCCGCAGCTTCAATTTTGCAGCCATGGTCAATCTGATACGGAAAGGATTCGAACCAGTAACTTAATTATCAATGGTAACTTGAGATGGTCTGCCGGGGTAAGTGTGTATGACAAGGACAAGAACAGCACCACTGCCTCACAGAGAGCATGTCGTAAGAGGCGACTGACTGTGTGACATGGCATAACACCGGCCATGGTTAGGTGGTTTGTTTAGAGCAGCATAGATGGCGCCTAACAGACTGTGGGTCAACTTTGCTTTAGTATTTGAGTCTATTTAGATGAACTCGCACATCGTATAACCACCCAACGCAGCAGAGTATTAAGCTGCTCGAGCCTAGTCCGCTAAGCAGGAAATCCTTCTCCCGGATATATCCAGCTCATACCAGAGCTGGGACCTGCACAGAGGCATCTGCATCTATAGAAGTACAGGTCGACTAAGTGGGGCCTGAACAGAGGCATCTGCCCCTATAGAAGTACAGGTCGACTACGAACTAAGAACTTGATAGGGACGTTGTGGAGAAACCTGGCTTCCATGCGAGTTGTCGCGGCTATTGGGAGAGGAGGAGGCCTGCCCGTCCAGGTAAGATGTCGCGGCTGTTGGGAGAGGAAGAGACCTGCCCGTCCAGGTAAGCTGTCGCGGCTGTTGGGGGAGGAAGAGACCTGCCCGTCCAGGTAAGCTGTCGTGGCTGTTTGTAGAAAGAAGATCCAAACAATAATCGCACAAGAAACAGACTCAGCCACAAACTACTCAAGGGGCAGTACCTCTTCCTCTGGCAAGGAAGACTAACGTCTGGTCAGGCATGTTAGTCAGGGTCAGACATGTTAGTCAGGGTCAGGCATGTTAATCAGGGTCAGGCAAAACAAACTGATCAGACATGTTAGTCAGGGAAAACATACTGATCAGACATGTTAGTCAGGGTCAGGCAAAACATACTGATCAGACATGTTAGTCAGGGTCAGGCAAAACATAATGATCAGACTTGTTAGTCAGGGTCAGGAAAAACATACTGGTCAGACATGTTAGTCAGGGTCAGGCAAAACATACTGGTCAGACATGTTAGTCAGGGTCTGGCAAAACATGCTGGTAAGACATGTTAGTCAGGGTCAGGTAAAACATGCTGGACAGAGATGTTAGTCAGGGTCAGGTAAAACATGCTGGTCAGACATGTTAGTCAGGGTCTGGCACAACATACTGGACAAGACCCTTACCTTGGCTTCCTTTTAGCCCTTCCTTGAAACGGGCTGTTTTCATGACAGCCTTGATAAGCAAGATGGGGGATCGAAGTGATAACCGTGGTAGTAAATGACACGCAGATGACGCCAAACATAGCACAACCGCCTAGAGGACCCCGGTTCACCTTCATCAGCATGCTCGGCATGTTAGGAAAGCTATAACAATCCACAACTTAACGTCCTTATTAGGGCGCACAAGAGAGTAATCTAATTCATTGTGAGAATTCAACAACAGCGTCTTTTTCTGGTTCATGATGGTAGGGCGGTAGGGCAGTGGGGCAGTAGGGCAGTGGGGCAGTTGGGGCAGTGGGTCAGTAGGGCAGTTGGGGCAGTTGGACAGTTGGGGCAGTGCATCTAACTCGATTAAGGGTGTATTTGTCCCGGCGTTACAAACAGTGGATATACAACAGCTATGATCCAGACTCAAGCATCCACGCAATGACGGCAGCAATGAGGAAGTCAGGCGAGACCAGTTAGCGTCTTTCTGTCACATGTTCTCAATAAGACAACTGGAAAGCATGGTCTGATAGTAGAGTGCCTGTTTAAGGGAAGAATAGGAGGAGGAGGCTAACCTCTGCGCAGGCAAAACATACTGACCAGAAATGTAAGTCAGGGTCAGGCAGAGTCAGGCATGTTAGTCAGGGTCAGGCAGAACATACTGATCAGACATGTTAGTCAGGGTCAAGCAAAACATACTTGTCAGACATGTTAGTCAGGGTCAAGCAGAACATACTGATCAGACATGTTAGTCAGGGTCAGGCAGGGTCAGGCATGTTAGTCAGGGTCAGGCAGTGTCAGGCATGTTGGTCAGGGTCAGGCAGAACATACTGATCAGATATGTTAGTCAGGGTCAGACATGTTAGTCAGGGTCAGACATGTTAGTCAGGGTCAGGCATGCTAGTCAAGGTCAGGCAGAACATACTGATCAGACATATTAGTCAGGGTCAGACAAAACATACTGATCAGACATGTTAGTCAGGGTCAGACATGTTAGTCAGGGTCAGGCATGCTAGTCAAGGTCAGACATGTTAGTCATGGTCAGACATGTTAGTCAGGGTCAGGCAGAGTCAGGCATGTTAGTCAGGGTCAGACAGAACATACTGATCAGACATGTTAGTCAAGGTCAGACATGTTAGTCAGGGTAAGACATGTTAGTCAGGGTCAGACATGTTAGTCAGGGTCAGTCATGTTAGTCAGGGTCAGGCATGTCAGTCAGGGTCTGACATGTTAGTCAGGGTCAGACATGTTAGTCAGGGTCAGACATGTTAGTCAGGGTCAGACATGTTAGTCAGGGTCAGACATGTTAGTCAGGGTGAGACATGTTAGTCAGGGTCAGGCATGTTAGTCAGGGTCAGACACGTTAGTCAAGGTCATGCATGTTAGTCAGGGTCAGACATGTTAGTCAAGGTCAGACATGTTAGTCATGGTCAGACATGTTAGTCAGGGTCAGGCGTGTTAGTCAGGGTCAGACATGTTAGTCAGGGTCAGACATGTTAGTAAGGGTCAGATATGTTAGTCAGGGTCAGGCAGGTTCAGACATGTTAGTCAGGGTCAGACGTGTTAGTCAGGGTCAGACATGTTAGTCAGGGTCAGACATGTTAGTCAGAATCAGACATGTTAGTCAGGGTCAGGCAGGGTCAGACATGTTAGTCAAGGTCAGTGCTGATTATGAATAGTCAGTGAGCCCTCATTAGAACGAAACACCATTTAAGTAGAGCTGATCAGTCAATCACCTGAGCATGACCTAAGAGTAACAATAAGCATCCTCCAACACAGCATAGGTCCTATCAGAACTTGGGAAGTCCCAGGTATCACAAGACAAATTGTGATTTCATATTGATAAAACAGAAAGAAAAAAAGTCATATAACAGACTCCAGTCATGCATAACGTCTGGATATATCCTAATTATCAGCCAATAGTAATAATAACAAAAACAACAACAAAACAACAATAACAGCAACAAAAATATCGCAAATAGATATTCTGAGAAAATTCAAGTATAGTGAGGAACATTATGGATCTAGCAACACGAAAAAACAAAATATTGAACAAATAGGTAAAGAAGAATCGTGGAGAACATGGGGAGATCAAATGATCTCCATATAAAAAAATTACCGAAGAAATGTTTCTAAATGAAAGTATGAAAGACTGAGACTAAAAGATGACAGCTTCAATCCTAGTGTAATCATTAACGACAAGAATCGATTCCTCTCTCCCTAACCCGTCCCTCCCTAATCTTTAAACAGCATGTAAAGGAAAGAGTGATGGTACTAGTACTTCTAAACACTGAGCAACCCACCTTCTAAAGACTAAACAAACTACCAGTCAATCAGTCATTTTCCCAAGAAACAAGGATCATTTGGAACCTCAAACATCGATCCAAGAAATACAGATTTAGAAAGAACCGCCCTATAAGTTAGTCATAAGCTATGTACGGCACGACGACGGACGTGATTCAATTTTGTGGGAAGACATGACAGAAGTAGCTAATGAAAATCTTCACAACAGCAGGGGAAAGAAAGAAAGAACAATTGGCTACCTGCTACAATAGTACCAATCTGGAAGAATGAAGGCAGCAAAATCAAAATGATACACACAAGAGCATATCGTTACTAAGTTACACAGGAAAATGTTGCCGAAATACCTCAGCAAATAATATATCCAATTGTGGATTCTCAGCTGAGCAAAGAATATATCCAATTGTGGATTCTCAGCTGAGCAAAGAATATATCCAATTGTGGATTCTCAGCTGAACAAAGAAAAAATCAAATTGTGGATTCTCAGCTGAGCAAAGAATATATCCAATTGTGGATTCTCAGCTGAGCAAAGAATATATCCAATTGTGGATTCTCAGCTGAGCAAAGAATATATCCAATTGTGGACTCTCAGCTGAGCACAGAATATATCCAATTGTGGATTCTCAACTGAGCAAAGAATATATCCAATTGTGGATTCTCTGCTGAGTAAAGAATATATCCAATTGTGGATTCTCAGCTGAGCAAAGAATATATCCAATTGTGGGTTCTCTGCTGAGCAAAGAATATATCCAATTGTGGATTCTCAGCTGAGCAAAGAATATATCCAAATGTGGATTTTCAGCGGAGTAAAGAATATATCCAATTGTGGATTCTCAGCTGAGCAAAGAATATATCCAATTGTGGATTCTCAGCTGAGCAAAGAATATATCCAATTGTGGATTCTCAGCTGAGCAAAGAATATATCCAATTGTGGATTCTCTTCTGAGCAAAGAATATATCCAATTGTGGATTCTCAGCTGAGCAGAGAATATATCCAATTGTGGATTCTCTTCTTAGCAAAGAATATATCCAATTGTGGATTCTCTTCTGAGCAAAGAATATATCCAATTGTGGATTCTCAGCTGAGCAAAGAATACATATAATTGTGGATTCTTTTCTGAGCAAAGAATATATCCAATTGTGGATTCTCAGCTGAGCAAAGAATATATCCAATTGTGGATTCTCTTCTGAGCAAAGAATATATCCAATTGTGGATTCTCAGCTTAGCAAAGAATATATCCAATTGTTTATTCTCTTCTGAGCAAAGAATATATCCAATTGTGGATTCTCTTCTTAGCAAAGAATATATCCAATTGTGGATTCTCAGCTGAGCAAAGAATATATCCAATTGAATTTTCTCTTCTGAGCAAAGAATATATCCAATTGTGGATTCTCAGCTGAGCAAAGAATATATCCAATTGTGGATTCTCAGCTGAGCAAAGAATATATCCAATTGAATTTTCTCTTCTGAGCAAAGAATATATCCAATTGTGGATTCTCAGCTGAGCAAAGAATATATCCAATTGTTTATTCTCTTCTGAGCAAAGAATATATCCAATTGTGGATTCTCTTCTTAGCAAAGAATATATCCAATTGTGGATTCTCTTCTGAGCAAAGAATATATCCAATTGTGGATTCTCTTTTGAGCAAAGAATATGTCAAATTGTGGATCCATAGCTTAGCCAAGTATTTGTCCTATTTCAGGTTCCCAGATGAGCACAATTCAAATTGGATTCTGCCAGATGATGGGACTGGCACCTGGTTCACCCTAAGAGAGTTGAGCTATTAGAACAGTAGATTATAACAAACATTTCAACATTGCATTTATTGATCATGAAAAAGCTTTTCACAGAATGTACATGAAGAAACTCTGTATTAGGGGACATCGAGACACAAAGGACAGCTTGTAGATAATGTGAGGGCATGTACAATACGGATGATTATGTGATGATAACAACTGATGAGACAATATACGCTTCTGAAATAACGACAAGAGTAGGACAGGGGTAGGACAGGGGTAGGACAGGGGTAGGACAGGGGTAGGACAGGGGTAGGACAGGGGTAGGACAGGGGTAGGACAAGGGTAGGACAGGGGTAGGACAGGGGTAGGACAGGGGTAGGACAGGGGTAGGACAGGGGTAGGACAGGGGTAGGACAGGGGTAGGACAAGGGTAGGACAAGGGTAGGACAGGGGTAGGACAGGGGTAGGACAGGGGTAGGACAGGGGTAGGACAGGGGTAGGACAGGGGTAGGACAGGGGTAGGACAAGGGTAGGACAAGGGTAGGACAGGGGTAGGACAGGGGTAGGACAGGGGTAGGACAGGGGTAGGACAGGGGTAGGACAGGGGTAGGACAAGGGTAGGACAGGGGTAGGACAGGGGTAGGACAGGGGTAGGACAGGGGTAGGACAGGGCTAGGACAGGGGTAGGACAAGGGGTAGGACAAGGGTAGGACAGGGGTAGGACAGGGGTAGGACAGGGGTAGGACAGGGGTAGGACAGGGGTAGGACAGGGGTAGGACATGAATGTGTTTTACTATTGCTGTTCAACATTTTCATTGAAAAAATAACAAAAGGCGAGACCATTGAAACTCAATAATACAATCTAATTCAAAAGACAAACTATTTTTTGCAGATGCCCAAAGGATGAAGGTGGACTCGTTTGAATCTGCTTGTCTCTGTGAGGATAAGCAGAACAGCAGGCCCACTAAGCATACATGTGAACAACATCCAACATGTGAACAACATCCAACATGTGAACAACATCGAACATGTGAACAACATCCAACATGTGAACAACATCCAACATGTGAACAACATCCAACATGTGAACAACATCCAACATGTGAACAACATCCAACATGTGAACAACATCCAACATGTGAACAACATCCAACATGTGAACAACATCCAACATGTGAACAACATCCAACATGTGAACAACATCCAACATGTGAACAACATCCAACATGTGAACAACATCCAACATGTGAACAACATCCAACATGTGAACAACATCCAACATGTGAACAACATCCAACATGTGAACAACATCCAACATGTGAACAACATCCAACATGTGAACAACATCCAACATGTGAACAACATCCAACATGTGAACAACATCCAACATGTGAACAACATCCAACATGTGAACAACATCCAACATGTGAACAACATCCAACATGTGAACAACATCCAACATGTGAACAACATCCAACATGTGAACAATATCCAACATGTGAACAACATCCAACATGTGAACAACATCCAACATGTGAACAACATCCAACATGTGAACAACATCCAACATGTGAACAACATCCAACATGGGAACAGCATCCAACTGAGGCTGGTCCTAATCTTTGGGCAGTAATCTCACAGAAGCTGGGAGACATAACAAAGAAATTGAAATTGGATGTCAGAAGGCCTCTTTCGTGACGTATCAAATGTCACTGCTACTTGAATAGCCGAACTTCAGTTTGACAACAAAGCAACTGATAAACAGTATCTTTATACCATGTCGTGCAAATAATTTGAAAGTTGCCCTATATCTAGGGCACAGGAGAGGAACTTTTCAAATATCTAAGAGACATCATTGGTACCACCAGCAGAGATGACACGAGAACAATAGAACAATACAGGTATGGTGGGAACTACTTCTTAAGGTGAATACATTTCAAGACAGAATAAGCGGTGATTCGGTCATCCGAGGAGAATTGAGCATAATCAACTACTGGAGCAAGGATACAATGCAAGAAGATCTGGTTACAAGACACGAGGAAACGCGTGTGGCAAATGGATAGATGTAAAAAAACCGATCCCATCACGCCACGCGGCACATAGGAAATATGGTGTTAGGCCCTTATTATTTTGTAGTCCACGGCACTTAGTGGATGATGTGGTCAGCGTCACGCCGGCCACCTTTACTTCCGGGCTGAACCGGTACCCATTTAAGGCTGGGTCGACCCGGGCGCCGTTGCGGTCTGAAAAACCATTTCCGCCTCAACTAGGGAATGAACCCAGGACCTTTCAGATGCGAAGCCAGAGCGCTAACTACTGCGCTACGCGGCTCCCTAAATGGATAGATGACAAAAGGAAAATTATATAACACGAGCTTATAAAAAGCGACACGGTGCACTTGGCCTAAGAAGGGCAACTGAAGTGCACAGTCATATTTTAATAATAAAATGTCTCCTACAAATTGGGCACTGACCTACATGCCTACCTACCAGGTGTGTGACCACAAATCCGAGCCAGATCTAAGAGAATCAACCTTCATTTGGTGAATCACAAGATGTCGAGGAGTCCCTAAGGACCACTCGTTGAACGTTAACGTACCAACACATCAAAGTGTGATAATTGTCGGTTGGGAAACCCTGTTCAAATATTTGTGAACTGTCTCCCCCCTCCCCCCTTTCCATGTCATCTGACTTCCATCACCTGCTCCATTTGCACCATAGAGTGCTATCAGCTGTTTCAGTGCTCCCCATAGAGTGCTCTCAGCTGTTTCAGTGCTCTTCTTGTAACATGGAGTTTTTAGCTGTTCCAGTGCTCCACATTGAGTACTCAGCTGTTCTAGTGCTCCCCATAGAGTCCTTAGCTGTTCCACTGCTTCCCTTAGCGTGTTCGGCTGTTCCACCGCTCCAATAGAGTGCTTAGCTGTCCTAGTGCTCACTTAGAGTGCTCAGCTATTCCTGTTTATATATTCTTGCTGATGTATTCCACTGCATGAAATAGCAAACCCTATTTTTCGACTTTGCGGCATTCCTTGCAGGTTACAGTCTTGTTATTATTGTCTTCTCTGTTTGGATCCGGTAACACAGACGCTAGATATTATCAATATCTTCAATTTTCCAGACCTTATCAATTTCCAAAATGTCATCAATATTAAATTTGCTATTAATATCCCAAATGTTATAAATTCCCCGCAAATGTTATCAATCTCCCAAATGTTTTCAGTTTGCCAGATGTTATTAATACAGACGAAGCAATCAATCTTCTATTTATTAAACTCCGCATGAGCCATGTAAATCAGAGCTTCAAATACAACTATTGATCGAAATCCCCCTTGGCACTCCTGGCTGAAAGTTAATGAGTTTCCTAGACTCACGAGACTCCTATAGAGGACCCATCCCAGTGTTGTGTTGCATATACCCATTACAGTTATTCAATGTACGCTGGTATATGTACACTAAGATCATCAAATGAAAAAGGAAAAGTGATCTTACAGCAGATAATGTGGTCTGGGATGAAGTGTTATAAACATGTTAATGCGTGGTTTCAGGGCTGGTCATGAATGGTGACACATTTATTACCTGTTTGTCTTGGCTTCCCTAACAATAACAGTCAGGGTATCCATTTTAAACTGGGTATACTAGAAAGTTAAGATGTTGTTGTTTGCGAGTGCCCACAATGAGGATATTGCTCTTGTGTGCGACCTGAGATGGGGGTTAAGTGGTAGGTTGTAGTAGCTTTCCATACATCCTGAGCGTGCTGATGAAGGTAAACGGGGGTCCTCCAGGCGGTTGTGCTATGCTTAGCTTCATCTGTCGCTCACTACTACAGGGATCACGTCGATAACTCACCTCGTTAGCCAGGCTGCCATGAAAACAGCCCGTTTCCAGGGAGGGCGACAAGGAAGCCGAGGTGAGGGACTTGACCAGTATGTTTTGACTGACCCTGACTAACATGTCTGACCAGTATGTTGTGCCTAACCCTGACTAACATGTCTGACCAGTATGTTGTGCTTGACCCTGACTAACATGTCTGACCAGTATGTTTTGCCTGACCCTGACTAACATGTCTGACCAGTATGTTTTGCCTGACCCTGACTAACATGTCTGACCAGTATGTTTTGCCTGACCCTAACTAACATGTCTGACCAGTTTGTTTTGCCTGACCCTGTCTAACATGTCTGACCAGTATGTTTTGCCTGACCCTGACTAACATGTCTGACCAGTATGTTGTGCCTGACCCTGACTAACATGTCTGACCAGTATGTTTTGCCTGACCCTGACTAATATGGCTGACCAGTATGTTTTGCCTGACCCTGACTAACATGTCTGACCAGTACATTTGGCCTAACCAGACGATAGACTTCCTCCCTAGAAAGTTAAGATAAAAGTAGACATGTTGATGTGACAAGCTATTTAATGGTTTTTACTATTTTGGCATTTCCATTATGCGTTTTCGCCAATTAGGAGGTCCCTTACAGTCGTATCTTCGTATCCGTGGCCTGTGGCCCTCCCAGTCTTCTGTAACTGATGTTCACACAAATGAGTAAATGCTTCATTGGCTATGACCATTTCCCGCAGATTAACGCACATATTTCTTGCCGTTCGCCAATCTGTGCTTTAAGTTTTCCTTGGGACGAACATTGTTCACAACACATCTTTCCCTGGAACCACTAGAGATAATATTGTTCACAACAAATCTTTCCCTGGAACCACTAGAGATAACATTGTTCACAACAAATCTTTCCCTGGAACCACTAGAGATAATATTGTTCACAACAAATCTTTCCCTGGAACCACTAGAGATAACATTGTTCACAACAAATCTTTCCCTGGAACCACTCGAGATAACATTGTTCACAACAAATCTTTCCCTGGAACCACTCGAGATAACATTGTTCACAACAAATCTTTCCCTGGAACCACTAGAGATAACATTGACCTCTAATGTGTCGAATTTCGTCACTAAAAGTCACCTACTGCGGCACACAAAATGTACATAAATGTATCTGCAACGATATCTCAGTTAGTTGGGACGATGAGGCTAACGTCTGGTCAGACAAAACGCATTGATCAGACAATATTAGCCAGGGTCAGGAGAAATATACTGACCAAGACCCTCACCTGACCTACTCGTTGGTCATCCTGGAAACGGGCTGTTATCGAGGAAACAGTCTGGCTAACAAGGTGAGGTTCGACGTGATCCCCGTAGTAGTGAGCGACATGCAGATGAAGCCAAGCATAGCACAACCGCCTAGATGACCTCGGTCCACCTTCATCAGGACGTTCGAGGAAAGCTATTGCAAGCCACCACAACGTCCATTTTATAGGGCACAAAAGAGTACACATACTCGTTGTGGGCACTCAACAACAACAGCTACATATCTCAGTTGATGAAGTAGAAGATTTAGAGGTGGTTCGAATCCAGGGCATAGCTATATTTTTTTGTCTAAGCTGCATGATGAAACCTTTTCCATTTCGTTTAAAATTTTATTTTGAAAAGCATTATTGAAGACGGCAATAAAATTTCTCAATTTCAAAATTGAATATTTTACACAGCAATAATTTTTTGTACTTTTCGATGGAACATTCCATTCACTTTCACACAAAAATGGTTGACGTCACAGGGCACATGATATTGGTCCGTATCGGAGAGCTATTGCTAATGTTCAGATAGTACAGCGACACTTAAGGCTATATGCCAGAGCGAACATTATATTTCGACTGTTACTGTCAACGCTGAGGAGCGTGAATGGTTTTGATGACCGCCTGCCGACAAGGAGGGCAGCAGTTCGAATGTAGTTTTTCTGTTGGTGGTGAAATAAACTAACATAGGCAGCACACGACGTGGCAACAGCAGTGGCGAGCGGCCTGTAGTCCTCAGCCTTACTCGACTACCCCAGCAATAGGAAAAAGCAGGACAGTTTTTTCACTGTCAAGCCTAGAGTAAAATATTACTTACGAGGCGTGTTCAAATGAAACCGGACCAAAGTGCAGCAAGTGAAGATACGTACGATGCGCATGATGACGTCACTACTGAGGTCACCAGCTCATACCAACCGTCAAGTATGCAAAATATCATTATCCTCAGACTCATAGTTTTCTCGCCAGACCGCTGAAAGCATGGCGGATGCGATATGGAATCCGTCCAGCGAGCGGTGATTCGGTTTCTAACAGATGAAAGATGTCGACCAGTTGATCAGCGAGCGGTGATTCGGTTTCTAACAGATGAAGGATGTCGACCAGTTGAGATTTATGGAAGAATGCAGGCAGTGCATGTTGACAAAAGTTGTTGAAGACAACAGCAAAGAACTGGACAAAAATGTTTAAATAAAGACGTGATTTGACGCAACAATATGCGCCTGACCTGGTCTCGGATGATCTATCGTTAACTCACGTCCTTTAAACATCGTTGGCCAGTTCTTCAATGTTGTCTAGATACACTTTTGTCACCATACACTGCCTGTATTCTGCGATGAATGTCAACTGGTCGACATCCTTCAGCTGTTAGAAACCGAAACACAGCTCGCTGATCAACGCTGGACGGATTTCGTATCACACCGCCATGTTTTCAAAGGTCTGCTGAGGAAACTATGAGTCGAAGGATAATGACATTTTGTAAACTTGACGGTTGGTATGTGTTGTTTACATCAGAAGTGACGTTATCATGCGCATAATTACGTATGTTCACTTATTTCAGTTAGGTCCGGTTTCGTTTGAACACGCCTCGTATTTAATATCAACCCGGCAACTGACAAACTTTTCACTATCAATATCTCCCTTTCATCCATGTCCCTATCCAAGGTACCACAGATGGATAATACATTGTTTGAAATGAAATAAATGAGAAAAATCATTATAGGGAAAGTCTGGGTAGATTTAGAGATGATCGCCCAGTGCAAACTATTATAGGGAAAGTCTGGGTAGATTTAGAGATGATCGTACCGTGCAAACTACTATAAGGAAAGTCTGGGTAGATTTAGAGATGATCGCACCGTGCAAACTATTATAGGGAAAGTCTGGGTAGATTTAGAGATGATCGCACCGTGCAAACTATTATAGGGAAAGGAAGGGTAGATTTAGAGATGATCACACCGTGCAAACTATTATAGGGAAAGTCTGGGTAGATTTAGAGATGATCGCACCGTGCAAACTATTATAGGGAAAGTCTGGGTAGATTTAGAGATGTTCGTACCGTGCAAACTATTATAGGGAAAGTCTGGATAGATTTAGAGATGATCGTACCGTGCAAACTATTATAGGGAAAGTCTGGGTAGATTTAGAGATGATCGCCCAGTGCAAACTATTATAGGAAATGTCTGGGTAGATTTAGAGATGATCACACCGTGCAAACTATTATAGGGAAAGTCTGGGTAGATTTAGAGATGATCGCCCCGTGCAAACTATTATAGGGAAAGTCTGGGTAGATTTAGAGATGATCATACCGTGCAAACTATTATAGGGAAAGTCTGGGTAGATTTAGAGATGATTGCCATGTGCAAACTATTATAGGGAAAGGAGGGGTAGATTTAGAAATGATCGCACCGTGAAAACTATTATAGGGAAAGTCTGGGTAGATTTAGAGATGATCGCCCCGTGCAAACTATTATAGGGAAAGTCTGGGTAGATTTGGAGATTATCGCACCGTGCAAACTATTATAGGGAATATCTGGGTAGATTTAAAGATGATCGCCCCGTGCAAACTATTATAGGGAAAGTGTAGGTAGATTTAGAGATGATCGCACCGTGCAAACTATTATAGGAAAAGTCTGGGTAGATTTAGAGAGGATCGCCCCGTGCAAACTATTATAGGGAAAGTCTGGGTAGATTTAGAGATGATCGTACCGTGCAAACTATTATAGGGAAAGTCTGGGTAGATTTAGAGATGATCGCCCCGTGCAAACTATTATAGGGAAAGGAGGGGTAGATTTAGAGATGATCGGACCGTGCAAACTATTATAGGGAAAGTCTGGGTAGATTTAGAGATGATCGCACCGTGCAAACTATTATAGGGAAAGTCTAGGTAGATTTAGAGATGATCGCACCGTGCAAACTATTATAGGGAAAGTCTGGGTAGATTTAGAGATGATCGCACCGTGTAAACTATTATAGGGAAAGTCTGGGTAGATTTAGAGATGATCGACCCGTGCAAACTATTATAGGAAAAATCTGGGTAGATTTAGAGATGATCACACCGTGCAAACTATTATAGGGAAAGTCTGGGTAGATTTAGAGATGATCGTACCGTGCAAACTATTACAGGGAAAGTCTGGGTAGATTTAGAGATGATCGCCCCGTGCAAACTATTATTGGGAAAGGCAGGGTAGATTTAGAGATGATCGCACCGTGCAAACTATTATAGGGAAAGTCTTGGTAGATTTAGAGATGATCGTACCGTGCAAACTATTATAGGGAAAGTCTGGGTAGATTTAGAGATGATCGCCCCGTGCAAACTATTATAGGGAAAGTCTGGGTAGATTTAGAGATGATCGTACCGTGCAAACTATTATAGGGAAAGTCTGGGTAGATTTAGAGATGATCGCCCCGTGCAAACTATTATTGGGAAAGGCAGGGTAGATTTAGAGATGATCGCACCGTGCAAACTATTATAGGGAAAGTCTTGGTAGATTTAGAGATGATCGTACCGTGCAAACTATTATAGGGAAAGTCTGGGTAGATTTAGAGATGATCGCCCCGTGCAAACTATTATAGGGAAAGTCTGGGTAGATTTAGAGATAATCGCACCGTGCAAACTATTTCCGAAAGATTATTACTGTGATGGAACTATTTTATGTACCAAATACACGGTGAGACATACAATTCAACGATTCCTAACTATTTCAGCAACAATTTCGCAAATATAACAAGAAAGGGTAACAGGTCTCGAGGAATTTGTCGTGGCGGATGGAAGATAGACCACAATTCCGGCAAAGAGACGAGATCACAACATACTATGTAACACAGTTGGCACAAGAGACAAAATTGCAAACACCTCCCTCCCTCCTCGCGTCACTAAGTGAACACAATGGGTGGAGAAAGTCAGGCAAAGAAAAGTTAGAATAACAAGATTATACTTACTCTCTCAGTAACGGCGGTTAGTTTAACCAAGCTTTCAGACGGGCGTTAACTGTAGTCTGAACATCTGCGTCAACAATCTAAGAGATACTCCAGAGTTCTCGAAAATTCTCAGCCCTGGCAGGGAGATTGTATTAGACTCCACTAACGAAACTTTCTTCCCTGGTGGCATATTTAACAGCCGAGTTCTCGACAAACTATATCCCAATACCAGGACAGAGGGAATTCACAAAATGGTAAAATCTATAACTGAATTTCTGGCCACAAATCCTAGACAAACATAACGATGAAGTTCAGAATGTTCTGGTAATTTAACAATAGCAGTTGCCTAAGACGTGTGTGCTACAGTGGCGTAACCACGGCCTGGGAGGGTAGACACGTAAGGTTTCTAGAGCAGTACCGGTAGTGGGTATTATTGGTTGGAATGAATCTTAACTTTTACGAGTAACGATTGAATAAGAATCGTACTTACAGTGTCCCATTTTAGGTAGGATAAGAAGGATCGACTGCAACCGGTTATAATAAACATCGTAATAGGAGACACGGTAGTGTCCTGCATGTTTCTAACAACTTCATTATGTAAAACTGAGTACCACAGAAACTGTCTCTACAAAATCATGTTTGTGATTGACATAAGCTTCCTGTAAAGATTTGTAGTGGTTACTCGATGCTCCAACTGGGACCCCAGAGGGAGTGATATACGATACCCTCGTGTTGTTTCATCCAATTAGGTCAGGTCAGTTGTGGTCAGGAGTCGTCAGATCAGGTGTGGTCAGGGTCAGATACGGTCAGGTGTGGTCAGGTCAGGTCAGGTGTGGTCAGATCAGGTTTGGTCAGATATGGTCAGGTCAGGTGTGGTCAGGTCAGGTCAGGTCAGGTGTGGTCAGGTCAGGTTTTGTCAGGTCAGGTCAGGTGTGGTCAGTGATGGTCAGGTCAGATCAGCACATCAATATTGTCCCAGATTGTTGTTAATGAAACTTCAACAGTGACGTCATCAATCGTCCATTTTCCTGGTAATTTTCCTACCACCTTGCTCACACCCCTAAAGCATAACATAGACCCGCCTAAATTGGGTACCTGTCCCAGCATGCTGGCTGTGGCACGTCCTGGTTAGGTTTCTCTCTGAAGTGGCGACATGTGCGAACTGCCTGTTCTACCTGAAAACCCTAATCTGTAAGTGTGCTCGACACTTTCCTCTATCTCACATCAGATGACGTCGTAAGTATAGGACAGGTCAGGATCAAAGGTCACTCCAAGATACCTCAAGCTATCACGACCCTCAATGAGACGCCCATCGAAGACTTTTTTAGGGAGGTCAACCTTTACTTTTGGTTGTCCCAGGAGCACAGCGCCACACCGGCCTGGACGTGATTGATCTGGGAGATTGACTCCCCGTACCAATGGGAGATTGGCTCCCTGTACCAATGGGAGATTGACTCCCTGTACCAATTGAAGCTTGACTCCCTGTACCAATGGGAGATTGACTCCGTGTACCAATGGGAGGTTGACTCCCTGTACCAATTGATGCTTGACTCCCTGTACCAATGGGAGATTGACTCCCTGTACCAAGGGGGGATTGACTCTGAAGCCTCTTTTGTGATTTTAAATATCCAATACCTTATAGAGCCTGTATGCGTTGAGGGCGGAGGTTTAATTCTAGTGCAGCAGAATATAATTGTTCCTCGGCTGAGGTGCCTGGGACCGGTTTACTGAGTCCGGTAATTACCTAAACGTCTCTGACTCTTAATCTTTGCTTTGAAAGTTACAGACGGGGTTTCTATTGAGTAAGTGGATAGCGGGCACACAGGCCTCAGGCCTTCACAGGTTGCAACGTATTTGCAGCGGACGCTTGTCCAGCATATAGAAGCACCTGGGAGGACATAGTAGGACTATCTACAACCAGCGATCTACAGGAACCATCGGTATCTACATTCATCGCCATTTACTGACTGGAAATGAGCACCTATTGGTCTGCTTATAGCGCAATGACGCACATTCTCAACAGACCAGAGCTGAACATGTATCCTATATGCCAGCCTTCTTGCGCCTATGGCTTCATACATCAGCCCCTGTGTTGATTGTTTTCCTCATGTTGAGCTGCAGCGAGAGTTGTCCCTCTTTACTCCATCAAACAATTATCTAGTTGTCCTCAAAAGAAGCCGGACGATACAATTATCGAGTTGTCGTGGATATAGCACATATAATATAATTATGTCGTGGATATAACACATATGATATAATTATGTCGTGGATATAACACATATGACATAATTATGTCGTGGATATAATACATATGACATAATTATGTCGTGGATATAACACATATGACATAATTATGTCGTGGATATAATACATATGACCTAATTATGTCGTGGATATAACACATATGACATAATTATGTCGTGGATATAACACATATGACCTAATTATGTCGTGGATATAACACATATGACATAATTATGTCGTGGATATAACACATATGACATAATTATGTCGTGGATATAAAACATATGATATAATTATGTCGTGGATATAACACATATGACCTAATTATGTCGTGGATATAACACATATGATATAATTATGTCGTGGATATAACACATATGACATAATTATGTCGTGGATATAACACATATGACCTAATTATGTCGTGGATATAACACATATGATATAATTATGTCGTGGATATAACACATATGACCTAATTATGTCGTGGATATAAAACATATGACCTAATTATGTCGTGGATATAACACATATGACCTAATTATGTCGTGGATATAACACATATGACATAATTATGTCGTGGATATAACACATATGACCTAATTATGGCGCTGGTCTCGATATTACCCATTTATTCAATGATTGCCTTCAATATAAAACAGAGGCTAGAATCATGTTGTTGCTCTCAAAACAGCCCACATGAAACAATTATTTAGTTGACCTCAATATTTCTGATTTCCTGACAGACATCCTGACGCCTCAGTACATATTCGATCAAAATGTATCGGCAGATGATCTCACAACGACAGAGAGCACACCCACGATCCGTGGATCTATAATTCCCGGCATCACAAAGGACAAAACACAGTTAAAAAGGGTCAAATTTATCTCTAAAGACATTTGGGCATTCTGTAGACAGAGACCTTGTGCCTCTAGACTGACACCTCGTGCTTCTAGACCTCGTGCCTCTAGACCTCGTGCCTCTAGACCTCGTGCCTCTAGACCTCGTGCCTCTAGACCTCGTGCCTCTAGACCTCGTGCCTCTAGACCTCGGGGCTCTAGACCTCGTGCCTTTAGACTAAGACCTCGTGCCTCTAGACAGAGACCTCGTGCCTCTAGACCTCGTGCCTTTAGACAGAGACCTCGTGCCTTTAACCTCGTGCCTCTAGACAGAGACATCGTGCCTCTAAACCTCGTGCCTCTAGACTAAGACCTCGTGCCTCTAGACAGAGACCTCGTGCCTCTAGACCTCGTGCCTCTAGACCTCGTGCATCTAGGCTAAGACCTCGTACCTCTAGACATAGACCTCGTGCCTCTAGACCTCGTGCCTCTAGACCTCGTGCCTCTAGACCTCGTGTCTCTAGACCTCGTGCCTCTAGACTAAGACCTCGTGCCTCTAGACAGAGACCTCGTGCCTCTAGACAGAGACCTCGTGCCTCTAGACAGAGACCTCGTGCCTCTAGACCTCGTGCCTCTAGACTAAGACCTCGTGCCTCTAGACAGAGACCTAGTGCCTCTAGACTAAGACCTCGTGCCTCTAGACCTCGTGCCTCTAGACCTCGTGCCTCTAGACCTCGTGCCTCTAGACATCGTGCCTCTAGACCTCGTGCCTCTAGACCTCGTGCCTAGACCACGTGCCTCTAGACTAAGACCTCGTGCCTCTAGAAAGAGACCTCGTGCCTCTAGACCTCGTGCCTCTAGAAAGACACCTCGTGCCTCTAGACCTCGTGCCTCTAGACAGAGACCCCGTGCCTCTAGACAGAGACCTCGTGCCTCTAAACCTCGTGCCTCTAGACTAAGACCTCGTGCCTCTAGACAGAAACCTCGTGCCTCTAGACCTCGTGCCTCTAGACAGAGACCCCGTGCCTCTAGACAGAGACCTCGTGCCTCTAAACCTCGTGCCTCTAGACTAAGACCTCGTGCCTCTAGACAGAGACCTCGTGCCTCTAGACCTCGTGCCTCTAGACAGAGACCTCGTGCCTCTAGACCTCGTGCCTCTAGACCACGTGCCTCTAGACCTCGTGCTTCTAGACCTCGTGTCTCTAGACCTCGTGTCTCTAGACTAAGACCTCGTTCCTCTAGACAGAGACATCGTGCCTCTAGACAGAGACCCCGTGCATCTAGACCTCGTGCCTCTAGACAGAGACCTCGTGCCTCTAGACTAAGACCTCGTGCCCCTAGACAGAGACCTCGTGCCTCTAGATCTCGTGCTTCTAGACCTCGTGCCTCTAGACCTCATGCCTCTAGACCTCATGCCTCTAGACAGAGACCTCGTGCCTCTAGACCTCATATCTCTAGACCTCGTGCCTCTAGATTTCGTGCCTCTAGACCTCATGCCTCTAGACCTCGTGCCTCTAGACCTCGTGCATCTAGACCTCGTGCCTCTAGACCTCGTGCGTCTAGACCTCGTGCCTCTAGACCTCGTGCCTCTAGACTAAGACCTCGTGCATCTAGACCTCGGGCCTCTAGACCTCGTGCCTCTAGATCTCGTGCCAGTATACCTCGTGCCTCTAGATCTCGTGCCTCTTGACCTCGTGCCTCTAGACCTCGTCCCTCTAGACTGAGACCTCGTGCCTCTAGACCTCGTGCCTCTAGACCTCGTGCCTCTAGACCTCGTGTCTCTAGACCTCATGCCTCTAGACTGAGACCTCGTGCCTCTAGACCTCATGCCTATAGATTGAGACCTCGTTCCTCTAGACCTCATGCCTCTAGACTGAGACCTCGTGCCTCTAGACAGTGCTTCTAGTAAATGGAAATGGACACTTAATACAGTCGTTAGAGTGTTGGTCTGGGAAGAAATTATTCTCAACATGACCACATGTCACTACTGTTCTAAAGGCCAGCTCTATCAACACGGCCACTAGTCACACCTGTTCTAACAGCCAGCTCTATCAGCACGGCCACTTGTCACACCTGTTCTAAAGGCCAGCTCTATCAACACGGCCACGTCCCACCTGTTCTAATAGCCAGCTCATTCAACACGGCCACTTGTCACACGTGTTCTAACAGCCAGCTCTATCAGCACGGCCACTTGTCACACGTGATCTAACAGCCAGCACTATCAGCACGGTCACTTTTCACACGTGTTCTAACAACCAGCTCTATCAGCACGGTCACTTGTCACACGTGTTCTAACAGCCAGCTTTATCAGCATGGTCACTTGTCACACGTGTTCTAACAGCCAGCTTTATCAGCACGGTCACTTGTCATACGTGTTCTAACAGCCAGCTCTATCAGCACGGTCACTTGTCACACGTGTTCTAACAGCCAGCTTTATCAGCACGGTCACTTGTCATACGTGTTCTAACAGCCAGCTTTATCAGCACGGTCACTTGTCATACGTGTTCTAACAGCCAGCTTTATCAGCACGGTCACTTGTCACACGTGTTCTAACAGCCAGCTTTATCAGCACGGTCACTTGTCATACGTGTTCTAACAGCCAGCTCTATCAGCACGGTCACTTGTCATACGTGTTCTAACAGCCAGCTCTATCAGCACGGTCACTTGTCACACGTGTTCTAACAGCCAGCTTTATCAGCACGGTCACTTGTCATACGTGTTCTAACAGCCAGCTCTATCAGCACGGTCACTTGTCACACGTGTTCTAACAGCCAGCTCTATCAGCACGGCCACTTGTCACACGTGCTCTATCAGCGTGATGTCACTCAACGTGCCCATGTGGTACATCAATTGGTCAGGACAATGTTCTGAAGTGTCACATGTAAATAATGTGTACATGAGGATGAGGTGGGGGTTGGTGGTGGGGTTGAATGAATGTGCGGCCGCACACAAACAAGTTCATTGATGAAAATCTTGGGGACAAAATATGTGTCAAGTTTTTTAAACATGTTTTTGTTATTGGCACGAAAAGTAATAGGGGAAATCCCCTGCTGTTGCAAACATATTGGGGTGTTTTTGTTCAATCAACTACCTAAACCCTTGCAGTGCGGCACGGCTCTTTGCCTGGCGCGTCTCTTGCTTCTAATTTACAGCACGCCAGTTGTAAAGACAACAGCTACGTTCACTCCAATCCATCATTTCAAAGGTCATTCCTGCGCTACGTGTATACATTTGCAGCAAAACGTGGTTTAAGACATTTTAAAAGGTTAAATTGTAGTTTTCGATTCTGTTCATCAGTTGCTACTGCAAACATATTTGCGTCTTTAAAATGGCATCAAACTCACTTATGTAAAGATTTTGAGCAAATTCAGCATAACGGTTTGCTTTTTGTATTCGGGAATTTGACACAGAAATGAAGATGATAAATCTAGCAAATATTATCCGCAAAATAACCTTTTTCCTTCTTTTGGATATTTTGTAAATATTTATAGAAGTCACATTTCTCTAGTATTTACAATCAGAAAATTGTGGTTACATGTTTGACAGCGTTGGAACGTGGTTACATGTTTGACAGCATTGGAACGTGGTTACATGTTTGACAGCATTGGAACGTTAAACAAAAATGGAAACCAAATGCGTTAAAACCTGGTCTTGCTATATACAGCCATTGGTCGTCTTATATGAATACAATGTCCGTTGCTGGCTACCATTCACACAATTATATCATATTTTACATGTTTTACATGTTTTACATGTTTTACATGTTTTACATGTTTTACACGTTTTACACGTTTTACATGTTTTACATGTTTTACATGTTTTACACGTGTATGTTGAGCATTTGAGGCATTTGTGTAGTGATAACAACGCATTAGACATGTCTATTTTAGATTGGGTGATGGATCCATTTAGGATAAATGCAGTTCAAGTTGATATCACATGTCAAGAGTGCCGGGCTGACCTGCAGTGTGGTATAATAATAATGTTCGCTTAGGCATCTGAGACCCGTAAAGTTGGTCGGCCACACCCATGACCGACAGATGTGGCATGGTTCCAGGCCTGTCCAGGGTGGAGGTCGGCCACATCCATGACCTACAGCTGTGATGTGGTTCCAGGCCTGTCTAGGGTGGAGGTCGGCCACATCCATGACCTACAGATGTGATGTGGTTCCAGGCCTGTCTAGGGTGTCGCTCGGCCACATCCATGACCTACAGCTGTGATGTGGTTCAGGGCGGAGGTCGGCCACATCCATGACCTACAGCTGTGATGTGGTTCCAGGGCGGAGGTCGGCCACATCCATGACCTACAGCTGTGATGTGGTTCCAGGGCGGAGGTCGGCCACATCCATGACCTACAGCTGTGATGTGGTTCCAGGGCGGAGGTCGGCCACATCCATGACCTACAGCTGTGATGTGGTTCCAGGCCTGTCCAGGGTGTCGCTCGGCCACATTCATGACCTACATCTGTGTCGTGGTTCCAGGCCTCGTCCAGGGCGGAGGAGGAGGTTGCTACTTGCTGGAGCCATACTGTTTGGGGACGGTCTCTTCTGCGTCTCCAGCCGGTCGGGGGAAGACTTCTGACGCTGAGGAACGGCTTGTGTAGTATCTTGTGGGCAGGGGTTTCCTGGTCCAGGCGTACAACATGATCGAACAATAAAACTCGGCGCCTGTCAGTGTTTCTAAGATTGGGGGGATGCTTGTTTTAGCAGAGACCTCCACGTTGCGGGTGTGGTCATGACATCGGATGCCCAAGATACCCCACTGGTTGCGCATGTGGAAGGATTCCAGTCTCGACATGTCATGTTTCAGCAATGCCCAGGTTTCGGGACCGTAAAGCAGGACTGGGACCACGCAGGACTGGGACCACATAGGACTGGGACCACATATGACTGGGACTGAGTAGGACTGGGACCACATAGGACTGGGACCGAGCAGGACTAGGACCGAGCAGGACTGGGACCACACAGGACTGGGACCGAGCAGGACTGGGACCACATAGGACTGGGACCGAGCAGGACTGGGACCAAGCAAGACTGGGACCACATAGGACTGGGACCGAGCAGGCCTGGGACCACATAGGACTGGGACCGAGCAGGACTGGGACCACATAGGACTGGGACCGAGCAGGACTGGGACCACGCAGTACTGGGACCACCCAGGACTGGGACCACGCAAGACTTGTAGATGCTGATGTTGGTCCCAAGAAAGATTTTGCCATTTCTCCACACACGTGGAGGTCGTGCATAGCGGACGCATCAAGTCCGATATGTCTTGACATTTCGGGGCCGCTGCGCATATCGGATAATATCCTACTATATTCTTTAAGGGATATGCGTCCATAGCTGCACGAGAGGTCACGTGTTGTTGTTGCATTTCCCACTTCTTATCGGATGGGACTTTAGTCAGGTGTCTCACATGGAATCAAAGGCTCACACCATCATCATCATCATCATCATCAGTCCCATAACCTGAAAGAACATTGAGACACCAGTTTATTGTTGGACGTTCTCGCAATTTCCGCTCGGTTTTGTGCCAGAATATTTGTTCAAGCCATGGACCTTCCTGTCCACTCTCTTTTGTTTGTCTTCCCATCTCTTTTTCTGCCTGCCTATCTTAAGCTTCCTATACACAGTACCTTGCAGGACCGTCTTGGTCAACCCAGACGATCTTGAAACATGCATATACCACGTGAGCTTGTGTGTTTTTACCATAGTCAATTGGCCGACCTGTCTATCAACAGTGTCCCGAACTGTCTTATTCGTGACGTGTTCTAGATACGAAATGCCGAGAATTCCACGCAGACATTTTATCTCCATTCTTTGCTCTAGAACCAATGCCAGAGTCTAAGTTTCGCACGGAAGTGACAAGTGCATACATTAAATTCAACTTGGATTTCAGGTTCATGTTTTTGTCTCTCCATATCGGCCTCAGTTTGGTCAGGGCAGCCATCATGGTCATCGCTGTTCTCGCCTGAATCTTCTTCTTCTTCTTCTTTGCGTTCGGTTTCGTCTGCTCGTTTTATGCCACCAGATGGGCTAAATCCATGAAGTGACACGTCAGTCGCAAGTCCTCAATGGTTCCCCACAGTTTGTCTTGTATGTTTCTCTCTTCGGGCCAGGTCTTCTCACGGGAGTCTTGGTGCAGTGGACATGTTTGCAGGATGTGTTCTGGAGTCTGGGGTCCTCTCTGACATGTACATTGTGCAGTCTGTGCTGCTTTCATTTTATGCATGTGTGCATTTAGTCTGCAATGACCTGTTCTGAGGTGGAAAATTGTGGAATACTGTTTCCTATTCAGTCTATTGATTGGGTCCTGTGGGTATTTACTGTTTGATCTCTCTATCCACTGTTGTTTATATTTTTTTTTAATGTTTGCCTTGACTTCTGGCAATGACACTGGGTGGGTGAATTGTTCTCTTTGCCTTCCCTCCCTGGCTAGCCTGTCCGCCCATTCATTCTCAGGTATGCCGCAGTGAGCTGGAATCCACTGGAGGGTGATTTTATTGTGGTCTGAGAGTTTATTTAGCTGGCATATCAGTTCCCTTTCCATACTATCTCGTGGTTCTCTTTGTGTGGACTGTAAAATGTCCATGCAGTCGCACAAAAACACTATTCTGTTACTCTTTAGCCTGAATCTCATTTCTGGAACGTTCCACATCAATAAGTGCTCCCAGGAATTTAAATTGTTTAACAATTCCCAACGGTTCGTCTTGGATCGTAATCGGACGATAGGTTTTCTAGGAAGTTGAGCCTGATTTTACAGCCAGCCCGGTAACGTCATCAGCAAACCAGAGATTAGTGTGTGAACGACCACCTCTGCTGACAGTACCTAGAGATTAGTGAGTGAACGACCACCTTTGCTGACAGTACCAAGAGATTAGTGAGTGAGCGACCACCTCAGCTGACAGTACCCAGAGATTAGTGAGTGAACGACCACCTATGCTGACAGTACCCAAGGCATCCTCCAGGGCTTCGGACATGATACGTTCAAGAAAATCGTCGAACAGTGTCAGTGAAAGTATAAATCTTTGTCGTACACCGGTTGACGTATGGAGCCATTCCCCAGTCGTCCCGTTAAAGTACACTGCACTGGTGGCTTAGGAGTAGAGTTTATCAATGGCGTAGGGAAGCCGACACCCATCTTATATTTTCGTGTAGTTGCCTATGGGCCTCATGACAGACCATGTCGGGAGCTTTGTTAAAGTCAACCAAGACTTGATATAGCTTTTGATTATGTCGAAGGTATATTTCTTTGAGCAGACGCAGATTAAAAATGTGTTCACTTGTGCCGCGACCAGTCCGAGACCCGGCTTGTTCTTTTACAATAATGTTGTCTGTCCTTGGCTGCAGTCTGTCTGTCGGCGTGTTTTTTTACAATAATGTTTTCTGTCTTTGGTTGTGGTCTGTCTGTTGGCTTGTCCTTCTACAATAATGTTTGCTGTCCTTGGCTGCAGTCTGTCTGTCGGTGTGTTCTTTTACAATGATGTTTTCTGTCCTTGGTTGCGGTCTGTCTGTCGGCTTGTCCTTCTACAATAATGTTTTCTATCCTTGGTTGCGGTCTGTCTGTTCCAAATAACCTTACTCATCACTTTGCTGAGGTGGCTGAAAAATGTAACGGCTCGGTAATTTTGTTGGACATTGCAAAGGGAGGCGATCTTTGGTTACCACTACCAATACGACAATTGAGAAGTTGACTTGCCTACCTCAGTCTCAAGGACAACATTCAATAAAGTGGCAATAACTGAAGGACAACATTTTAGCACCATATTCCCGATGCAGAAGCATACATATTTTGGTTATTAAAAATATTATTATGTAAGTAGAGTTGTGGGTCGCAGAGATAAATGAAACTCAGAAGATAATCACTAGCAACAACAACTTGAGAAGCACTGGTTGAACAATGTCTACATTCTGGGGCTTAGGCTAGAACCGGAAGAGATCAGATCAGGTGGCTTTGTTCTTGCGTAATCTTGTTTCACGGACAGACGCCATTTTACGCTGGCTCATTTTCTCATTTATAGGGGTACATGTTGTAGATAACAGGAGGGGGGTATGGGTAGGTGCAGAGAGGGGTATGGGTAGGTGATGAGTGGGGGTATGGGTAGGTGAGGAGAGGGGTATGGGTAGGTGAGGAGTGGGGTATGGGTAGGTGAGGAGTGGGGTATGGGTAGGTGAGGAGTGGGGGTATGGGTAGGTGAGGAGAGGGGTATGGGTAGGTGAGGAGAGGGGTATGGGTAGGTGAGGAGTGGGGTATGGGTAGGTGAGCAGTGGGGTATGGGTAGGTGAGGAGTGGGGTATGGGTAGGTGAGGAGTGGGGGTATGGGTAGGTGAGGAGAGGGGTATGGGTAGGTGAGGAGTGGGATATGGGTAGGTGAGGAGTGGGGTATGGGTAGGTGAGGAGGGGGGTATGGGTAGGTGAGGAGTGGGGTATGGGTAGGTGAGGAGTGGGGTATGGGTAGTTGAGGAGGGGGTATGGGTAGGTGAGGAGTGGGGTATGGGTAGGTTGGGTAGGTGATGAGTGAGGTATGGGTAGGTGAGGAGAAAGGTATGGGTAGGTGAGGAGTGGGGTATGGGTAGGTGAGAAGTGGGGTATGGGTAGGTGAGGAGGGGGGTATGGGTAGGTGAGGAGTGGGGTATGGGTAGGTGAGGAGTGGGGTATGGGTAGGTGAGGAGGGGGGTATGGGTAGGTGAAGAGTGTGGTATGGGTAGGTGAGGAGAGGGGTATGGGTAGGTGAGGAGTGGGGTATGGGTAGATGAGGAGTAGGGTATGGGTAGGTGAGGAGGGGGGTATGGATAGGTGAGGAGTGGGGTATGGGTAGGTTGGGTAGGTGATGAGTGAGGTATGGGTAGGTGAGGAGTGGGGTATGGGTAGGTGAGGAGTGGGGGTATGGGTAGGTGAGGAGTGGGGTATAGGTAGGCGAGGAGAGGGGTATGGGTTGGTGAGGAGAGGTTATGGGTTGGTGAGGTGGGGGACGGATAGGTAGAGAGGGATGTGGGTGGGTGAATATGGGGGGTATGGGTAGGTGAGGAGGTGGGGGTGTGCGCGTGGGAGAAGTGGGGTATGGGTAGGTGAGGAGGGGGTACGGGTAGGTGAAGAGGGGGTATGGGTAGGTGAGGAGGGGCGGTATGGCTAGGTGAGGAGTGGGGTATGTGTAGGTGAAGAGGGGGTAGGGGTAGGTGAGGAGGGGCGGTATGGCTAGGTGAGGAGTGGAGTACGGGTAGGTGAAGAGGGGGTATGGGTAGGTGAGGAGGGAGGAAAAGGTAGGTGAGGAGTGGGGTTATGGGTAGATGAGGAGGGAGGTATGGGTAAGGGAGTAGTGGGGAAATGGGTAGGTGAGGAGGGGGAATGGGTAGGTAGGGAGTGGATATTGGTAGGTAATGAGTGGGACTGTGGGTAGGTGAGGAGGGGGTATGAGTAGGTGAGGAGGGGGTATGAGTAGGTGAGGAGTGGGGCATGGGTAGTTGAGGACAGGTTATGGATTGGCCGGGAGTGGGGGTATGGAAAGGTGATGAATGGGGTATGGATGGATCAGGAGTGGGATAAGGAGCTAACTGCAGTGGTGTATCAGAAGTAGAATGTATATGGGTCAAGAGTAGAATGTATATGGGTCAAGAGTAGAATGTATATGGGTCAAGAGTAGAATGTATATGGGTCAAGAGTAGAATGTATATGGGTCAAGAGTAGAATGTGTATGGGTTACGAGTAGAATGTATATGGGTCAAGAGTAGAATGTATATGGGTCAAGAGTAGAATGTATATGGGTCAAGAGTAGAATGTATATGGGTCAAGAGTAGAATGTATATGGGTCAAAAGTACAATGTATATGGGTCAAGAGTAGAATGTGTATGGGTTACGAGTAGAATGTATATGGGTCAAGAGTAGAATGTATATGGGTCAAGAGTAGAATGTATATGGGTCAAGAGTAGAATGTATATGGGTCAAGAGTAGAATGTATATGGGTCAAGAGTAGAATGTATATGGGTCAAGAGTAGAATGTATATGGGTCAAGAGTAGAATGTATATGGGTCAAGAGTAGAATGTATATGGGTCAAAAGTACAATGTATATGGGTCAAGAGTAAAATGTGTATGGGTTACGAGTAGAATGTATATGGGTCAAGAGTACAATGTATATGGGTCAAGAGTAGAATGTATATGGGTCACGAGTAGAATGTATATGGGTCAAGAGTAGAATGTATATGGGTCAAGAGTACAATGTATATGGGTCAAGAGTAGAATGTATATGGGTCACGAGTAGAATGTATATGGGTCACGAGTAGAATGTATATGGGTCACGAGTAGAATGTATATGGGTCAAGTGTAGAATGTTGGCCAACCCACGAAGCTGGCCTGACCTGCACGTGTTGTAAAGAACTGCCAATCGGTTATGTCACTTATGTGGTTTTAATAAGGCACTTTCGTTTCTCTGTTTCTGTCATGCTGTGTTGGAAGATGTCCACTTTGTGTTCAAGATCAAATATAGCCTTTACTAGTACGAGCTTTTCCGTTATCCTTTCACGAACATCACCTATACATCACCTATACATCTTTACACGCTTGAGGATTCTGGAGAGCAAATAATAGCACTACTTAAGTTACCTCAGCGTACCATGAAGTGCCAGTAAAAAGGACTAGCAACTTCATTATGTACAACTAACTTCTACAGAAACCTCTACTTTAACAGCTTACAATATCTGTTTGTGCAGACGTCCTTTGCCAGATGCAGAGATGATCCTGTTTCGATATATCTTAGATATGATAAAGTGTATACGATTTAGTTATATCTTTATTTACAAAAGGGAGTGAAAATGTCAGCTTACTTTGTGCAAATTCTGTTTATACCAAATATTAAATGTGATGTGCGTCTCTTTCTCGTAGTGTCAGAACAATCTGATATTCTGATGTCTTCGTGTCTCGTGTCTCGTGTTGTCGTGTCTTGTGTCTCGTCTTGTCGTGTCTCGTGTTGACGTGTCTTGTGTCTCGTCTTGTCGTGTGTCGTGTCTCGTGTTGTCGTGTCTCGTGTTGTCGTATCTCGTGTTGTCGTGTGTCGTGTCTCGTGTTGACGTGTCTTGTGTCTCGTCTTGTCGTGTGTCGTGTCTCGTGTTGTCGTGTCTCGTGTTGTCGTATCTCGTGTTGTCGTGTGTCGTGTCTCGTGTTGTCGTGTTTTCGTGTCTCGTGTTGTCGTGCCTCGTGTTGTCGTTTCTCGTGTTGTCATGTTGTCGTGTCTCGTGTTGTCGCTTCTTGGCATTATCATCAGTCTCCGGATGAGGTGAAGTACAGCCATAGTTAGATACGTCAATGATATCTTATGTTTAGGACCCCAGAGAGAAGGGGTAGGAGAGACCGATCTAATGTCAATTAGCAAAGAACCCTAGAGGTTGATACAGAACAGAGCAAGGTCGGAGAGCGCGTGAGGTGGATGGAGCTTGTTGCTGTGTTTAATGAAGCAATCAGGCAAGATGGTCGTAAATCGCACTGCCTGACACTGACCAGTGCCTTAAACCAGGGTTCCTAATGAGAATAGAACACGCTCATTAATGAACACAGATGACATTTCGAGCATGTGGACTCTGTCAGTATCTGAACATGCGTGGTGAGTTTAACAGGACAGATAGCAAGAACCAATGAAAACATGTCATGTTTACATCCATGATGGATGCCCGAACGGTGCCAGACTAGAACTAGAGAAGACGAGGTACGCTGTGCCCTAATAAAGGATATAGTTAAAGGCGACTAAACGGGGATGTGTACTGGGTTAGCAACTTTATCATGTCGATTTAAATGTCGAATAACCATCTCTGCAAGGTCACATACGTTTGGCACAGGCTACACGTGAGTAACTAACGCCAATGAGAACATGAATAGGTACTAGACTTTACACATGAAAACACGCACACACACGCACACGCACACATGCACACACACACACAAACACACACATGCACACACACACACACAAACACACACACACGCATGCACGCACGCACGCGCACATACTGGACAACTGAAAAGAAACTTATAACAGCTAAATAGGTGGGCATTGCAACAGCGACGTTCTGCAAAGGACATTCTATTTACTTCACTTGATATATTCTGACAGGGTTGCTGTCTGGTTGTGGAAGGGGGCCAACAGGAGGCATGGGAGTCATAACTTACGACTTGGTCACTGAAAGGTCAACGTCAGCTGTGACAGAGGGTTCAGAGGTCATGTGTGTCGTGCACTCCTTGACAAAGCCGGGCTAGATTTGTCTCTCTCCGAAAAGCCGTACAGGAAATGGGATGTGTTTTACTGTAGTTAAATGCGAATAGTTCTAGAAATTTAACACGGGTGTTCAAAATGATGGGGGACAGTCATTCTGGGAGGAGTATGTAGAGTTAGTGGGTCGCCAATAGTCTTAGTCGACCTGTGCTTCTACAGGGGCAGATGCCCATGGCGTGGGGGACCAGCCAGCGTGCCAACTGACGGGGGGGGGGGGGAGGGACCAGCCAGCGTGCCAACTGACGGGGGGGGGGGACCAGCCAGCGTGCCAACTGACGGGGGGGGGGGGGGTACGAGCCAGCGTGCGAACTGAGGGGGGTGGGGAGTCAGCCAGCGTGCCTACTGACGGGGGGGGGGGAGAGGGGGGGGAACCAGCCAGCGTGCCAACTAACAAATCACTGCTCATGACATAGCCGTAGATTGTAAACATGAGTCACGACGCTGCGCACAAAATTGTCCATGATGTCTTCAGTTATAGGAAAGTGTGCAGCAGATGGGTGCCAAGACAGCTGACAATGAGGTAATGGTGGCGGTGCAAGATTGGTTAAATATATATATGGCGACTGCAATGACAAGCCGTCTTTATTCCTCAATCATCTAGATTTTCTCGGTGGACTTTATAGCAACGGTAATTAAAGGAAGTAGTGGTTGTGATAGTGGTAGTGGTTGTGATAGTGGAAGTGGTTGTTGTAGTAGTTGTGGTAGTAGTTGTGGTAGTGGTGATAGTTGTAGTAGCGGTAGTGGTAGTGGTAGTGGTGATAGTGGTTTTGATAATGATAGTAGTTGTGGTGGTTATAGTGGTTGTGTAATTGTAACAGCTCCAGCTGGCTGAACTACCGTAGCAGATGGAGCAAGGGGTCTGCACTAGCTATATTCTCCCCTCCAACAAATGAACTATAACACTAATTGAAGTTAAAACAGCAAATGAAAACCGGATTTCTACTCGTTCACAATTGACTCTCCAATCATTCTCAAAACAAAACCTGTCTGCCTGTAAGGAACTAAAACTCAACTTGATTACGAACTACAGCTTGATAAAGGAACAGTTACTTGATAGTCGAACTGTAAATTGATAAACGAACAGTTACTTGATAGTCAAACTGTAAATTGATAAACGAACAGTTGCTTGATAGTCGAACTGTAAATTGATAAACGAACAGTTACTTGATAGTCGAACTGTAAATTGATAAACGAATAGTTATTTGATAGTCGAGCTGTAAATTGATAAACGAACAATTACTTGATAGTCGAACTGTAAATTGATAAACGAACAGTTGCTTGATAGTCGAACTGTAAATTGATAAACGAACAGTTACTTGATAGTCGAACTGTAAATTGATAAACGAACTGTCATTTAATAGACGAACCGTTATGTGGATTGCCACAGGATGGAAGATTCGTGTCTGTGCTGCAACCCAGGTGACTTCGTCCGTGGTCCTATTCTCCTCGTGGACTGTGACTTGTAGTGATCGTTGAAGCGCTGGATAGCTATGCAAGTCGAATATTTCTCTAGTTAGACGCTGGATTTTCGAGATACTTTCGTTAAGACGCTGGATTCTCATCAGCGATGCAAATAAATAGTATCTAAGATGACCACCTTATGTGGGTTATTCGTGACGCACTACTATATCTGGTGTTAACACTTTCTATTGTGAAACATCAATGTCCTTACTATTTACCTCCCCCTGATACGCTGCTGAACATCTGGACTCTCGTTGTGAAAGATTGTCTGTCAAAACCTCTCTCTCTCTATCTCTCTCTCTCTCTCTCTCTCTCTCTCTGGGCTCCAAAATTGATCTACTTTCTTCTTTTCTCTTCACCGTTATCAAGACGGTCCTGTTCTCATTGCTTGCTGCCGACTGATGTTGACTTGTTCTGTGCTCGCTGCCGACAGTCTCTCTCGACTTGTCTTTCCCATCTTCTCTGTGGAAACTGACAACTTGTTCCTCCCCTCTTCGCTCTGCAATCTCTAAAATGATTTTGGCTCCCCTAGCTTGCTATATTCGCCGTTTTTTTCCCCAGATCTCGTACCTAGGTTTTCTTCTCGAGATGTCATAAAAACCGGTTAATAGCAATCGCCACTACCGATCATGCTGTAACGGGCGTTTAGGCGTCTAGGCGTTATGCAAGGTTACGTAGTTTTTAACATCTGCGTGGCTTGGAAATCAACGCTATGCATTCCAGGCATTTCGATGTTTAGATGTGAGTACATCTGTACTGGCTAGCTTGGTTAGTTTTAATTCTATAAGAAACAACTGAATGGCTACAGACTATCAATGCCCCCACCCTTTCTAACTGTAACAAACATGTTGAAATAATATCACTAATAAATATACACAGCTAAGATTTGTTACATCAGTGGTAGTGGTTGTGGCAGTGGTTGTGATAATGGTTCTGGCAGTGTCAGTAATAAGTAGCCAAATCTCTTCTCTAATGTGGCAGAAAACTCTCCAAATACCGCAGGCCAGGTCGGACATTTCTCGACTGACTGGGTTGGGAATCCTTGCTCTAACAATCTATCACTAACGGCAGGTCCTGCTAAGGAACTCCCTTTACCTTACTAATATTCATTTGATCTGTGTATTCTTTCACTTAAATAGAAAGAGAGAGAGAGAGAGAGAGAGAGAGAGAGAGCGAAAGAGAGAGAGAGAGTGTGGGAGAGAGACACACAGAGAGAGATAGAAAGAGAGAGGTGTGCACATAACACAATCTCTGAAAGAAGAAAGACAAAGGGAGAGATATTTAGATAGACAGACCGACAGATAGATATATAGATAGATAGATAGATAGACAGACAGACAGACAGACAGACAGACAGACAGACGGACGGACGGACGGACGGACGGACGGACGGATGGATGGATGGACGGACGGACAGACAGACAGACAGACATATAAGATAGATAGATGGATAGATAGATAGATAGATGGATGGATAGATAGATGGATGGATGGATGGATGGATAGATGGATGGATGGATAGATGGAAAGATAGAAAGATAGATAGAAAGATAGATAGATAGATAGATAGATAGATAGATAGATAGATAGATAGATAGATAGATAGATAGATAGATAGATGGATGGATAGATAGATGGATAGATAGACGGATGGATGGATGGATGGATGGAGTTAATTAGGAGAGACTGAAAATGTGAGCCCTGCCAATCGATGCTTGCCTCCCCTTACGGTTTAATTTATTTTAATGTTGATTCTGTCCCCTGAGACCTGTCTGTAATAGAAGGGCCTGTGACACGAGGAATCCGTGCCCCAGTCGTGGCTTCCCTCCTTTGAATTGCTAATACAATGGCAAGACAATTCTAGCGTTTCTGCTACCAGCTTATATTGTGTTTGTGTGTTGTTTCTACGTGCTATGTTTTTCAGTGTGTTTGTGTGTTGTTTCTGCGTGCTATGTTTTTCAGTGAGTTTGTGTGCGGTATTTGGCTGCTATGTTTCAGTGAGTTTGTGTGCGGTATTTGGCTGCTATGTTTCAGTGAGTTTGTGTGCGGTATTTGGCTGCTATGTTTCAGTGAGTTTGTGTGCGGTATTTGGCTGCTACGTTTCAGTGAGTTTGTGTGCGGTATTTGCGTGCTATGTTTTTCAGTGAGTTTGTGTGCGGTATTTGTCTGCTATGTTTCAGTGAGTTTGTGTGCGGTATTTGCGTGCTATGTAACAGTGAGTTTGTGTGCGGTATTTGCGTGCTATGTTTCAGTGAGTTTGTGTGCGGTATGTGTGTGCTATGTTTCAGTGAGTTTGAGTGCGATATTTGCGTGCTATATTTCAGTGAGTTTGTGTGCGGTATTTGTGTGCTATGTTTCAGTGAGTTTGTGGTTTGTTATGTATGTGTGTTGTGTTAGTATAGTACATATATTTTTTTTGGAACATTTTGTCATTTTGTGCATTTGCGAGCTTATCTTTGAAACTAACTTTCTCCTCCTCCTTATCTCCACAACGTCCAGTTCAAGTTTGACAACAACCAATTGTTGCCTTGAACTGGCCAGACCGTTTCCATTCCCAAATTTCTGATAAATTATTAACAATGTTATTGCTAACATGTGCGTGTCTTACTAGTGAAACCTTACAAACTGCAATATTTATTTTATTTACTGCATTCTTTGGAATTGTTTGTGCTATTTTAAAACAATATATAGTAATAGGATCTGAAGATAAGGTATAGCCGAATTATGAGTACTGATTTCTAAGATCGATTTATGCAGATTGTAAACATACAATCTCCCATTGTCTCTGGTATCCATACAATCTCCCATTGTCTTTTGTATCCATACAATCTCCCATTGTCTCTGGTTTCCATACAATCTCCTATTGTCTGTTGAATCCATACAATCTCCCATTGTCTCTGGTATCCATACAATCTCCCATTGTCTTTTGTATCCATACAATCTCCCATTGTCTGTTGTATCCATGCAATCTCCCATTGTCTGTTGTATCCATACAATCTCCCATTGTCTGTTGTATCCATACAATCTCCCATTGTCTCTGTTATCCATACAATCTCCAATTGTCTTTTGTATCCATACAATCTCCCATTGTCTCTTGTACCCATACAATCTCCCATTGTCTGTTGTATCCATACAATCTCCTATTGTCTGTTGTATCCATACAATCTCTCATTATCTGTTGTATCAATACAATCTCCCATTGTCTGTTGTATATATACAATCTCCCATTGTCTGTTGTATCCATACAATCTCCCATTGTCTGTTGCATCCATACAATCTCCCATTGTCTGTTGTATCCATACAATCTCCCATTATCTGTTGTATCCATACAATCTTCCATTGTCTCTTGTTACAGTTATGAGGAAAGACTCAGAAAAAGAGGCCTACGGTGTTAGGAAAGATCAAAATTCGAGGGGACAATACAGATTTATAAGATAATCAAAGGAATGGATGAATTAGACTATAACAAGTTTTTCAAAACACAACCACCTACAAGAACTTCTTCTTCTTCTTCTTCGTACGCTGTCAGACGTCAACCTTAATTTTTTCGAAAAAAGCGGCGGTCATCCTGAGGCTGTCGACACTGCCATAGAGCTTGTCTTGTGGTTCCACTGGTGATGGCCACATCTGCTCTCTCTGATCCTCGTATGTCGGGCAGTTTTGCAGCAGATGTTCAGCGGTCATTTTCCCGGTACCACACGGGCATTCGTCAGTGCCACCTATCTTCAATTTGTTGAATAGGTGGTACCTAAGCCTATTGTGGCCAGTGCGAAGTCTGAAGACCACGACCTGCTCTCTTCTGTTCAACTGGTAATAGGCATCGTTTTTGGTGTAACCAGTATGTTCGGTTTTCCATTTGGTCATGTATCTGGCTTTAATAAGCCGTTTTGACTCTTCGTACGTCATACTAGTATCTGGTTGTGGTAGTCTTGCACCTTCTTTTGCCAGTCTGTCTGCCCCCTCGTTGCCTTGGATGTTGCAGTGGGATGGAACCCACTGTACCACTACCCTTTTCGGTGCGACCAGCTGGCATAGTTGACAGAGTACTGCTCTTAAATCATTAAGTTCAGTATTTTTCTGGCTTTTTAGTGCTGTGACTACGGCTAAGGCATCTGTAAGCAAGACTATATGGCTTTCATTCCTTTTACCTGTCACCATTTCTTCCACTGCCGCCCTCAGTGCCTCTGCCTCCGCTCTGAAATTGCTTGTGTGTTTTCCAGTAGCGAATAACAGTGTTATTTTTCTGCCATTTGGTAGGTTCAGAAATGCTCCTGCCCCTCCGTTCTGTGTTGTATTTGTTACAGAACCGTCGGTGTATGCATGGGTCCAGTCCATTTTGGGTAGTTTTTCGATATGTAGCTCCGGGTAGTATCTCTTCTGTCTTTTTCAGTCTGGCAGTTTTTGTTTCTAATACCTGGTATATTTTCTACCACCTCTGGAAATATATGCTGCCTCCAGATAGGTTTTCGTACAGTAGGGATGGGCTTTGGTGTGGTTAGTGCGTTCATAGGGTCTTCGTGCATCTTTGCTTTGGCTATTTCTGCAAAGTTTCTCCGCTTTAGTTTCCCATTTCCGAAATTGTTTAGTCTCTGGGGTATTGGATGGTCTGTCAGTCTTCTGAGTTTTTATGTTTGCAGCTGGGCTCTGCAGTCTCTTCTGTCGGTCATGGGTTGAAGTTTTGTAATCTTTTCAAGTTCTACAATTGGGTGACTTCATGCCTCCTGTTATAACTCTCATGGCTTGGTTTTGGAGTTTGCTAATTTTGTCGAAGTTCGCCTTTGCTGCTGTTGTCCATGCCGCAATGCCATACTCGAGAACTGGTCTCACTCTTCCAGTGTACAGTTTCTTTAGTATACTTTCGTCTGCTCCCCAGCTTGTGCCAGCAAGTTTCCTCATGATTGCCATTCTTTCTCTGGCTCTCATTCGGTTTCTCTCGATCTGACTTTTCAATGTCATGCGCCGATCAAATGTGACTCCCAGGTAGTTTGGGTTGTCGTTTGGCCGCAGGAATTTGCCATTTAAACTTAATTTGGTATTTTGGGGTTTGATTGAAAGCGAGAATATTGTGCATGTGGTTTTTTTCTCGTTTATTTTGACCAGCCATGAGTTCGCCCACCCTTCCAGCGATGTCAGGGCCTGCTGCATCCGATTTCTTGCTATGGTGAAATTCTTTTCAGAGGTCCACATAGCCAGATCGTCTGCAAACATTGAGCTATGGATTCTTCTTGGTATATTCTCTGTTATATTATTTATATACACAAGGAAGAGTGTGAGTGACAGTACTCCCCCTTGGGGTACTCCCTGCTCGAGTGTCACCTTTTTGCTCATCTGCCCTTGTATTTGAACTCTGGCCGTCCTGTTTTTGAGGTAGTGACTTATCCATTTGTACATTTTCCCACAAACTTCACTTCTTCGTAGCTTGACTCTAAGTCCCTCTTTCCAGACTTTGTCAAATGCCTTTTCCAGGTCCACCCAAACCGCTACAGTGTGTTTCTGCTCCTGGTAGGCATCTTCTATTTCCTGGGCTATGAGGATGACCTGATCCTCAGTGGATCTGTGCTGTCTGAAGCCTGCTTGCTGTGGAGTTAGTATGCGTTTTTCTTCCAGATGCCACATCAGTCTGGTATTTATCATACGTTCCATCAGTTTGCCGACACAGCTCAGTAGGCTGATAGGCCTGCATCCATTTGGATCTGTTTTGTCTTTTCCTTTCTTTGGTACTGGTACAAGTACTGCGTCTTTCCATGCCTGGGGTACAATACCCCTTTTCCAGCTTTGGTTCAGGACTGATAGTAGTTTCCTCTTTGCTGTTTGGCCCAGCCCCATCAGCATTTCGTTTGTTATCCCGTCTTTTCCGGGAGATTTCCTTTTTTTTAATGTTCTCATGGCCTCTTCCATTTCGCTCATTGTTAATTTGGCCATCATATGCTCTTCTGGTGCCGTATTGATGTTGTCGTGCCCCTTTTGCTCTTCACTAATGTCTGTATGCCTATCTGCAGGGACATCAATGTGGTTTGCTCTGGCATAATGTTCAACAAAGGCGTTTGCTGCTTTTTTTCTCCCAGTGAGCAGGTTTTCGCCCTGCTTGATGGTGATTTGTTTGTTTGATGGAGTTTCGTCATTCATGGCTCTGACTAGCTTCCATAGTTTGTTCCCTTCTTTGTCTAAATTGAGGCTTTCTGTTTTGTTTTTCCAGCTTTCTCTTGCTGTTTGGTTTAGAGTGTATTTGTATTTCGCTGTGGCGGCTTTGAGGGCGATATTTGCCTCCATAGATTGTTCTCGCTCTGCCATGTTCCTAGCATTTGTGACTACGTCTTCCGCTTTCTGCAAGTCATCATTCCAGTAGGGCTTATAGTTTTTCCTTGCCCCTCTTGGGATGGTTTCAGTGGCAGCTTGCATTATTGCTTTGCTTAGGATTTCCACCATGGGCTTCATTTTGTTGTTCCGTGCGTTGATGGTTTCACACAGCCCATCTGTCAGGCTTGCAAATCTGTCCCAGTCGGCTCGTTTGTAATTCCAACGTGGGAGCGGTTTTGTTTCCTGTGGGCCTACCTCCATATCAACTTCTAGCCTAATTGGCCTGTGGTCGCTACCTGCCAATTGGTTTAGCACCTGGCAGTCTATTTTATTGTGAATGTCCACTGTGGAAAAGGCCAAGTCTGGAGTAGAGGTGGTATGCCATGTTCTAGAATAGAAGCTAGGGCTATCCTCCGGCCTATTGATTAGGTAGAGATTTGTGTCTATCTCCCAATCTTCCACTTCGTCACCTCTGACGTCTGTGTCCGAGTATCCCCATCTCTCCGAGTGGCTGTTGAAGTCTCCAACTACTATGCAGTTGGAGTCTTTGACTTCCATACTCGAGAGGGACAGGTCTTTGTTTGGTGGTCCGTACAGGTTGAAGATGCGGATCTTCGTTTCTTGAGCCATTATGTCAACTCCTACAATTTCTGCTTGTCCTGTGTGATTGACAGCTACCGCGCTACTCAGTATGCAGTTACGGGTCAGTATCAGAACCCCCTCCGTTGTGACCTTCTCTATCCAGACGGAAGGTCTGGTATCCTCTGATTGAGAATTTATAGTTGTTGTTGAGGTGCGTTTCTTGGATACATGCCACGTCAATCTTACCTCCATGCAAGTGATGTGTTAGGGAAAGCTTTCCACTGTAGTATTTTGAGGGTCTTGTGTGTTTGGTCAATAGAAATTGCCCCATAGCCATGTGCCTTGACTCCACAACGCATGGGTGGGTGACGACCAGTAGTCAAGAGTGGGCCCCTTCAAGGCGTGGGGCCCGGCACTCTCGCTGCCTGGCGGGACTCCGCAGGATGAGCGTCATACGTTTTTCTAATAGGTTTTGCTGCCATCATACTGCGATTTATGTTGCACTGTTTCGTTAAGCCTGTGGCTCAGTGCATCCGATTTCAACAGGCGTTTCTGTAGGGATGCCCTCCTTAGCCTTTGGCTGTCCCCAGCCTATCTGCAAGGCAGAAGTTGTTTGTGATCAGAGTTGTCTCTCTTATTGAGGTTGTTTTACAGGACTGACGAGTCTTCACTACTCGTGTCTATAGGGTGCGGTGATGATATATGAGATATGATATATGATATGGACTATGTACTGGTCTGTACTAACCCGGAAGAGAGGCAGTCCAGTGTGTCTGTATCCCAGGATCGTCACGTCCTGCCAGAAACGTATCATGTGCATGTGTGTGGGGTTCCTCTTTGCTCCCTTTATTTTCTCGGCACATCTGCAGAGATGGTACGCCCAGCATTCCCCGCCACCTGGGAGGTTGACACAGTAGGGCAGATGTGCAATGTCCGCTAGCCTGCATCTCTTCTGCGTCCATTGGTATGGCCTTTAGCAGATAGAGGTAGAGATCGAGACAGGAGTGCATTTAACCAAGGGACAAGCCTGGTAATGTCACGGAGACGTTGTTCGCCTGGTGTGCGGACATATCTCATGGTCAGGGGCTGAGTCTTAACAGTTCACAGCGAAGTGGCTGCTCTACTGTTTACGACACCCCGACCAAGAACTAGATCGTCTGTTGGTTGTTTCGCACCTCATCGCCGTATGGGGTGAATATCGAGCAGCTTCCCGCCCGCTTTGATCGGCGGACGGCAGCGACCTCTTTCTGCGGCTCGACCGGGCGGGGCTGAAGCGCGAGCCCCAGGTCCCCACAATGTCGAGGCCTCCCATTGCAATCGTTCTGAGATTTTGGGCGGGATTCTGGCTTAAAAGCGTTCGGCCGTAATCCCTCACATGGTAGCCTCGCGCCGTTGGCTTATCAGCCTAGCACGTGAACCAAATGTCTGCGGCTCCTCTCGAGTTGAGCAGGATTACCGTAGCAACGCCCTGTCATTAGTAGGGTAAAACTGACCTGTCTTCCGAGGGTCTATTATCAGCACCCGTTCACTATTAGACCGGACGTATCAATACAGGGCTTTTTAGTTTATCAATGGCCAAGTTTCTTGAACCTCCGATTTCCGCAGGGTTAAGACCAGATTACCATAATAGACGCTCTTTCATTAGGAGGTTAAGAGACTGACCTGTCTTCCGTGGGTCTAATACCAGCACACGTTCACTATTAGACCCAACGAAAGTGCTCTCGATTTATTTAACAGTCATTCTACAGTATTGGCGTGTTGAGTCAATTTAAGCCGCAGGCTCCACTCATGGTAGTGCCCTTCCGTCAATTCCTTTATCAAACACTGAATGCAGACCAACCGAGCCACAGAGAGCTTAGCCCCAGATTTCCGAGGGTCTAAATCCAGCACCTATTCCATATTTGACCCAACGAAAGTGGTCTCGGCCTGTCAGTCATTTCAGTGTTGGCCGTGTTGAGTCAAATTAAGCCGCAGGCTCCACTCCTGGTGGTGCCCTTTCGTCAATTCCTTTAAGTTTCAGCTTTCCAACCATACTTCCCCCGGAACCTAAACACTTTGGTTTTCCGGAACCTTCCCCCAGAGTCATCGAAGCAACTCCTGCGGATCGCTAGTCGGCATCGTTTATGGTCAGAGCTACGACGGTATCTGGTCGTCTTCGCGCCTCTGACTTTCGTTCTTGATTAATGAAAACATTCTTGACAAATGCTTTCGCAGTAGCTCGTCTTGCGGCGATCCAAGAATTTCACCTCTAACGCCGCAATACGAATGCCCCCGTTTGTCCCTGTTAATCATTACCTCCAGTTTCGAAAACTAACAAAATAGAACCGAGGTCCTATTCCATTATTCCATGCACCATTATTCAGGCAGCCGAGGCCTGCTTTAAACACTCTAATTTTTTCTAAGTAAACGCGCCGGCCACCCAGGACGCTCAGCGAAGAGCACCCGTGGGAGAGAGCCGGCAGACGGTAGGGCAGGAGACAACGGGCAGTGAACCGGCGCGAGCCGGACCGTCCGCCTGCGCCTGAGATCCAACTACGGCTTTTTAACTGCAACAACTATAATATACGTTATTGGAGCTGAAATTACCGCGGCTGCTGGCACCAGACTTGCCCTTCAATAGACCATCGTTAAAAGGTTTAAAGTGTACTCATTCCAATTACGGGGCCTCGAAAGAGTCGCGTATTGTTATTTTTCGTCACTACCTCCCCGTTCCGGGAGTGGGTAAGTTGCGCGCCTGCTGTCTCTTGTTACAGTTATGAGGAAAGACTCAGAAAAAGAGGCCTACGGTGTTAGGAAAGATCAAAATTCGAGGTGACAATACAGATTTATAAGATAATCAAAGTAACGGATGAATTAGACTATAACACGTTTTTCAAAACACAATCACCTACAAGAACAAGAGGGCATAGCTACAAAATAACTAAAAAGAGGTCCAGATTAGATATTAGGAAATATTTGTTTTAGTCAGAAAGTGGTGAATGCTTGGAATGCGCTGCCACATGAAGTAGTGGAGACAGGGACAATTAAATCCTAGTATACCGATTCTAAAACCACGTTTTTACACCGTCTGTTTCATCACTATTTTGTTAGGTTAGAGTTACATAACATATTTTATCATCATTTTCTTATTTTAAACATTAGATTCATTTATCTCATATACAAATGTGCAGACTTTAATGGGCTACTAAACAGAACTACTTTGTATCTTTATATCTAAAAAAAATAGATAAATAATAATTTACATTTATTGTAGATACATTTTTAAAAACATTTTATTTAAAGTTTGAACATCCCATAATATATCAATCTTTGTGCATGTCTGAAGCTCCCAACATTATCCATCACTGATAGAATATCCATTCATACACAACAAATACAAGTTGTATCATTTTCTGTCAGTAAATACAGATTTAGTCTCTATTTTGATCTTTGAAATGACATTGTGAAAAAAAAGTCAGCAAGGAAAACTATATAAGTTGAGGTTAGGTCACCATAATATATTATAACATAATTTTCTTATTTGAACATTTTGTTCATGTATTCAATGTACACACTTGAATAGGATATCAAATAGAACTAATTTGTCATAACATAAAGAAAAATAGATAAATAGTGGTCCACATATATTGCAAATATATTTAAAACTAAATATTTTGTTAACGTTTGAACTGCCTATAATATATTATAATATAGCTGTACAGGTCTGAAGCTCCTAACACAAATCCTCACTAACAATATCAATTTATACATAAAATATGTAAGTTTTATCATTTTCCATGAATAGATAGTGCGTTTTATGATGATAATCTTTGCTTACGATCACTGGAAGCCATTTTTATCAAACAAATTTTGTTGGAGCAAATCGATTGATCAGCTAATTTCTTAAATTTAAACCTCTTTGTCTTTGACAAAAAAAAGCGCAAATGGCTCTTAAATTATAAAGTTCATCAAAAGGAAGTGACCCTAAATGTGTTGAATTGGTCTAAGCTTCGATAATTGTTTTCTAAACTTTCCTAATAGAGATCTAACATTACTAGCCACTAAAAGTGGCTTGTATAAAAATGAGTCCAAAAATACGCCACCTGAAGTGGCTCAGGTAGTCTAGTAGTTAATGCATTTAAGAATAGATTGGATGCGCGTAGCTTTTAGAACAATGAAATGTAAATGAAACTGGTTGTATACAGACTTTGCAGGCTTCTAAACCGATGTAACGACGTTAAGTTAAGTTAACTTAACATGGCCAATCTTTTTGTTGGAAAGTCTTGGCTTGGCTGGATGTCCTTATTCCATTCAGTGATTGGAGTCATCAGAAACAGAATGTTACTTGAGCTTCGGCAGGCAGGTTGTATACTCATTGTTAGAGAGGCATAATCCCTACATAAACACAGAACCACTTGCTTCTCTTCTAACAGTCAACATTTCAACCATTCTGTTTGATTATAGTGTCATGTGCTGTTGTGAGTTTTCTTCCAATGAGATGTGTGAGCGTTGGCTTTTGCTCTTGCGTTAGTGGCTGTACAGTCAGTTTATTCATAATCATGTGTTCTGTAGTGTCACATTGGACCACACATCTTTGACATACTTGCTATGTGAGTTAATTTAGGCGTGGCTGCAGAGAGAAGCATGTTGAGTTCATCTAACATCGTTATTTCTGACTAACATGGATGTGAAACGCTATGCCAGTCAGGCACAACATTCTGACCAAGACGTCGAGGCAGCGTCAGACACAACATACTGACCAAGACGTCGAGGCAGCGTCAGGCACAACATATTGACCAAGACGTCGAGGCAGCGTCAGGCACAACATACTGACCAAGACGTCGAGTCAGCGTCAGGCACAACATACTAACCAAGACGTCGAGTCAGCGTCAGGCACAACATACTGACCAAGACGTCGAGGCAGCGTCAGGCACAACATACTGACCGAGACGTCGAGTCAGCGTCAGGCACAACATACTGACCAAGACGTCGAGGCAGCGTCAAGCACAACATACTGACCAAGACGTCGAGTCAGCGTCAGGCACAACATACTGACCAAGACTAAGCCAAGAACAGCACAACCGGATGGAGGACCACAGCCCACCTTCATCAGCATGCTCGGGATGAGAGGTAAGCTACTACAACCCGCAACGTAATGTCCTTTCCAGGGGCGTACACAAGAATAACCTTCCTCAATGTGGGCCTTTAACAACATCAGTCTTGGCGAGCAGAGTGGCGAACAGAGTGATGTGTGGCGAGCAGGGTGATGTGTGGCGAGTAGGGAGGGTGATGTGTGGCGAGTAAGGTGATGTGTGGCGAGTAGGGAGGGTGATGTGTGGCGAGCAGGGTGATGTATGGCGAGCAGAGTGATGTGTGGCGAGCAGGGTGATGTGGGGCGAACAAGGTGATGTGTGGCGAGCAGGGTGATGTGTGGCGAGTAGGGAGGGTGATGTGGGGCGAGCAGAGTGATGTGTGGCGAGCAGAGTAATGTGTGGCGAGCAGAGTGATGTGTGGCGAACAGAGTGATGTGTGGCGAACAGAGTGATGTGTGGCGAACAGAGTGATGTGTGGCGAACAGAGTGATGTGTGGCGAACAGAGTGATGTGTGGCGAGCAGAGTGATGTGTGGCGAACAGAGTGATGTGTGGCGAACAGAGTGATGTGTGGCGAACAGAGTGATGTGTGGCGAGCCCTTCACAGAGCTGACACACACCCTACACAGAGCTGACACACACCCTACACAGAGCTGAAAAACACCCTACACAGAGCTGGCACACACCCTACACAGAGCTGACACACACCCTACACAGAGCTTACACACCCTACACAGAGATGACACACACCCTACACAGAGCTGACATACACCCTTCACAGAGCTGACACACGCTAAACAGAGCTGACACAACACAGAGCTGACACAAACCCTACACAGAGCTGACACAACCCAGAGCTGACACAAACCCTACACAGAGCTGGCACACACCCTACACAGAGCTGGCACACACCCTACACAGAGCTGACACACACCCTACACAGAGCTGACACACATCCTACACAGAGCTGACACAACACAGAGCTGACACACACCCTACACAAAACTGACACACACCCTACACAGAGCTGACATAACACAGAGCTGGCACACATCCTACACAGAGCTGATACACACCCTACACAGAGCTGGCACACACCCTACACAGAGCTGACACACACCCTACACAGAGCTGACACACACCCTACACAGAGCTGGCACAACACAAAGCTGGCATAACACAGAGCTGGCACAACACAGAGCTGACACACATCCTACACAGAGCTGGCACAACGCAGAGCTGACACAAACCCTACGCAGAGCTGACACAACACAGAGCTGACACACACCCTACACAGAGCTGACACACACCCTACACAGAGCTGACACACACCCTACACAGAGCTGACACACACTCTACACATCTTTCCAATCACATCTTTAGTGTTTATTATTTCCCATCTTCCTGACGTCTGTACAATGGCTTCCCCTGAGCCTAGCCGTTGTGTACTAAGGCGGACGGAAGGCTGCTGCATTCTTGGCTGTGTGCTGCATGTTGGTCTGTATGTTTGTTTGTTTCCTGTATCGGTACAACAAACTGGCTGATAGTTTTGTATGACGGTTGTTAGGTTGTTCCAACTTAATCTGAGAGCGACTCTATAAATTGAATGTGTAGCATATTACTTCCCTTGACCGTCATTTCGATGCGAATAATGTCCCATTTTTACTTCTTTTCTTTTCTATTCTTTCTCTTTTTTCTTCTACTTTCTTTCACTCTTTCTATTCTTTCTTACTTCCAACACCCTCCTACTTACTCAAAACTCAGTGATTCAACGCTTTAACGATTGCTAGGGCTGCAACTTAAACAATGAATTACTTTATTACATATCAACTTGAAATTATTTTGTAAATACGGTATAGTCTATCTTCATCGATTAAAATTATCAAACAACTTGTCCTATCGGTATAAATCCGTTCTTATAATTAAGACATTTCAGAGGTCTTATGCAGCCGCAAGATGTATCCCGTGTTCCTTTTGATCACTACGTTCGTATCTCTTTGTCCTACTTATTAAACACAATCTAAGCTAGCTAACATCGTCACACTCTAGCTAACTAAATAGACTGCTTTTATTATTCATATTTGGTAGCGTCTGTGAGTGCTTCAATTCCTGAATCCACTTTCTGCGCCACGGTTAGACTGTGGAACAAGGCCCTTCCCAAGACTGTCTTGCGCTCTCCCTCGTCTGCTGCTTAGAACGTGCCTCGGATAGACTTATTCCCTCTCAGACTTTCCCTCGTCTGTTGCTTAGACCGTGTCTCGGATAGACTTATTCCCTCTCAGACTCACCCTCGTCTGTTGCTTAGACCGTGTCTCGGATAGACTTATTCCCTCTCCGACTTTCCCTCATCTGTTGCTTAGACGTGCCTGGGATATAATTTTTCCCTCTCAGACTTTCCATTGTCTGTTGCTTAGACGTGCCTGGGATAGAATTATTCCCTCTCAGACTTTCCCTCATCTGTTGCTTAGACCGTGCCTGGGATAGACTTATTCCCTCTCAGACTTTCCCTCATCTGTTGCTTAGACCGTGCCTGGGATAGAATTATTCCCTCTCAGACTTTCCATTGTCTGTTGCTTAGACGTGCCTGGGATAGAATTATTCCCTCTCAGACTTTCCCTCATCTGTTGCTTAGACCGTGCCTGGGATAGACTTATTCCCTCTCAGACTTTCCCTCATCTGTTGCTTAGACCGTGCCTGGGATAGAATTATTCCCTCTCAGACTTTCCATTGTCTGTTGCTTAGACGTGCCTGGGATAGAATTATTCCCTCTCAGACTTTCCATTGTCTGTTGCTTAGACGTGCCTGGGATAGAATTATTCCCTCTCAGACTTTCCCTCATCTGTTGCTTAGACGTGCCTCGGATATAATTATTCCCTCTCCGACTTTCCCTCATCTGTTGCTTAGACCGTGCCTGGGATAGAATTATTCCCTCTCAGACTTTCCATTGTCTGTTGCTTAGACGTGCCTGGGATAGAATTATTCCCTCTCAGACTTTCCATTGTCTGTTGCTTAGACGTGCCTGGGATAGAATTATTCCCTCTCAGACTTTCCCTCATCTGTTGCTTAGACGTGCCTCGGATATAATTATTCCCTCTCCGACTTTCCCTCATCTGTTGCTTAGACCGTGCCTGGGATAGAATTATTCCCTCTCAGACTTTCCATTGTCTGTTGCTTAGACGTGCCTGGGATAGAATTATTCCCTCTCAGACTTTCCATTGTCTGTTGCTTAGACGTGCCTGGGATATAATTATTCCCTCTCAGACTTTCCCTCATCTGTTGCTTAGACGTGCCTCGGATATAATTATTCCCTCTCCGACTTTCCCTCATCTGTTGCTTAGACCGTGCCTGGGATAGACTTATTCCCTCTCCGACAGTTAGCCGTCCCAGGGATGTTCGTTCAGGAAGCAGCAATGTTTCTGCGACAATCAATAACACCTTACGTCTTGTCTCGCAGACTGACGGTTATACAATAATACACACACTCATAAGGTGGAAACCAAATGCTGGTTCAAGTCTACATAACCTCTGTCACTCAGCCAAGTGTTTACTGAAGCTCTGTTGACCTCTACGGCTGAGTCTGCTTCACTGTCTCGGTTTTCCTTCTGCCCCTCTGCCCCAACAAACTGGCCGGGGGCCGCAGGACTTCCAGTATACTGAGCAAACTGACCGGGGGCGGGGGGGCGGGGGACTTCCAGTATACTGAGCAAACTGACCGGAGGCCGCAGGACTTCCAGTATACTGAGCAAACTGACCGGGAGCGCACTACTTCCAGTATACTGAGCAAACTGACCCAGGGGACGTGAGACTTTAATTTTCTTTGGGAAACTTGAAAACCCTAGTGACCTAGAATTCGGACAATAATCGCTGTATTTGGCTGTAGCTTATAGACGAGGTTTTAAAGTTATATGTTCGAGTACGCTCAAACGGTGTTTACTTGGATCCCATAACTCTGGATCCTTGGATCCCATGACTCTGGCTCCTTGGATCCCATGACTCTGGCTCCTTGAATCCCATGACTCTGACTCCTTGGATCCCATGACTCTGGCTCGTTGGATCCATATGACTCTGTCACAAATATGAGAAATTCTGTATAAGTTGAATGTGAGAAATACACTGTAAGTTGAATGTGAGAACTACTCTATAAGTTGAATGTGAGAACTACTATATAAGTTGAATGTGAGAACTACTCTAAAAGTTGAATGTGAGAACTACTCAATAAGGTGAATGTGAGAACTACTCTAAAAGTTGAATGCGAGACCTACTCTATAAGTTGGATACAACGGTAAGTTGAGTGCACGGATTTATGTGACAGATTCACCTACGAGTCACCTCATCATAGCTCCCAGTAGTTTGATAATCTAGAAAGTAGTAGGGAAGGTTTGTTTTGCTTTACATCATTTTTAGAGCCGTTGCACAAGGTGAAGGTCACACGTCTTTGTCTTAAAGAAATTCCACTAGTTCGATGTACAATCTAGATCAAAATAAACTATTCACGTTTGCCTAGATACAGCCATCAATTAAGCGCGGACTGCCTCTGGTCAGTCATTCGAAGGATAACTGGAACCAGCCCAGACAATCGGGAAGGAGAAAAAAAACCTGTACGGTAATGACTGACAAGCAAACATAAGACAGACCTGACAGGACTCACTGGAAGTTTTGGTAACTACCATTAGTCCGCTTGCGAGCTTCAGTGTACAATATTATTTAAATTAGTTGATAAAGTCATTCATAGAGAAGTCATTCATAGAGAAGTCATTCATAGAGCAGTCATTCAGATTGAAGTCATTCATACATAATTCATTCAGAAATAGTCATTCAGAGAGAAGTCATTCATTCAGAATTCATTAAGAGAGAATTCATTCATAGAGAAGTCATTCAGAGAGAATTATTTCAGATAGGACATTCATAGAGAAGTCATTTATTAAACTGGAAGCCAACGACCAAATCTAGGCACCCACCCAAGACTCACCAGTCTATGAGCTACAAGAAAATCAGACCTTAACGGGAATCAATTGGATACTTGTGCTAGAATCATTAGTTTACACACCATCCATGAGAGAGAGGCCTGGGCAATTAGTAGAGACTTTCCATCAGTGCGAAGTACACGAAAGGTCTGAGTTAGCGGTTAGGCAGCTTTCATCAAAGAAGTATTATTTGTATTATCCTTCATGTACCGATTTACTTTCTTGTGTAAAAGAAGTTGGTATAAATTTTGTATTTGTGAATGATTCGTATTGAGTAGGTAGCAGTGTGGTCTGAATGCAGATTGTGTAGCTAGAGAGGCGTGCGTCTGGTACAAGCTCTATAAGGGTTGTATGACGTCGGCATCACAAAGATGAGGTTGGCACATTGTTCTATCGCGGAGTCCAGCACACGTGATCGGTCCAGTGACCAGGATACTTAAGTGAAGTGAAGTGAAGTATATGTGGTGAAGAGCTAACAACTGCATAAGGCAAAGTGGAATATCACTGCATGAAACAAGTTAGAAACAAATGTTACGGTCCACTTGCAACTAAAGTTATAGGAACACATACACCATCGTCATGTCTCACAGACCACATGTGGAACGATATGAACGCATTGCCATATAAGGTGTAGCGGCTGGAGCAGAAGGAGGGAAGAAAGTAGAACATAGGAAGCGTTGGGTAATGGAACAGGAAGGCGAAAAACCTGGTGAAAAGACAAAAAAATAGCACGAACAGATCATGGGTAGGAGAATAAACAATTGACTAGATTTACAGTGTGGAATAGCAGGTGAGATCTGCTGGAAGAAAATTGAAGATTTGAAGAGAATGGGTGGGGGGGGGAGGAGGGGCGGCTGACAGATCTAATACATCAAGCAATCAAGCAGGTGGGGGGGGGGGCGGGGGCAGGAAGGGCGGCTGTCAGATCTAATACATCAAGCAATCAAGCAGGAGGGGGGTGGGAGGGGCGGCTGTCAGATCTAATACATCAAGCAATCAAGCAGGAGGGGGGGGGGAGGGGCGGCTGTCAGATCTAATACATCAAGCAATCAAGCAGGAGGGTGGGGGAGGGGCGGCTGTCAGATCTAATACATCAAGCAATCAAGCAGGTGGGGGGGGGGGGGAGGGGCGGCTGTCAGATCTAATACATCAAGCAATCAAGCAGGTGGGGGGGAGGGGCGGCTGTCAGATCTAATACATCAAGCAATCAAGCAGGAGGGGGGGGGGATGCTGTCAGATCTAATACATCAAGCAATCAAGCAATCAGACAATCAAGCAATCAGACAAATAAGCAGAAAGAATACAGCGATACAAACCAGACAGCAGGATAACAATGAAAACTTTTTGAAAAAGATCAAGAAAGAAAGCCAAAAGTGGAGAGAATAAATAACATGTTAGTACGTCAGTAAATACTGCACACATTAAGTTAGCTATCTTTGAAATGATCCACCTTGGACGGGATTGGATCCCCAATATCGAGAGAACAATTTGACACAGGATGCCACTTAATCCATAATAACAAAGCAACAGGGCTAGACGTATTCGTCTTGGGAGTACTTTAAACTTCCTCATGAGAACCCTACAGCCATAGACCTCCCCCCATTTCTATATATGAGCCAGTAGTCTGGTCTCTCTATCCGTCCTCAGTCTTTTATTCCCCTTGTTCTGACTACTTACTACGGTAATCATTTCCAAATGTAGAAACAAGGAATCTCTCCGTGACCAACAACACCGATTTGTTGGGCTAATTGATGGACTTTATTCATTGAGTAGTGGTGTTAAGCCTGGAATGTTCTATTCGCGCTAGGCATTAGGCCTGGCCAGCTCGCATTTTCTGTGTGGTTTTAATGTTTTTTTTTCAATCAAGGTAAAGGCCAAGAGGGGAGAGGGTGGGGGCAGAAGGGCTTGCAGGACTAGCAAAGTGGTTAGTGGCACGGCTCAAAACCCAAACTTGTTTATGTTCAAATCCATCAATCAGAGTGTACCCCAATAGAAAGTGCATCCTGCTGAATTCGGACGCACTAGCCCGATCAGGCGCAACAACTCAATACCACAATACTACTTGGAAAAACAACGATAATAGTCTTGTAGCCAATACATGTCCTCTTATGTAATAGTTCTTGTAGCCAATACATGTCCTCTTATGTAATAGTTCTTGTAGCCAATACATGTCCTCTTATGTAATAGTTCTTGTAGCCAATACATGTCCTCTTATGTAATAGTTCTTGTAGCCAATACATGTCATCTTATGTAATAGTTCTTGTAGCCAATACATGTCATCTTATGTAATAGTTCTTGTAGCCAATACATGTCCTCTTATGTAATAGTTCTTGTAGCCAATACATGTCCTCTTATGTAATAGTTCTTGTAGCCAATACATGTCATCTTATGTAATAGTTCTTGTAGCCAATACATGTCCTCTTATGTAATAGTTCTTGTAGCCAATACATGTCATCTTATGTAATAGTTCTTGTAGCCAATACATGTCATCTTATGTAATAGTTCTTGTAGCCAATACATGTCATCTTATGTAATAGTTCTTGTAGCCAATACATGTCCTCTTATGTAATAGTTCTTGTAGCCAATACATGTCATCTTATGTAATAGTTCTTGTAGCCAATACATGTCCTCTTATGTAATAGTTCTTGTAGCCAATACATGTCATCTTATGTAATAGTCTTGTAGCCAATACATGTCCTCTTATGTAATAGTTCTTGTAGCCAATACATGTCATCTTATGTAATAGTCTTGTAGCCAATACATGTCATCTTATGTAATAGTCTTGTAGCCAATACATGTCATCTTATGTAATAGTTCTTGTCATACATCCGGTGTTAAACTGGAATGCAACATTTTGAGTGCCCCAATTGTTATTTGTCTGCACTTTCCTGCAGCTCTTCTTCATATTAATATGTACCCCTTGATGAGACGACGTGCACACGAGAGCTGGTCCTAGGCCCTTTGTAGGTTTCTCGCGGTCTGGGAACATCCGGAAACCATTGCAGCGATGCAGCCATGCTTTGAGACTCTAGCACCTCCGAGGAAGGCAATCAGTTCTCTCCAACAGCCATTTACAGAGTTTTCACAAATTTAAAGGCATGTTGTAAGGCATGCCAAGACATACCCACCGAACCACACGACAATACAACGTAATATAGGGCAATCACGCCCCAATATAACCAGGGCTAAAAGTACTTGAACTGACCATAAGGAAGCAACAAATGGTTGACAAATATTTTTGAAAGTCACACATCACATATGAAGTATGATCTCTGGGCTAATTTTTTGCGGTACGATTGAGTGTACCCTCATTAAATGAGACTGATGAGGGGTGTGTATGCAATAGACAAACCATGTTTACTAAAATTGCTACATAAATCCCTACTTCCAAGAGAACACGTGCTTTCCTGCAAGGTGTCAATTAGAGTGTCCGTCCCCTGCTCCTGCTGGAGCCAGAGAGGAGGGGTGATGGTAAGAATACTGTACCAATGTGGTTTCCGAAATTGGCACAAGACTTTTGGTTGTCAGTGACCCCTGGATGTCTGTAGACATTTGCTTATATGTGGATCCCTGTATATAGTCCCTTGATTGTCTGTGGATCCCTAGCATTTCTGTAGACCTTTGCTTATCTGTGGATCCCAGTCTATAGACCCTTGATTGTCTGTAGTTCCCTGTCTATAGTCCCTTGATTGTCTGTGGATCCCTAGCATTTCTGTAGACCTTTGCTTATCTGTGGATCTCTGTCTATAGTCCCTTGATTGTATGTGGATCCCTAGCATTTCTGTAGACCTTTGCTTATCTGTGGATCCCTGTCTATAGACCCTTGATTGTCTGTAGTTCCCTGAATGTGGACACCGGCTGTCTAAGGACCACTGACTGTCTATGGACCGCTGACTGTCTGTGGACCCTTGATTGTCTGTAGTTCCCTGAATGTAGACACCGGGTGTCTAAGGACCACTGACTGTCTATGCACAACTGACTGTCTGTGGACCGCTGACTGTCGATTGACTCTGGCGGTCAGTGAAGAGACTTGTAGATTTGGTAATGGTTGTGTACGTATGTACTCTTATCTACCTCCATGTGGTGTGGCTTTGAGAGAGTCCCAGTGGCGAGGTATCATTCTATCATTAGCTAGGAACGGTCTATGGACTAGACAAGATTGAGAACCACCGATGGGAGATATTTTATAAAATCCTGACATTTATTCAAGGGTTTAAAAATGAAGAGGCCGCCATTATTGACCTGCACCCAATGAAAACACTGATTCTGACCGACCTCATTAACTTGCTGGCTGAAGAGCCCGTGAGAATGTCAAAGACATTATGTCTAACATAAAATATTCTCCGCACTGTTTTGCTAAAGGTCCTTCTCTAGTGTGCACATAGACAACCAGGAGTACTCACGGACTACTTAAAGTTAGCGCATGCGTCAGGCGCGTGTTCCGGTTGATTGGTATTGATCAGTCTAGAGAGGTGGAAGACGGCAGTACCTTGGCTACCTTTTGTTGCTGTCGTGCTGTTGTTGCTGCCGTGCTGTTGTTGCTGCTCTCATAATTGTGTTATCTGGCTCCCATGGTAGGGTACGCATGTCTGTGCAGACGGCGTAGTCTCCGGGGATATTGACCGGAAGTACCGTCTAGTGTCTTGTCCACGTGTAGTTCAAGTGTATTGTTGGAGTATATTTCTAGGTTTTCTGTCTGGTCGCATTGTGTGTGGCTAATCTATAAGTTTGTTTCTGTTTGGTCGCATTGTTTGTGGCTAATCTATAAGTTTGTTTCTGTTTGGTCGCATTGTTTGTGGCTAATCTATAAGTTTGTTTCTGTCTGGTCGCATTGTTTGTGGCTAATCTATAAGTTTGTTTCTGTCTGGTCGCATTGTGTGTGGCTAATCTATAAGTTTGTTTCTGTCTGGTCGCATTGTGTGTGGCTAATCTATAAGTTTGTTTCTGTCTGGTCGCATTGTGTGTGGCTAATCTATAAGTTTGTTTCTGTATTTTAGTTATGCATCTCAAACGAAGATAGCGACAGATTGAGACTTGTGCTGTGACATGTGTTCTCATGTGACTGGAACGGCAGTCTTTGTCACAACCGGGCAGTCGGCTGTAGAGTCCTAGTGCGTTCTGTTCCTTCAATCAGCACGCTTTCTCTGAGCCTCGACGATGGGTTTTCGCTCTGCGATCTGAACACCTTCAGTGATGTTAGTGCGAAATGTGTAACAGTTCTGTGCAAGCAGCCCGCAAGAGGTGACATCGATGTTGAAGCTTTTCAGAGACACTTTCTAGAAGTCTCTTTAGTGTTTCTGTTCCTCTGATGTTTGCCTGTTGTGAGCCCACATTGGCTTGGGAAATACTGTTATCATCGCTCACTGATGTCTAACCTTGACATCAACACATCAACAACATAACAACCGAAACCAACACAATTGAGTCACTTGACTTTGGAACTGGGCCTCAACACAATCATGATCTACACTTTAGAAGTGGGCCTCAACACAATCATGATCTACACTTTAGAAGTAGGCTTCAACACAATCATGATCTACACTTTAGAAGTAGGCCTCAACAAAATCATGATCTACACTTTAGAAGTGGGCCTCAACACAATCATGATCTACACTTTAGAAGTGGGCCTTAACACAATCATGATCTACACTTTAGAAGTGGGCTTCAACACAATCATGATCTACACTTTAGATGCAGGCCTCAACACAATCATGATCTACACTTTGCCCATCACAAAAACCAATAATACGAGGACACTAATGGTATCCAAAACCGCAGGAATACATTTCTGTGAAAGACATAATTTATAGATTTACACATCAATGGGGGAAACTTTAAAGACGATCAAATCACAAGGTCAACACAACTAATATGTAAATAATGCCCATTTAACTCAGTCCAAAGAGAGCAAATACATAGGATTTATTTTTGGCAAGATGGACGGTTGGTTAGTGAAGAACTAGACGATGGAAGAACCCGAAACTAGAAGATGGAAGAACTCAAAACTAGAAGATGGAAGAACTCAAAACTAGAAGATGAAAGAACCCGAACCAGGAAGATGGAAAAACTCAAAATTAGAAGATGGAAGAACTCAAAACTATAAGATGGAAGAACCCGAACCTAGAAGATGGAAGAACCCGAACCAAGAAGATGGAAACTATGACTTGACTATCACAACTACTACAGTAACCGAACATCAGCCTGCCAAAATAACTGCAAACTGGAAAACAATATATTTATACCAACTTTCTGCTACCAATGTACAAGTTGCCATTTAAAGACACAGGACATGAAAACTAGAATATGAAATGAGATGTCTAAATAAACATTCATTGGTGTCAGGAGAGAAAGAATGAGAAATGATGACATGAGAAATGATGACATGAGAAATGATGACATGAGAAATGATGACATGAGAAATGATGATATGAGAAATGATGACAGGGGAAATGATGACATGAGAAATGATGACATGAGAAATGATGATATGAGAAATGATGACAGGGGAAATGATGACATGAGAAATGATGACATGAGAAATGATGATATGAGAAATGATGACAGGGGAAAGGATGATATGAGAAATGATGACAGGGGAAATGATGACATGGGAAAAGATGACAGGGGAAATGATGACATGAGAAATGATGACATGAGAAATGATGATATGAGAAATGATGACAGGGGAAAGGATGATATGAGAAATGATGACAGGGGAAATGATGACATGGGAAAAGATGACAGGGGAAATGATGACATGGGAAATGATGACATGAGAAATGATGAAATGAGAAATGATGATATGAGAAATTATGATATGAGAAATAATGACATGTGAAATATGGCTAGAACTAGCCCAGGAGATGAATATATTTCAGGACATAAAATACGATAGCTGGTTATCTCATCAGAATACAACCTGGTCAACTACCACTGTGCGCGTATAACACACGAAGATCTGACTGCAGTGCAAGAGGAAGTTCGCGGGACAGATGGATAAATCATCAGAGCAGAAATTGCACACAAATATTTGCTTCCAACAACACAACCTTACAACAACACGGGCTTACAACAACACGGGCTTACAACAACACAACCGTACAACAACACAAACTTACAACAACACGGCCTTACAACAACATAGGCTTACAACAACACAGGCTTACAACAACACAGGCTTACAACAACACGGGCTTACAACAACACAACCTTACAACAACACGGGCTTAGAACAACACGGGCTTACAACAACATAGGCTTACAACAACACGGGCTTAGAACAACACAGGCTTACAACAACATGGGCTTAGAACAACACGGGCTTAGAACAACACGGGCTTACAACAACACGGGCTTAGAACAACACGGCTTACAACAACACAACCTTACAACAACACAACCTTACAACAACACGGGCTTACAACAACACGGGCTTACAACACGAGCTTACAACATTACTGGCTTACAAAAACACGGGCTTACAACAACACGGGCTTAGAACAACACAGCTTACAACAACACAACCTTACAATAACACGGGCTTACAACAACACGAGCTTACAACAACACAATCTTACAACAACACGGGCTTAGAACAACACTGGCTTACAACAACATGGGCTTAGAACAACACGGGATTAGAACAACACGGGCTTACAACAACACGGGCTTAGAACAACACGGCTTACAACAACACAACCTTACAACAACACAACCTTACAACAACACAACCTTACAACAACACGGGCTTACAACAACACGGGCTTACAACACGAGCTTACAACAACACTGGCTTACAAAAACACGGGCTTACAACAACACGGGCTTACAACAACACAATCTTACAACAACACAACCTTACAACAACACAACCTTACAACAACACAACCTTACAACAACACAACCTTACAACAACACAACCTTACAACAACACGGGCTTACAACAACACGGGCTTACAACAACACAACCTTACAAGAACACAACCTTACAACAACACGGGCTTACAACAACACGGGCTTACAACAACACTGGCGTATGTTCGAGTTTACCAGTATGTCATGGGCGTATCGATACTATCTCAGTCCTATGACACTAGTGGCCATAGGCGTCCCGTTCCTATTGTGTTTCTCACGCGCTCCTGTTATTATTGTCATGTCACTTTGCGTGATCAGCCAACCCCACGCCCCTCTCTCTCCGCCCTCGCACTCAATATATCTCCCTCTCTCTCCCGCCCCTCCCAACTCGTCACTGTTCAATGATTCACATGCGAGTCTAACAGCTATAGCTAAGCTCTCCTGCTTCTCGTCTAGATGAAAAGCCCGTGGGCATCGAGTCACTGATGAATGACCACGGACAGACCCCTAACTCCAGTCCTCAGAAGCCCCCAACTTCCCTCCCTCCTTCTCCAACCTGGTTCCAGACTTTTTTAAGTTGGCCAGAGGTGGTTGAACAGCCAGAACAAATGAGGTCTAGTTGATTAGACGTGTTGCCCCAGAGGGGGTTAACATACAGCGTTGTTGGTCCATCCTCTGACGTCTGTCATGTAAGTGGTTCACATAAAAACAGGAGGGGACGGCGGGGAAGGGGGGGGGGTGTGAGAGGAGATTCGATGAACAGGAATCACATGGCATAGAAGTTTGCTTGCTTGAGTTATCACAGATGGGAGATTTTATGGACAGAAGTCAGGTGAGAGAGGGTTTTATTGGTTTATTACAGCCGGGAGGTGTCTGAATCGGTATAGGGTGGGGCATGGGATCGGGGGGAGGGGCGGGGATGGGTATAGTGGGATCAGAAATACAAATTCTGAATGTCAGAAATGTCACAATCAATGACAACTTCACCAACAACATCATCTACAACATTCAAACGTCACAGGCCTAAACTCAAACGACGCAGTGGGCCACGCAGTGGGCCACGGAAGAGCAAGGTTGATGGTTTGCTGGTCGACCACAGTATAACCTGCACCGTCATTAGCTAAAGCAGGTTATACATTGGCAAACATTTCCAACGCTAGCGCATCTTTAAGGAAAACCAAGGCAAAAACAATTCAACTTTTGGCCGCTTCAACCAATCCACAAATGTTAAGTTTAATACTCTGAGATTATACTAGTCTCTGCTTCAACCAATCCACAAATGTTAGGTTTAATACTCTGAGATTATACTAGTCTCTGCCTCAACCAATCCACCAATGCTCTGCATTATATCGTTAAATCGACGAACATCATTGGTCTGACCGTCTGAACATGCATTTTTATATCGTTAAATTGACAAACATAAAATTATTTAAGCCCATTTATTGTTTGAAAACGGCATTTAGCTACCTCCTTACACTCTGTGAACGAATGTAAATTCTCCCATTTATCTTGGGAAACCCTTCTTGTAACAAGTACTCTTTTCTTAGATATCAACGCCATTCTACTTAATGTAAACAAAGAATAAGATCTGGTCAAAACTATCTTGGAGGTTATCATGTGTATTAAGGATACGAACTGACGAAGTAATTGATTATGACTTGTCTTCCGTCAAGAAATGACGGTTTTGTTAGTCTCTGGCAACAGTTGTATCAGCTTCTGTCACACGTCTTGCAATGTTCACTTTGTTTATTTCTAACGTCATGTGGATATTAGCTATCGCGTGTAGTAGAGCTGCTAAACACTTCTGCTTCAATAAACACACTGAATCCTACACACCAATCTATAACACACCTGGGATCAAGATGCTGAGCAGCGCATGAGCTGCAGTGGTCAGCGACCCAAAGCTGACTGCTACCGTCAGGGCCAGCGAACCAGAGCTGCCAAGACCCTTCTACATATTCACGCGGTGATCCTGGATAACAGGCTGCAGCAGAGCAGACTGGCTAAGGAGAAGAGATCGATGAGGGAATGCTAACCCGGTACTTAAAAAAATGATTGCTGAGGTCGGATGTATTGGACCGAAAGGTGCAAATAGTAAGCGACGACACAACGCATTCCGTTCTCTGGACTACATTCTGCTACTTAAGCCCTTTCAGGGTTTGGTAGCGGGAGATTGAGAAAGAACGACGCCAGACCATCACACCTGGACTATATTTACTACACAACGGCGGCACACACACAGAAACACAGCCTGGTTTCGTATATAAATGGTAAACACAGTTTTCTTGAATTCTTCACTCACATTTCTATTGATCTAGTGCAAATACAGACAGCACTAACACTATCCTTAAGGTTTATGTTCCCTCCCTACTCTCTCTATAATGTTCCCTCCCTACTCTCTCTATAATGTTCCCTCCCTACTCTCTCTATAAAGTTCCCTCCCTACTCTAACTATAAAGTTCCCTCCTTACTCTCTCTATAATGTTCCCTCCCTACTCTCTCTATAATGTTCCCTCCCTACTCTCTCTATGAGGTTCCCTCCCTACTCTAACTATAAAGTTCCCTCCTTACTCTCTCTATAATGTTCCCTCCCTACTCTCTCTATAATGTTCCCTCCCTACTCTCTCTATAAAGTTCCCTCCGTACTCTAACAGTACCTCGCTACCTCTACGAGTTTGATCGTGTGGTCAGTACCTCGCTACCTCTACGAGTTTGATCGTGTGGTCAGTACCTCGCTAGCTCTACGAGTTTGATCGTGTGGTCAGTACCTCGCTACCTCCACGAGTTTGATCGTGTGGTCAGTACCTCGCTACCTCTACGAGTTTGATCGTGTGGTCAGTACCTCACTAGCTCTGCGAGTTTGATCGTGTGGTCAGTACCTCGCTATCTCTACGAGTTTGATCGTGTGGTCAGTACCTCGCTAGCTCTACGAGTTTGATCGTGTGGTCAGTACCTCACTACCTCTACGAGTTTGATCGTGTGGTCAGTACCTCGCTACCTCTACGAGTTCGATCGTGTGGTCAGTACCTCGCTACCTCGACGAGTTTGATCGTGTGGTCAGTACCTCGCTACCTCTACGAGTTTGATCGTGTGGTCAGTACCTCGCTAGCTCTACGAGTTTGATCGTGTGGTCAGTACCTCGATATCTCTACGAGTTTGATCGTGTGGTCAGTACCTCGCTAGCTCTACGAGTTTGATCGTGTGGTCAGTACCTCGCTATCTCTACGAGTTTGATCGTGTGGTCAGTACCTCGCTATCTCTACGAGTTTGATCGTGTGGTCAGTACCTCGCTACCTCTACGAGTTTGATCGTGTGGTCAGTACCTCGCTATCTCTACGAGTTCGATCGTGTGGTCAGTACCTCGCTACCTCCACGAGTTTGATCGTGTGGTCAGTACCTCGCTACCTCTACGAGTTTGATCGTGTGGTCAGTACCTCGCTAGCTCTACGAGTTTGATCGTGTGGTCAGTACCTCGCTATCTCTACGAGTTTGATCGTGTGGTCAGTACCTCGCTAGCTCTACGAGTTTGATCGTGTGGTCAGTACCTCGCTAGCTCTACGAGTTTGATCGTGTGGTCAGTACCTCGCTAGCTCTACGAGTTTGATCGTGTGGTCAGTACCTCGCTATCTCTACGAGTTTGATCGTGTGGTCAGTACCTCGCTAGCTCTACGAGTTTGATCGTGTGGTCAGTACCTCGCTACCTCTACGAGTTTGATCGTGTGGTCAGTACCTCGCTACCTCTACGAGTTCGATCGTGTGGTCAGTACCTCGCTACCTCTACGAGTTTGATCGTGTGGTCAGTACCTCGCTACCTCTACGAGTTTGATCGTGTGGTCAGTACCTCGCTAGCTCTACGAGTTTGATCGTGTGGTCAGTACCTCGCTATCTCTACGAGTTTGATCGTGTGGTCAGTACCTCGCTAGCTCTACGAGTTTGGTCGTGTGGTCAGTACCTCGCTATCTCTACGAGTTTGATCGTGTGGTCAGTACCTCGCTATCTCTACGAGTTTGATCGTGTGGTCAGTACCTCGCTACCTCTACGAGTTTGATCGTGTGGTCAGTACCTCGCTACCTCTACGAGTTCGATCGTGTGGTCAGTACCTCGCTACCTCCACGAGTTTGATCGTGTGGTCAGTACCTCGCTACCTCTACGAGTTCGATCGTGTGGTCAGTACCTCGCTACCTCCACGAGTTTGATCGTGTGGTCAGTACCTCGCTACCTCTACGAGTTTGATCGTGTGGTCAGTACCTCGCTAGCTCTACGAGTTTGATCGTGTGGTCAGTACCTCGCTAGCTCTATGAGTTTGATCGTGTGGTCAGTACCTCGCTATCTCTACGAGTTTGATCGTGTGGTCAGTACCTCGCTATCTCTACGAGTTTGATCGTGTGGTCAGTACCTCGCTACCTCTACGAGTTTGATCGTGTGGTCAGTACCTCACTACCTCTACGAGTTTGATCGTGTGGTCAGTACCTCGCTACCTCTACGAGTTCGATCGTGTGGTCAGTACCTCGCTACCTCTACGAGTTCGATCGTGTAGTCAGTACCTCGCTACCTCTACGAGTTCGATCGTGGGGTCAGTACCTCGCTACCTCGTTTTATTTATTCTAAATTAGTGAGCGTCTGAGATCGAAATGCGTCTACTAGATGGATGAAGTGTGAGGATGTGGACTCCCAAAGATGCCGCGGTGTTCATGTATGGCGCTACGACAGGCCATGGTGACAACTACCACTCTCTCCTGTACGTTGAGCTGATGTTCTGTTTCTGCTCTTGTCTTGTGAGATTGAGCGCTCTTTTTCCTTCTCGACTACTGCATCATTATGTCACGACTAAGAATTTCTTCTCCAGAACTAACTTGTGTTAATCTGCATCTCTGTTTCTTCCCTTGAGACCGGACCGCTTTCTCTCACTTCTCCATGAATAACTACCTTTTCGGACTTTTACTCGTTTCTTACGGACACGACTTATCGACTCTGACCGATCACCGTTTAGTCTTACCGTCTGTGGAGGACAAAAAAAGAAACTCGCATATCTCGGCGATCGCTTTGGTTGACAGAGAGATGTCCTTTGTTGCAGTCTCTCAATATGTGACTGCTACGTGTTTCTTGTTACTTAATTAGGCCAGAACAGTAAAATCAGTTAGGTTAACTGAATAAGGCCAGAACAGTAAAATCAGTTAGGTTAACTTAATAAGGCCAGAACGGTAAAATCAGTTAGGTTAACTGAATAAGGCCAGAACAGTAAAATCAGTTAGGTTAACTTAATAAGGCCAGAACGGTAAAATCAGTTAGGTTAACTGAATAAGGCCAGAACGGTAAAATCAGTTAGGTTAACTGAATAAGGCCAGAACAGTAAAATCAGTTAGGTTAACTTAATAAGGCCAGAACGGTAAAATCAGTTAGGTTAACTGAATAAGGCCAGAACGGTAAAATCAGTTAGGTTAACTCAATAAGGCCAGAACAGTAAAATCAGTTAGGTTAACTTAATAACACCAGAACAGTAAAATCAGTTAGGTTAACTTAATAACGCCAGAACAGTAAAATCAGTTAGGTTAACTTAATAAGGCCAGAACGGTAAAATCAGTTAGGTTAACTTAATAAGGCCAGAACGGTAAAATCAGTTAGGTTAACTTAATAAGGCCAGAACGGTAAAATCAGTTAGGTTAACTTAATAAGGCCAGAACAGTAAAATCAGTTAGGTTAACTTAATAAGGCTTAAAATTCACTCAACATCACTATTGTAACCGAGAAGGGAGTACGGCAAGGAGGCCCCCATCTCGCCGAACCTATTCTCTGCATGCCTGGAGTCGACGATGAGGCACTGCGACTGGGACAACTACGGCATCAACATCGACGGAAGACGACTAAACCACCTCAGATTCGCAGACGACATCGTCCTCATCACAGAGACGCCCCTGGAAGCGACAGAGATGCTGCGGTCACTAGACACAGAGACCCATAGAAGCGACACAGATGATGCGGTCACTAGACACGGGAGGCAGGAAAGCAGGTCTATCTATGAACCTAGGGACAACCAAAACTATGCCCAACCGTTTCACAGAGCCCAACCCAACCTCTTGAGTGGAACGCCCATAAAGGACGCTGACGAAGGGCAGGCTTCTCAACATGGAGAATAACAGAAAACTTGAGATCGCCAGACGGAAACGGGCGGGATAGGCAGCCTTGAACTCCCTCATGACAGCAACAGACGCCACAAAGGACACCAGACTACGTGCTATCTTCGACTCGGTAGTCCTGCCAGCGCTGTGCTATGAAAGCGAAACCTGGTCTCTAACAAAAGCAGCAGCGAGCCAACTGAGAACAGCACACGCATCTCTTGAAGGACGCCTCGTGGACATAACTCTCAGACCACAGCGGCAGAGCGAACTACACAATAGCGACATCCGGAGAATGTCACACATCAAGGATGTTCTACATTACGTCAACCATCGAAACGTCGAACCATCGAAACGTCGAACCATCAAAACGTCGAACCATCGAAACGTCGAACCACCGCCGGGCTGGTCTTATATCCAGAATACAAGATGAAAGATGGACTACCATAACCACCACGTGGTATCCGCGAGACAAAAGGGGACCTAGAGGACGGCCCCAACTCGATGGCGAGATTCATTAGAAATATACAACATTCACGACCCCAGAACAGACAGACTACTATCACACTGGACGACACTCGCCCGCGACAGAAATACTGGATCCTGAGTTGGGATCCGCTCAAGGGTGACCACCCCTTGACGAAGAACGGGTAGAACTAAGAACGAAGAACGGGTCGAACTAAGAACGGTAAAATCAACCAGATTAACTTAATGAAGGCCAGAACGGTAAAATCAACCAGATTAACTTAATAAGGCCAGAACGATAAAATTAGTAAACTTGAAGTATGATGAAATTGAAAACAATCAAAATGAAGAAGCCATATTGTCGAGATTAGGACCTGATCATGTCTTGGTGTGAGTGTAGAGACAGATTAGGACCTGATCATGTCCTGGTGTGAGTGTAGAGACAGATAAGAACACATTAGGACCTAATCAAGTCGGTGTGTGAGTGTAGAGACAGATTAGGACCTGATCATGTCCTGGTGTGAGTGTAGAGACAGATTAGGACCTGATCAAGTTTTGGTGTGAGTGTAGAGACAGATTAGGACCTGATCAAGTTTTGGTGTGGGTGTAGAGACAGATTAGGACCTGATCATGTCCTGGTGTGAGTGTAGAGACAGATTAGGACCTGATCATGTCCTGGTGTGAGTGTAGAGACAGATTAGGACCTGATGAAGTTTTGGTGTGGGTGTAGAGACAGATTAGGACCTGATCATGTCCTGGTGTGAGTGTAGAGACAGATAAGAACACATTAGGACCTTATCAAGTCGGTGTGTGAGTGTAGAGACAGATTAGGACCTGATCAAGTCCTGGTGTGAGTGTAAGAACAGATTAGGACCTGATCATGTCTTGGTGGGAGTGTAGGAACAGATTAGGATCTGATCAAGTCCTGGTGTGAGTGTAGAGACAGATAAGGACCTGATCAAGTTGTAGTGTGAGTGTAGAGACAGATTAGGACCTGATCTCATGTCGTGGTGTGGGTGTAGAGACAGATTAGGACCTGATCAAGTTGTAGTGTGAGTGTAGAGACAGATTAGGACCTGATCTCAAGTCGTGGTGTGGGTGTAGAGACAGATTAGGACCTGATCAAGTCGTGGTGTGGGTGTAGAGACAGATTAGGACCTGATCAAGTCGTTGTGTGAGTGTTGGAACGGATATATTTAGGTATTATTTTAAAAAAACACCATCACAATACGTTGGTCATAACACCAACATCAAAATGCTCCTGTTAGAACATTATCACAAGGCCTTTGGCTACAACAACCTCATCATAATTCTTTGGTTACAACAACACCCTCACAATGCTTTGACTACAACAACCTCATCACAATGCTTTGTTTACGACAACCCCATCACAAGGCCTTTGGATACAACAACCCCATCACAATGCCTTTGGATACAACAACCCCATCATAATGCTTTGTCTACAACAACCCCATCATAATGCATTGGTTTCAACAAAAAACATTACAATCCTCTTGTTACAATAACAAAACAATTCACCAATTGCTACAACAACAACAACCCAATTCACCCATTGCTAGAACAACAATAACACAATTCACCCATTGCTACAACAACAATAACACAATTCACCCATTGCTACAACAACAATAACACAATTCACCCTTTGCAACAACAACAATAACACAATTCACCCATTGCTAGAACAACAAAAACACAATTCACCCATTGCTGAAATAACAAAAACAACAACAACAACTCAATTCACCCATTGCTACAAAAATAACAACACAGATCCATGGTTATCACAACAACAACACAAACCCATGGTTACCAAAACAACACAGATCCATGGTTACCACAACAACACAGATCCATGGTTACCACAACAACACAGATCCATGGTTACCTCAACAACAACACAGATCCACCACAACAACCCGGTTCCATGGTTACAACAGCAACAACTAGCTCGCCTCGGTAATGAATGCTCACAATACAATCTCACTACTTACTTGATTGAGTTGAACACTTCGCCGATTTGGTGGTCGATGCATGCCGTCAGCCATGACTTTCGGTCTCATTCAAATACAACAGGCCTGTGTTCACTGCTAGTTCCGTCAGGGACGCGTGAGAGGGCCGGACCCCCTTATGGGTGGGCTGTAAGGTCACAGGTCGACTACGAGCCAACGGTTCCTGTCAAACATGCAGGCTCACAACACCATCCCTGCCCTCGATTGCGTGTCAACAAACAAATGGCTGACGTCGATCCGGGTATCTCGCGAGAAGCGCTATCGCTCACGCACACAAACACGCACACACAGACAGAGACACACTCATGTGCGGACGTGCTGCGAGAGGAGGGATCAGATTCATTGACAAAAACCAGTCGTCGTCATGCTGCCACGATTAGCGCGCGGTTCTGTCAATGAGATCTGGTTTACTTCTGGTCTCTGAGTGGTCCACGAACAGAGGAATGGCTCACATACAGTCTCTCTATTATAACTTTTATTGTGTCGCCGTAATTGAGGCACCAATTCACTCCGCTGTAGCAGCCCGTCTCCTAACCTCTCTCTGGTGTTTGATAAGAAGGGAAAGTCTTCTTCGGCGTTCATACTGGAAACGTTGTTCGCATCGTTGTGTTATAGTTTACAGCTAGGCTGCAATATCTGCACCTTTCAGCCCAACACATCCGATTTCAACACGGCATTTTTCAAACCGCCGTTTACCTTCCTTTATCGATCTCGAATCTTTTAGTCTGGCTGCATGGCTGCAGTGTGTTTTCAGGGCCGCCCCTTTGATGTGGATTAGGGTCTTCATCGGGTGTGGGTCACTGACCATGATGTACTCCCTCACCCCGTCACCTCTACACTCCCTCACCCCGTCACCTCTACACTCCCTCACCCCGTCACCTCTACACTCCATCACCCAGTCACCTATACACTCCCTCACCCAGTCACACTCCCTCACCCAGTCACCTCTACACTTCCTCACCCCGTCACCTCTACACTCCCTCACCCCGTCACCTCTACACTCCATCACCCAGTCACCCAGTCACACTCCCTCACCCAGTCACACTCCCTCACCCAGTCACCTCTACACTTCCTCACCCAGTCACCTCTACACTCCCTCACCCAGTCACCTCTACATTCCCTCACCCAGATCCCTCTATACTCCCTCACCCAGTTCCCTCTATACTCCCCCACCCAGTCACCTCTACACTCCCTAACCCATTCAGACTCCCTCACCAGTCACGTGCTCTACTTTTCTCTACATGAGGGTTCGATGACGGATCGGTGGCAATCCCCTCCCCAACCCACTGTCTCCCATTTACTTTCTTATCTCCTCCTCAACCCGTATTCACTTGCTGAATTTGTCCCTGACTCATTTAATCTATGTATCTTTCTCTCCCTCCATCTCTCCTCCCTCTCTCTCCCTCCCTCCCACTCTCCTCTCTCTCTCTCCCTCCCTCCCTCTCTCCTCCCTCTCTCTCCCTCCCTCCCATTTTCTCCTCACTCTCTCTCCCTCCCTCTCTCCTCCCTCTCTCTCCCTCCCTCCCACTCTCCTCCCTCTCTCTCTCCCTCCCTCTCTCCTCCCTCCCTCCCTCTCTCTCCCTCCCGCCCTACCACTCTCCTCCCTCTCTCCTCCTTGCCTCTCACCTCCCTTGCTCCAACTCTTCTCCCTCTCTCTCCCTCCCTCTCCCTCTCTCTCCTCCCTCCCTCTCATATTCTCCTCACTCTCTCTCCCTCCCTTTCTCCTCCCTCCCTCTCACTCACCCCTCTCTCTCCTTCCTCTCTTCCCTCCCTCTCTCTCCTCCCTCTCTCCCATATTCTCATCACTCTATCTCCCTCCCTCTCTCCCTCTCACCTTCCTTCCTCTCTCTCCATCCCTCTCTCTCTCTCCCTCCCACTCCTCCCTCTTTCTCCTCCCTCTGTCTCCCTCCCTCTCTTTCTCCAACTACTGAAGGTATAGGCGGACCCATGGTAACACATGCCGTCGGGGATGAAGACAACTCTTCTTGATTACGCCGCAGCTTATATGAGGTTGGGTGACCAGTTCCCTTTCTTTCTATTCCCTTCCGCAACACATAGGTCAGGTATCCATTTACAGTTGAGTCAACTGGAGGAGCGGTCGTGCCTGAAACAAACCATGCCCGGATTTTCTGACCGTACGTGATTTCGAACCATGGCGCGGTGTAATCCCAGCTGACTGCTGACTAGAATACACTCTCCACAACTACTAGCGACCAACAATTCACACTCTCTGTGTTATCTGTCTTATCTGTGTTATCTGTCTTATCTGTGTGCATATCATCTTTTACTTTCAAATTGCACAACTTGGATTCAGAAATGGGACGAGATGCACAGATCCTCTGTTTAGCCTTAGACATGCAACCAACAAAAAAAGAAATAGAATATGGCAGACAACTAAACACAGTTTTCATAGATCAGGAGAAGGCCTTCAATATAGTGGACAGAACAAACTCTTTTATTAGATAATGTACCAAACTTTTCAATGCATAGTCAGAACATCGGTCTGCCCTACAGACACATTTCAGACAATCACGGGAGTCAGACAAGGCTGTGTTTCAGATCACCACGGGAGTCAGACAATGCTGTGTTTTATCACCACTTCTATTCATGACATACATGGATCAGATCACGCCAGAAGCAGACCATAAGGCAAAGAAACTGTAGAAAGTGGAGTCCACGAGTCGCGTAGTGAGTTACTTTTCGAACACGACAAATGTCTAATGTTAAAGATGGAAGTGACTTTCACGATCATATAAACACGCCTCATACTACTTGTGTGAGATGAAACATAAAGCAGATGTGTACATCAAACAAAGACATCAAATATGATAATCAGCAGATCGTCCGGCTCTGTAAACATACAGGTAAATGACAACAATCTAAAACAGGTCAGGTCAGGTCATTCCGTAACCGGTGAGGTTGTAGGGCACACATGAAGACATCCTCACAACACAACGCCACCCTTCTCTGTCAGCGGACGCTGCCTGTACCTCTTCTGGTCGGAGATCGGTCCATTCTTTATGTTGTCCTCCCACCTCTTTTTGGGACGGCCTCTTCGTCGTCTGCTTTGCACCTTTCCGTCGAGGATCGTATTTGCAAGGTCATTTCATCTCGATATGTGACCTTATCAAGCGAGTTTCCTTCTTTTAACAGTTGCTAAGAGGTCTTCAAAAGACCCTATTGCTGTTGTAATTCTATCTCGTATTTTCTCATTTGTAACTTGAACTTTGTATGTGACGTTTAAAAGTCTTCGGAAACATCTTATCTCCAAGACCTGGTGGAAGAGTTCAAATACACTGGAAGTGTTTGTTTCCTCAGCAAGGACAGATAATTGAACTAAAAAATCAAACCAGATGTTAAAAAGCAAGTGCAGTGACTTACCAACTGCCATCACTACTCAAACAGCGGAACATCAGTACAGAAACAAAACGCCAACTGGTAAACACTATTTTAGTACCACCTCTGTGCCATCAGTGCCAAACATGGCCTCTGTCCAAAGCACATGAAAAGAAAATTGCAACCTCTGAAATGCGATGTGTGAGAAAAGCCATCAAAGTCACCAGAAAAAAACAACCTGAGAAATGAGATGCCCAAGAAGAGCCATGAACGTCACAAGAAGTGACAACCTGAGAAATGAGATGTCTGAGAAGAGCCATGAACGTCACAAGAAGTGACAACCTGAGAAATGAGATGTCTGAGAAGAGCCATGAACGTCACAAGAAGTGACAACCTGAGAAATGAGATGTCTGAGAAGAGCCATGACCGTCACCAGAAGTGACAACCTGAGAAATATAGAACTTAACTGAAGCTGCCATTTCAAGAAGTGCTCAACACCATTTCAAGAAGTGCTCAACACCATTTCAAGAAGTGCTCAACACCATTTTAAGAAGTGCTCAACACCATTTCAAGAAGTGCTCAACACCATTTCAAAAAGTGCTCAACACCATTTCAAGAAGTGCTCAACACCATTTCAAGAAGTGCTCAACACCATTTCAAGAAGTGCTCAACACCATTTCAAGAAGTGCTCAACACCATTTCAAGAAGTGCTCAACACCATTTGAAGAAGTGCTCAACACCATTTCAAGAAGTGCTCAACACCATTTCAAGAAGTGTTCAACACCATTTTAAGAAGTGTTCAACACCAATTCAAGAAGTGCTCAACACCATTGGCTTTCAGCTTCTGTGGAATCCTGAAATCTGCCATTTGCTAAAGCAAATCAAATTATGCGTGCGATTCCACCTGGTTCGGTTGTTGGCGTTTTCATGGAAGTTGATATAGGAGACCTAGATCATGTGAGATTGCGTCATTAGGTCCAGACGTCACACATACATCAGTAAGATTACCGACGTCACAATAAGGAGATTCAGTCAATGTCACAAACGTCATTTAAAACGTTAAACCATCACCATTTAAATCAGCGACGACACTATCACGATACCAGCAGAAGCAGAGATTAGAACTGTAGTCCTGACGTCACACCGATTTCGACAGATTGTAAATGTAACTTCCCTGTATTCTCTCCTTAAGGACACACACCATCTGTAACTAAGCAAGTCTGGAACGATGTGCGTAGCTGGGCGGACAATCAATTATTTAATGGTTGCTTTAAACCTTTGAATTTCGTTGGATCACATGTTTCCAATAAATGTACGCCATGTCCGCTTATCTGTGCAATCTATTTGAACTAAACACACGCCATGTCCTCTTGTGTATTCGATCCATTTTAATTAAATGCACGCCCTGTCCGCTTGTCTGAACGATCCATTTGAGCTAAACACATGCCATGTCCTCTTGTGTATTCGATCCATTTGAGCTAAACATATGCCATGTCCTCATGTCTGTACGATCCATTTGAGCTAAACATATGCCATGTCCTCATGTCTGTACGATCCATTTGAACTAAACACATGCCATGTCCTCATGTCTGTACGATCCATTTGAACTAAACACATGCCATGTCCTCATGTCTGTACGATCCATTTGAACTAAACACATGCCATGTCCTCATGTCTGTACGATCCATTTGAGCTAAACACATGCCATGTCCTCATGTCTGTACGATCCATTTGAACTAAACACATGCCATGTCCTCATGTCTGTACGATCCATTTGAACTAAACACATGCCATGTCCTCATGTCTGTACGATCCATTTGAACTAAACACATGCCATGTCCTCATGTCTGTACGATCCATTTGAACTAAACACATGCCATGTCCTCATGTCTGTACGATCCATTTGAACTAAACACATGCCATGTCCTCATGTCTGTACGATCCATTTGAACTAAACACATGCCATGTCCTCATGTCTGTGTCGTTCGTTCCAACCATCTTCTAGGCTTCCTAATCCTTTCTTTGCCTGTCTGGATTTCCCTCATCTGTTTGCGTATTTTCGACTGTCCTACTTTATTCTAGTTCTTCAGGTTCTGGGCACCAATTGCGGATTATTTCCAAAACGAAAACAAATCAATTGAGCGATGCCAATTTGTGACTATTTTCTCTGTGTCTCGTTAGTTGCCCGCATGTCACATACACTGTTTCTGTTTTGGATAGTTGAAATCAGTAGCAAGTCGTGAACATAAAGAGGCACGCTTAACGATGCCGAGAAAATGTTGACATGTTCTTGGTGTTTGAGCTGCTTATTCTAAAACCCATGCTGTCGACGTACTTCAGCACAGTTGTCTACGTTTTCTTGTCAATTAGTTCTAAGCGTCTTTGTTTCATTTCTCAAAACAAATCTATCACACTCTCTTTAAACACGTGATCTTGAGGACAGTTACAAGAATATTTCTTTGCTATTGAAATAGTAGCCAGGTTGGATAGTTTATTATTGGTCACAGAATGGCGCAGCAGATGTGTTTCAATTATTGTCAATGTACTCATTGACCGTTCTGCAGTAGCCGAGCTCACTGGAATACCGAGAATCAGTTGCAGCAACTTGTGTGTCTGTCCATACACTGTTTGGAGGTCCTTGTCTACTATAAAACCTAATAATTCAGTCCATTGCATTGTCTTCTGAGCTATAAATATTGACCAATTCATTCAGTTCAGTTCAGTTCATCCCGTAACCCATCAGGTCGTTGGGGCACACATGAAAATCCCACGCCATCCCTCTCTGTCTGTCGCCGCCTGACGTATCTCACCGGGACGAAGGCCTGACCACTCAGTGATGTTGTCCACCCATCTCTTCCTTGGACGTCCTCGCCCTCTCTGTCCCGGTACGGATCCAAAGAGTATCGAGTTGGGAATTCCGTTGGACCTCGCGACGTGCCCGCACCAGGCCATCTTTCGTCTTTTGATAGTTGTGAACAGATCTTCAAAAGGACCAATAGCGTCTTCAACTCTCTGGCGGATGTCTACGTTCGTGACACGATCCTTATATGTAACATTTAGGAGTTTTCTATAGCACCGCATTTCCATTGCACGTATTCTGCCCTGGATATCTGCTGTAATGGTCCAGGTCTCGCAGGCATATAGAAATATTGACAGCACCAAAGAGCGCAGTAGTCTCACTTTTATGCCGAGGGCGAGGCGCTTGTCTCGCCAAAGAGGTTGCAGCCTAGTCAGCGCCGCTGTTGTTTGTGCGATTCTGGCAATTACCTCTGGCTTCGAACCCTCTTCGCTGATCAACGATCCAAGATATTTGAAACGTTTCACCACCTCAAGTTCCTGCCCATTTGCCTCTATGACAGATTGAAATCCTGCAAAGCTATTGGTCATGAGCTTCGTTTTATCAGCATTTATTTCCATATCAAAACTCAGGGCCGTTCTATCCAATCTACCAATCAACTCCTGGAGTTCCCTCTCTGTGCCTGCCAATACATCAATATCATCAGCAAAGCGGAAGTTTGTGATAATTTCATTGTGTAGTGCTATAAAGTTTAACACTTTTAGGTATGTGTTTTGAAGTTTTTCAAACTGATTGTCAAGAAAAGATTTTGTCAGATCCTTTCAGATACACTTTTCGTTCAAAAGAAAAAGCATCAACAGAATTGCTTAACAAAAAATCAACTGAATCGAAACAATAATGGTTAATGTCTACAGAGTCTGCCATTTTCTTTAACGGAATATTCCCTAATTCCTAAAACATGACTGATATTATAACATGACAATGACTTCACGCCACTCAATAAAATAATACAATTCTTCTTCTTCTTCTTCTTCTTCTTCTTCTTCTTCTTCTTCTTCTTCTTCTTCTTCTTCTTCTTCTTCTTCTTCTTCTTCTTCTTCTTCTTCATCGGTCGTTCTCAATCTCCCACCAACAAACCCCGAAAGGGTAAGTAGCAGAATGTAGTCCAGAGAACGGAATGCGTTGTGTCGTAATTTACAGCTTGGCTGCGATATTTGCACCTTTCGGTCCAACACTCCGACTTCAGCAAGCATATATTTAGTACCGGGTTAGCATTCCCTCTTCGAGCTCTTCTCCTTAGCCAGTCTGCCCTACTGCAGCCTGTTATCCAGGATCACCGTGTGGAGGTGTAGAAGGGTATTGGCAGCTATGGTTCGCTGGCACTGACGCTAGCAGTCAGCTATGGGTCGCTGACCACTGCAGCTCATGCGCTGCTCAGCTCTCGTTCGCTGGCACTGACGCTAGCAGTCAGCTATGGGTCGCTGACCACTGCAGCTCATGCGCTGCTCAGCATCTTGATCCCTAATTCAATTCAAATCGCAGTCACAAAACTAAACAAAACTTCACTGAAATAACATTCGAAATACACTTTGAGAGCTTGGGATAAATGAAGTAAAATTAACAAATTGACTCAATAGCATTACAAATAAAACTGTTAGATAGCCTAGTCGAATGTCATTCAATGAAATAAAACTGTTAGATAGCCTAGTCGAATGTCATTCAATGAAATAAAACTGTTAGATAGCCTAGTCGAATGTCATTCAATGAAATATCAGATATGGCTCTAAGACGTGCCAACCCTCGAAAAACGTGACAAATTTTTTAGTGAATTAATTTTCCTAAAAATCGGCAAAATGGTCATAGAAAAAAATTTACAAAATTTGTGGACAATATATTGAATATCTCCGCATTGGTTAAAGTGCTTTGTTTTGTCTTCAAACCCATCAGCCAGTCATCAAACCCATCAGCCAGTCATCAAACCCATCAGTCAGTCATCAAACCCATCAGCCAGTCATCAAACCCATCAGCCAGTCATCAAACCCATCAGCCAGTCATCAAACCCATCAGCCAGTCATCAAACCCATCAGCCAGTCATCAATATTACCAAACCTACAGATAAATGAATGCTGAATTTAAAAAAAAACATAACTGCTGTAAATTCAAACCGCTATTATAGGTGCTATCACTCATTTATTTATGACCACTGTCGATCAGGACACGAGTGGCTGATACGAAACAACGTCATGTCAGTATTTGCTTTGGACTTGGAAAAAATGCTTGTTTTTTGGAATTGCTTATAAATTCCGATCCACTATTCCAATATACCAGTTTTCGAACAATGGTGTCAGTATTGGTTCATAGCTTCTATAGTTGGTGTAGCAGCTTCTATAGTTGGTTCATAGCTTCTATAGTTGGTTCATAGCTTCTATAGTTGGTTCATAGCTTCTATAGTTGGTTCATAGCTTCTATAGTTGGTGTAGCTCAGCTTCTATAGTTGGTGTGGCCCACAGTTTCTATAGTTGGTGTGACCCACAGTTTCTATAGTTGGTGTAGCTCAGTTTCTATAGTTGGTGTAGCTCAGTTTCTATAGTTGGTGTAGCTCAGTTTCTATAGTTGGTGTGACCCACAGTTTCTATAGTTGGTGTAGCTCAGTTTCTATAGTTTGTGTAGCTCAGTTTCTATAGTTTGTGTAGCTCAGTTTCTATAGTTGGTGTAGATCAGTTTCTATAGTTTGTGTAGCTCAGTTTCTATAGTTGGTGTAGCTCAGTTTCTATAGTTTGTGTAGCTCAGTTTCTATAGTTGGTGTAGCTCAGTTTCTATAGTTTGTGTAGCTCAGTTTCTATAGTTTGTGTAGCTCAGTTTCTATAGTTGGTGTAGCTCAGTTTCTATAGTTTGTGTAGCTCAGTTTCTATAGTTGGTGTAGATCAGTTTCTATAGTTGGTGTAGATCAGTTTCTATAGTTGGTGTAGATCAGTTTCTATAGTTGGTGTAGCTCAGTTTCTATAGTTTGTGTAGCTCAGTTTCTATAGTTGGTGTAGATCAGTTTCTATAGTTGGTGTAGCTCAGTTTCTATAGTTTGTGTAGCTCAGTTTCTATAGTTGGTGTAGCTCAGTTTCTATAGTTTGTGTAGCTCAGTTTCTATAGTTGGTGTAGATCAGTTTCTATAGTTGGTGTGGCCCACAGTTTCTATAGTTGGTGTAGCTCAGTTTCTATAGTTTGTGTAGCTCAGTTTCTATAGTTGGTGTAGCTCAGTTTCTATAGTTGGTGTGGCCCACAGTTTCTATAGTTGGTGGGGCCCACAGTTTCTATAGTTGGTTCATAGCTTCTATAGTTGGTGTAGCTCAGTTTCTATAGTTGGTGTGACCCACAGTTTCTATAGTTGGTGTAGCTCAGTTTCTATAGTTTGTGTAGCTCAGTTTCTATAGTTGGTGTAGCTCAGTTTCTATAGTTTGTGTAGCTCAGTTTCTATAGTTGGTGTAGCTCAGTTTCTATAGTTGGTGTAGCTCAGTTTCTATAGTTGGTGTAGCTCAGTTTCTATAGTTGGTGTGGCCCACAGTTTCTATAGTTGGTGTGGCCCACAGTTTCTATAGTTGGTGTGGCCCACAGTTTCTATAGTTGGTGTAGCTCAGTTTCTATAGTTGGTGGGGCCCACAGTTTCTATAGTTGGTGTAGCTCAGTTTCTATAGTTTGTGTAGCTCAGTTTCTATAGTTGGTGTAGCTCAGTTTCTATAGTTGGTGTGGCCCACAGTTTCTATAGTTGGTGTGGCCCACAGTTTCTATAGTTGGTGTGGCCCACAGTTTCTATAGTTGGTGTAGCTCAGTTTCTATAGTTGGTGGGGCCCACAGTTTCTATAGTTGGTGTAGCTCAGTTTCTATAGTTTGTGTAGCTCAGTTTCTATAGTTGGTGTAGCTCAGTTTCTATAGTTGGTGTAGATCAGTTTCTATAGTTTGTGTAGATCAGTTTCTATAGTTGGTGTGGCCCACAGTTTCTATAGTTGGTGTAGCTCAGTTTCTATAGTTGGTGTAGCTCAGTTTCTATAGTTGGTGTAGATCAGTTTCTATAGTTTGTGTAGATCAGTTTCTATAGTTGGTGGGGCCCACAGTTTCTATAGTTGGTGTAGCTCAGTTTCTATAGTTGGTGTAGCTCAGTTTCTATAGTTGGTGTGGCCCACAGTTTCTATAGTTGGTGTGGCCCACAGTTTCTATAGTTGGTGTGGCCCACAGTTTCTATAGTTGGTGTAGCTCAGTTTCTATAGTTGGTGGGGCCCACAGTTTCTATAGTTGGTGTAGCTCAGTTTCTATAGTTGGTGTGACCCACAGTTTCTATAGTTGGTGTAGCTCAGTTTCTATAGTTGGTGTAGCTCAGTTTCTATAGTTGGTGTAGCTCAGTTTCTATAGTTTGTGTAGATCAGTTTCTATAGTTGGTGGGGCCCACAGTTTCTATAGTTGGTGTACCTCAGTTTCTATAGTTGGTGTAGCTCAGTTTCTATAGTTTGTGTAGATCAGTTTCTATAGTTGGTGGGGCCCACAGTTTCTATAGTTGGTGTAGCTCAGTTTCTATAGTTTGTGTAGCTCAGTTTCTATAGTTGGTGTGGCCCACAGTTTCTATAGTTGGTGTGGCCCACAGTTTCTATAGTTGGTGTGGCCCACAGTTTCTATAGTTGGTGTAGCTCAGTTTCTATAGTTGGTGGGGCCCACAGTTTCTATAGTTGGTGTAGCTCAGTTTCTATAGTTGGTGTGACCCACAGTTTCTATAGTTGGTGGGGCCCACAGTTTCTATAGTTGGTGTAGCTCAGTTTCTATAGTTGGTGTAGCTCAGTTTCTATAGTTGGTGGGGCCCACAGTTTCTATAGTTGGTGTAGCTCAGTTTCTATAGTTGGTGTGACCCACAGTTTCTATAGTTGGTGGGGCCCACAGTTTCTATAGTTGGTGTAGCTCAGTTTCTATAGTTTGTGTAGCTCAGTTTCTATAGTTGGTGTGGCCCACAGTTTCTATAGTTGGTGTAGCTCAGTTTCTATAGTTGGTGTGGCCCACAGTTTCTATAGTTGGTGTAGCTCAGTTTCTATAGTTGGTGTGGCCCACAGTTTCTATAGTTGGTGTAGCTCAGTTTCTATAGTTGGTGGGGCCCACAGTTTCTATAGTTGGTGTAGCTCAGTTTCTATAGTTTGTGTAGCTCAGTTTCTATAGTTGGTGTGGCCCACAGTTTCTATAGTTGGTGTGGCCCACAGTTTCTATAGTTGGTGTGGCCCACAGTTTCTATAGTTTGTGTAGCTCAGTTTCTATAGTTGGTGTGACCCACAGTTTCTATAGTTGGTGTAGCTCAGTTTCTATAGTTGGTGGGGCCCACAGTTTCTATAGTTGGTGTAGCTCAGTTTCTATAGTTTGTGTAGCTCAGTTTCTATAGTTGGTGTGGCCCACAGTTTCTATAGTTGGTGTGGCCCACAGTTTCTATAGTTGGTGTGGCCCACAGTTTCTATAGTTGGTGTAGCTCAGTTTCTATAGTTTGTGTAGCTCAGTTTCTATAGTTGGTGGGGCCCACAGTTTCTATAGTTGGTGTGGCCCACAGTTTCTATAGTTGGTGTAGCTCAGTTTCTATAGTTTGTGTAGATCAGTTTCTATAGTTTGTGTAGATCAGTTTCTATAGTTTGTGTAGCTCAGTTTCTATAGTTTGTGTAGCTCAGTTTCTATAGTTGGTGTGGCCCACAGTTTCTATAGTTTGTGTAGCTCAGTTTCTATAGTTGGTGTGGCCCATAGTTTCTATAGTTGGTGTGGCCCACAGTTTCTATAGTTGGTGTGGCCCACAGTTTCTATAGTTGGTGTAGCTCAGTTTCTATAGTTTGTGTAGCTCAGTTTCTATAGTTGGTGTGGCCCACAGTTTCTATAGTTAGTGTGGCCCACAGTTTTTATAGTTGGTGTAGCTCAGTTTCTATAGTTTGTGTAGATCAGTTTCTATAGTTTGTGTAGCTCAGTTTCTATAGTTGGTGTGGCCCACAGTTTCTATAGTTGGTGTGGCCCACAGTTTCTATAGTTGGTGTAGCTCAGTTTCTATAGTTTGTGTAGCTCAGTTTCTATAGTTGGTGTGGCCCACAGTTTCTATAGTTGGTGTGGCCCACAGTTTCTATAGTTTGTGTGGCCCACAGTTTCTATAGTTGGTGTGGACCACAGTTTCTATAGTTTGTGTGTACCACAGTTTCTATAGTTTGTGTGGACCACAGTTTCTATAGTTTGTGCGTTTTGACATCGGCCTTATCACATATATGCGCAATCATACATCGATTAGTGATTGAAAAATTTCGATGACATTAATGTCGATAGTCTTCATAGAAGACGACAGAAAAGAAAAAAACACGTTTCTACAGGGTGAATTAGCCCTCACAATGCATAACTCTCTTTAATCACATAAAGCCACATGAATGATATGTTGCAGTGTGACTATTCTCTATACAACTCCAGACTGTGGTAACAACCAACAAGGAGACATTTTTTTATGGCATTTGATAAAAAAAAAAAATTAAAAAAAAAAAAGACTTTATTCCTCTTATTTGTGAGCTTCACAGGTTTCCAGCGTCAGATCGATGTCAGAATGTTTAACTTATCAATGCCAGATACAAGAACTCGCATCAATGGATCCGACACTGCTTGCTGGGGTATGACATCACTGAGATGGGGGGGGGGGGGGGTTGATTGGGCCGGCAATCGATAGTCAGTGTCTGATCCTCCGATACGTGATTGTAAGGCGGCAGCAAGGCTCAGATATGTTCTTTTAATGCCCCCAGTCTCGTGATTACAAGGTGACAGCCAAACTGAGATGAGGCCTTGCTTCAGTTCTCCATCTTGGCTGCTAAACTTGAGTGCTAAACTGAGATAGTGTGTTCTATTTGTGTCAGATAGTCCTTTTTGGTCAATAATGGACCCCTTATGTTTTGGGTCAAACACAGGTAGGGCTACCATCTAAATTTTAAATGTGCATTAAGTGAGGTAAGCCTGACACTTGTACAGAGTTAGTTACCACTGACAGTTATATAGAGTTAGTTACCACTGATATTTGTTTAGAGTTAGTTACCACTGATACTTGTATAGAGTTAGTTACCACTGATACTTGTATAGAGTTAGTTACCACTGATATTTGTATAGAGTTAGTTACCACTGACAGTTGTATAGAGTTAGTTACCACTGACACTTGTATAGAGTTAGTTACCACTGATACTTGTATAGAGTTTGTTACCACTAACAGTTGTAGAGAGCTAATAATTCCTGGCATTTGTATAGAGTTAGTTACCACTAACAGTTGTAGAGAGCTAGTTATTCCTGACACTTGTATAGAGTTAGTTACCACTGATACTTGTATAGAGTTTGTTACCACTAATAGTTGTAGAGAGCTAGTTATTCCTGACACTTGTATAGAGTTAGTTACCACTGATACTTGTATAGAGTTAGTTACCACTGACACTTGTATAGAGTTAGTTACCACTGATACTTGTATAGAGTTAGTTACCACTAACAGTTGTAAAGAGCTAGTTATTCCTGACACTTGTATAGATAACAGGTTAACTCCCTTAGACTAAATATTTGAACCTGAAATTCTTCCCCACTCTAAACATCCAATACACAGGACATTCGTCAGAATATAAAAAACATAATGCATGAATTTTATTACACAACTAAAAACGATTATACAAACAAAAGTTTTTATGATCTTGCCAGATGTCTCATCTATTGTAATTAATTTCCAGGTTCGTAATATCTTGACCAATTCTAATCTATTTCTCTCACTAATATCATCATCTTGTGGTATGTCCTTTGCAGAACGACGCTCCCATCAGAGTCGGTCTGAAAGGAACTCCATCTCTTGCCAAAGCACTAACCTTCTCCAGAGTCCTGGCCAAGCATTCCTTGACATCCTTGGTGCCTTCGCCTTCTCGGCCTGTCTCTGCCTCTCTTGTCCGTCACCATATCTCCCATCCCCTTCTCGGCCTGTCTCTGCCTCTCTTGTCCGTCACCATATCTCCCATGACCGTTCTTTCCAGCTAGTTGTGTCGTTTGATGTGACCAAAGTTTTACAATTCTCTGCTCCCGGTAGAATGCATGAGCTCGTTCTTCAATATGTCAAGCGCTTGTCGAATGTCTGCATTCTTCTGTTTTCTGGTCTGTTTTCTGGTCTTATTTCCCAAATGTACATGTAACAGTGTTGCTGTTCGGTATATGGGAAATGTTAAAACACGTGACTAGGCCACTAGAAGGCTAACCTCAGCTGAGATATTGCTAGCAGACTTTAGCACAGTGTGAGAGATTTCAGAGTCATACATGTCTTGCATTCTTTGACAAAGCAGGTACGGATTTGTCTATGTTCGATAATCTTGACAGGAAAGAAGGGAAGAGGGTTGGCCTTACTTTTGGATGTTTGAGGCAAACGATCTAGGTAATTAGCACGAGTAAGGCGGGTGTTCAAAATGGCGGGAGAAAGTCATCCTGAGAAAAGTATGTAAGAGCGTTTCGCCAATATTGGAGTGTCTAATTGTCATAGAAAGAAAGCGGCAGAGGGTTTTGAATACGCCCATTCAGTTATGTTTAGTGATTGGGGATAGATAGAGATTGGGTGAGAAGCTGTCACAGTGAGATTGAAAGGGAGACAGGGTTGCCATGGAAGTTGGTAGTGACTCCAGAATAGATGAACTTTACAAGACTGACATGCGATGTAGGCCGAGTACCGACACGAACTACTGGCTGGTCAATGGGGTGAGGACAGAAGTAAGTCGTGACTTGCAGCCATGCTGAATAGGGAGGAGCATCGAGGCCAATAAAGATAAAGATACAAATCAGAACAGGCAGAGCTAGCCGGGAGGTTATGTACTATGAGCCCCTTATGTATTGCACTATTGTGGAAGGAATAGTGAACCGTCCCCAGCGACTCAAAGACAAAACTGATCATTTTGAGCAAGAGAACGGTTAGCGATCAGGTTGTAGGTTTAACACGCCCAGTTCTTGGGCGTGCTGGTAGGAACAAATTGATTCGGTCATGTCAGCACAAAGAGAATCGCTGGTATTCATTCAGCGGTACTGATTCGGTCATGTCAGCACAAAGAGAATCGCTGGTATTCATTCAGCGGTACTACCAACTTCACAGGGAGCACACTTCCAAAGCTTTTGTGGACAGCCTTTAATCCCCCAACGGAGCCTAGTCGAACGGAATCTGTAGATTGTTAGAGACCAGTCACATCACCAGCCAGATGGTGAAATACACTACAAAAGGACAAGATAGATAATCAATTAAGAAAACTAGTTCCAAATAGAAGAGGATTGTGATAGAAGAGGATTGTGATAGAAGAGGATTGTGATAGAAGAGGATTGTGATAGAAGATTGTGATAGAAGATTGTGATAGAAGATTGTGATAGAAGAGGATTGTGATAGAAGAGGATTGTGATAGAAGAGGATTGTGATAGAAGAGGATTGTGATAGAAGAGGATTATCATAGAAGAGGATTGTGATAGAAGAGGATTGTGATAGAAGAGGATTGTGATAGAAGATTGTGATAGAAGAGGATTGTGATAGAAGAGGATTGTGATAGAAGAGGATTGTGATAGAAGAGGATTATCATAGAAGAGGATTGTGATAGAAGAGGATTGTGATAGAAGAGGATTGTGATAGAAGATTGTGATAGAAGAGGATTGTGGTAGAAGAGGATTGTGATAGAAGATTGTGATAGAAGAGGATTATGATAGAAGAGGATTGTGATAGAGGTGGATTGGGATAGAAGAGGATTATGATAGAAGATGATTGTGATAGAGGTGGATTATGATAGAAGAGGATTATGATAGAAGAGGATTGTGATAGAAGAGGATTGTGATAGAGGTGGATTGTGATAGAAGAGGATTGTGATAGAAGATTATGATAGAAGAGGATTGTGGTAGAGGTGGATTGTGATAGACGTGGATTGTGATAGAAGAGGATTGTGATAGAAGAGGATTGTGATAGAAGAGGATTGTGATAGAAGAGGATTGTGGTAGAAGAGGATTGTGGTAGACAAAAGAACCGCGTGTTGGTTTCAGAGATTCCCCCTGGAGCATGCTGAAAAGTATTATCTTAGAAAGAATAGTCATAGTTCATTGGCTCTTTCCATCTTACCAGACGATAGTACAATTAGTCATAGATCATTGGCTCTTTCCATCTTACCAGACGATAGTACAATTAGTTATAGATCATTGGCTCTTTCCATCTTACCAGATGATAGTACAATTAGTCATAGATCATTGGCTCTTTCCATCTTACCAGATGATAGTACAATTAGTCATAGATCATTGGCTCTTTCCATCTTACCAGACGATAGTACAATTAGTTATAGATCATTGGCTCTTTCCATCTTACCAGACGATAGTACAATTAGTCATAGATCATTGGCTCTTTCCGTCTTACCAGATGATAGTACAATTAGTTATAGATCATTGGCTCTTTCCATCTTACCAGACGATAGTACAATTAGTCATAGATCATTGGCTCTTTCCATCTTACCAGATGATAGTACAATTAGTCATAGATCATTGGCTCTTTCCATCTTACCAGACGATAGTACAATTAGTTATAGATCATTGGCTCTTTCCATCTTACCAGACGATAGTACAATTAGTCATAGATCATTGGCTCTTTCCGTCTTACCAGATGATAGTACAATTAGTTATAGATCATTGGCTCTTTCCATCTTACCAGACGATAGTACAATTAGTCATAGATCATTGGCTCTTTCCGTCTTACCAGATGATAGTACAATTAGTCATAGATCATTGGCTCTTTCCGTCTTACCAGATGATAGTACAATTAGTCATAGATCATTGGCTCTTTCCGTCTTACCAGATGATAGTACAATTAGTCATAGATCATTGGCTCTTTCCATCTTACCAGATGATAGTACAATTAGTCATAGATCATTGGCTCTTTCCATCTTACCAGATGATAGTACAATTAGTCATAGATCATTGGCTCTTTCCATCTTACCAGATGATAGTACAATTAGTCATAGATCATTGGCTCTTTCCATCTTACCAGATGATAGTACAATTAGTCATAGATCATTGGCTCTTTCCATCTTACCAGATGATAGTACAATTAGTCATAGATCATTGGCTCTTTCCATCTTACCAGATGATAGTACAATTAGTCATAGATCATTGGCTCTTTCCATCTTACCAGATGATAGTACAATTAGTCATAGATCATTGGCTCTTTCCATCTTACCAGATGATAGTACAATTAGTCATAGATCATTGGCTCTTTCCATCTTACCAGATGATAGTACAATTAGTCATAGATCATTGGCTCTTTCCATCTTACCAGATGATAGTACAATTAGTCATAGATCATTGGCTCTTTCCATCTTACCAGATGATAGTAATTGTGCTTTGAAAAAAATGATGCAACTACAGTCCATGAGGGTAACGAATGTGACTCGTAAAACCAATCCGGGTGGAGAAGCGTCTTCCACAGGGTGTGCAAGGAAAGTCAGGACCGCGTGCGGCATCGCATGGTGTGGCGTGTCTTCTCAAACTCTGAGTCCTTAGCCTATCAGTAATCAGTGTCTACTTTGTCTGTGTTCCACGCTTAGTCATATATAGATTGGTTAATAATGTTGACAATGATTTGACTGTGTAATAAATGAATTATTGTTTTTTTGTTTTTGTTTCTCGTAACGTGTCGTGACTTCTGACATTCTGATTGCTTCGTTCGCTCACGTTTCACTGTGGAATAAATCGACTTCTCGACCCGTACTCAGGGCAACAACGCACAGTGTTTTACCAAAACGTTTTTATCACATTTTTCTCACGGTCACTTCTTTTTCATTCCAGCTGATCATTCATTTATATTGAGTTGCAATTTTCTAGACAGCTAATAAACAGAGTGAGGTCGTGATTATAAGTGGGTAGAAATAGAAAGATTTAATAAGGCCAAGAGATGTGTTCGATAGGTGGACCTGGTCCCAGCGACCAGAATAGAACAGTTGACAAAATAGCAATAGCTCGCTGTACTGCGCCCAGCGGGTTGCGTAGTTCGTGTTTCGAGTGAACAACGGGGGTCGAATATTGCCGCCGGAAGAGACGAGCTGTCTCTCCCTCAGACCATACTGGTATATATACACACCCACACACACACATGCACACACACACACACATGCACTCACACACATTCATACACACATGCATACAGACACACGTGTATTCACACACCTTCATACATACATTCACAAATTCATACATATCTACGTACACACATAGCTGAGAATACTTCACTTTTTGGTTTTATAGTGATGCCTTCTCCCCCGTTTCCAATGGCATCTTTGGCCTAGCCATCCGTATAGGGGTGTGTCCAGACTGAGCCATCCGTATAGGCGTGTGCCCAGACTGAGCCATCCGTAAAGGCGTGTGTCCAGGCTGAGCCGTCCGTTTAGGCGTGTGTCCAGACTGAGCCATCCGTATAGGCGTGTGTCCATTATGAGCCATCCGTATAGGCGTGTCCAGGCTGAGCCGTCCGTATAGGCGTGTCCAGACTGAGCCACCCGTATAGGCGTGTGTCCAGACTGAGCAGCCCGTATAGGCGTGTGTCCATTATGAGCCATCCGTATAGGCGTGTATCCAGACTGAGCCATCCGTATAGGCGTGTGTCCAGACTGAGCCGTCCGTATAGGCGTGTGTCCATTATGAGCCATCCGTATAGGCGTGTGTCCAGACTGAGCCATCCGTATAGGCGTGTGTCCAGACTGAGCCATCCGTATAGGCGTGTGTCCATTATGAGCCATCCGTATAGGCGTGTGTCCATTATGAGCCATCCGTATAGGCGTGTGTCCAGGCTGAGCCGTCCGTATAGGCGTGTGTCCAGGTTGTTGGTGGACTTTTTTGGTTGATGTAATTTTTACCTTTTTTTTTTTTTTTTTTTTTTTTAGTTCCTCTGTGACTTTTTGTCTTCGATGTTGGGGATATTGCATATAAGATCAGGGAAGGCTCTTCCTTTCCTGATTCAGCGGATGGAGCATGCTGGTATTGGTTTTATTTTTTCATTTAAAAATGCAGCATTGTTTTTAATTTTTTCTTTTGCCTTGACTGTAAAACTTTTCCTTTTCAGCCTGCCGCGTCCCAGCTCATTTAGTCTGTGATACATCGGGTGGTCCATGATTCTTTTGAATTTTCCCACCTGCTTTAGGAATCTGCAGTCTCGGCGGTCTTCCATTGGCTGTAGCCCAGTCGTAGCTTCCAGGTCTTTTATTTGGGTGGACTTCAGGGCTCCTGTTATGATGCAGACTGCTTGGTTTCGGGTACGCCTTATATGGGTTGACTTCAGGGCTCATGTTATGATGTGGGCTGCTTGGTGCTGGGTGCGCCCTATTTGGGTGAGCTTCAGGGCTCCTGTTATGATGCAGACTGCTTGGTTTTGGGTACGCCCTATTTGGGTGGACTTCAGGGCTCCTGTTATGATGTGGGCTGCTTGGTTCTGGGTGTGCCCTATTTGGATGGACTTCAGGGCTCCTGTTATGATGCGGGCTGCTTCGCTCTGGGTGTGTCTTATTTGGGTGGACTTCGGGGCTCCTGTTATGATGCGAGCTGCTTGGCTCTGGGTGTGCCCTATTTGGGTGGACTTCAGGGCTCCTGTTATGATGCGGGCTGCTTGGTTTTGGGTGTGCCCTATTTGGGTGGACTTCAGGGCTCCTGTTATGATGCGGGCTGCTTGGCTCTGGGTGTGCCCCATTTTGTCAAAGTTTGATTTAGATGCCGTGGATCAACCTTTAATGCCGTATTCCAAAACTGCTCTCACTCTGCCTGTGTATAATTTCTTTAGTGTGTTTCCGTCATCACCCCATGTAGTACCTGCAAGTTTCCGTCATCACCCCGTGTAGTACCAGCAAGTTTCTTCATGATGGACATGCGTAGCCCCACCCTCAGGTGGGTCTCTCAAATTTGTGTTTTCCAGGTCATGAAGCAGTGTCCAGGTTTCCACTGGGGTTATTCTATCTAGAAAGTTACCACACTCATCCACATCATTCACGACCACACACAGCAGGTGGCATATTTATTATATCATAGTCGTACAACAACTATTAAAGTAAATGTAATGAAATTACAAACAACACAAGAAATACAACTTATCTAAATAGATACTCGGAGTTTATAAGCCTAAGCTATTGATGTTGCTCCAAACTAATCCAACCCAGTTCTAGCCACACACTCCCCTTCCCTTATCTGCACCCTCAACATACTCTCAAAAACTTGTCCTCAAGTTCGTATTCTGTGACACTCAGATCTCCTCAGGCGGGTGATCTGGACATAATACATTCAATGTATTCAAATTATACTTGATCACACACTCATCGATCTGTGTATACCCACGCTCTGGAACATACATCGTTCCCTCGGTGTCTACACACACCACACATACATCTAGATCTCTCTTAGACACAGGGCGCCCAACACACACCTTATAGAGCGACTGGCCAAGACTCGAAGGCGTATGCTGGTTCAGCGACCCTGTTCTCATACATTCGTAAAAACAGCCCATCAATCACTCTTCAATTAAGTCGGTGAACTAAGCAGACTCCTACCTAAATTCTGTCTCTCGCTCTATCGCTCTCTTTCTCTCTCTCTCTCTCTCTCTCTCTCTCTCTCTCTCTCTCTCTCTCTCTCTCTCTCTCTGGCCAGTCTGCTTGAGCTAAACTTCGTCTAGTATTAGATAGTCTCAAGCAGTATCAGAGCAGTCCAATGGTCAGTCTGTGAGATGTCTTGACCCAGCCATTCAGCTGCACTCTTAACTCCTGTCAGACGTTGGTTTTACGAATCTCCTAAGAAGGTTGGATCCTCATCTAGCCGTATTTCTTTCTGTTAGGTTGGAGTTTTACTTGTTGCCGTATGTTTGACAGGGAGAAGATGGTATGTGTCGTTTTTTGTTCATTTATTTTTAGTAACCAGGCCTTGGACCATCTTTCGAGGACTGCAACAGAGCCTTACATTCGTGTGCTGGCTGTAGTGATGTGTTTTTCAGTAGTCCACATGACCAGGTCATCTGCGTAAACAGACTAGTGGGTACTGTTGTGGAGGTTGTTGGCGATGTCATTTATGTAAATAAGGAAGAGTGTAGGGGAGAGGACACCACCCTAGGGAACACATTGTTCCATAGTTTCCTTTTTGCTGGTATGCCCTTGGACCTGCACTCTTGCTGTTCTATTTTCTAAGTAGTTTCTGATCCACTTGTACATTTTCCCCCATACTCCATATTGCAGCATTTTCCCACGCAGTCCGTCTTTCCGTACTTGGTCGAAGGCTTTTTCCAGGTCCTACCCATACAGCCAGAGTGTGTTTTCCTTCCTGGAAAGCGTCTTCGATTTCTTGTGCTATGTGGATTACTTAATCTTCCGTGGTCCTGTGCTACCCGAAGCCTGCTTGTTGTGGTATGATAATTTGTTTATAATGCAGACAATAAACACAACAACCACACGTTCAAAAAGGAACGGATATGCAACTTAAAGAATCAGACAAGACAGGAAACAATCAGACGTTCAGGTGGACAGAGAAATAGACAAATATAGGTTCTCAAACAGATTATCAGACCAACAGACAGACATTAGACTATTAGATAGATTACTAGACCAACAGACAATTATTAGGCTTTCAAATTGATTACACGATGAAGACAGACATTAGATAAAACAATGTTCAGACAGGCGTGTGAAGAAAGATTAATAAACAGACAAACATTAGACAAAAAAATATTCAGACAGGCGTGTGACGAAAGATTAATAAACAGACAGACATTAGACACAAAAATGTTCAGACAGGCGTGTGAAGAAAGATTAATAAACAGACAGACATTAGACAAAAAGATGTTCTGACAGGCGTGTGAAGAAAGATTAATAAACAGACAGACATTACATAAAAAAATGGTTCCGACAGGCGTGTGAAGAAATATTAATAAACAGACAGAGATTAGATACAAAATGGTTCAGACAGGCGTGTGAAGAAAGATTAATAAACAAACAGACATTAGATTTAAAAAATGTTCAGACAGGCTTGTGAAGAAAGACAGATAGACATTAAACTGTGAAAAAAGATTTCCAGACAAAGGAAACGATTTGCAGACAGATTAATAGACACACATAGACATTAGAAGCAGATTACCAGATAGACAGACTTCTGATACGAATAATGATATATTATCTAGAAGGCAGAGATGAAACCACGCCCATTTAAGGAGGAAAAGAAACATAAACATTGTTACAGAGAGCCGACTCAAGCTGATATGCGGTCTGTTCATTGCCTGTCTTCAGAAACCTTGGCCTGGAATGCTTCGAGAAAGGTTATAATTAAGCGTATATTAGGATATTCTCCAAGACAACGCATGAATATACAGGTATCTTGTTTTTGTGCCAGGGACAAGTTCAGCTGAATTTATGTAATACATTATTCACAAGATATTGCCATAGTTGAAGACAAGCGTTGCAAGCGAGTCAGCTTCTGATGATGGGAATACCTCGAGTCTCACAAACATAGCTCTCTCCCTCTCTCTCTCGCTCCCTCTCTCTCCCCCTCTTTCTCCCACTCTCTCTCTCCCTCTCTATCTCCCTCTCTCTCTCTTTCCCTCTCTCCATCTCCCTCTCTCTCTCCCTCTCTCACTCCTTCTCTCTCGCTCCCTCTCTCTCCCACTCTCTCTCCCACTCTCTCTCCCTCTCTCTCCCTCTATCTCCCCCTCTCTTCCACTCTCCCCCACTCTCTCTCTCCCTCTCTCTCTCGCTCCCTCTCTCTCTCCCTCTCCCTCTCTCTCTCTCTCTCTCATTCTCTCTCACTCTCTCTCCCTCCCTCTCTCTCTTCCTCTCTCTCTCCGTCTCGCTCACTCTCTCTCACTCTCTCTCCCTCTCTCTACCTCTCTCTCACTCTCTCTCCCTCCCTCTCTCTCACCCTCTCTCTCGCTCCCTCTCTCCCTCCCTCTCTCTCTCCCTCTTTCTCTCCCTCACTCTATAAGATGGCCCACAATAAGACGATCGCAGAGTTGTGTTCCGGGAAGGCGCGGTCGGTTACGTTATTCTGTCACGTGGTTTCTACAGGGCGGCCAGAACATTTTATATCGGAATTTCGTTTTCTCTGTCGATTCTACTCTCTCTCTCTCTCTCTCTCTCTCTCTCTCTCTCTCGCTCTTTCTCTCTCTCGCACTTAATGTGTTTGTACCGCGACCTTTCGCGTCTGTTCCCTTTCTCTGCCTCCCCCTCTTCACAAATAGGTAGCAATGGAAAAGGCAAATACAAAGGTAGGCAAATATACCAATCAGAGATAAACATGGTAACCTTCTTACTACAGAAAAATAACAGATGAAACGCTGGACAGAATATTTGACAGAGATATTGAATAGACCACATCCTACAACAGCCCATCATTTTAAAAATGAAACAGACATCCCCTCTTACCAGTGTCTTGTGCAGAATTTACATTTGCAGAAATCAAAAGAGCCATCTACAAACTACATAATTTCAAGGCAGCAGGGGGTGGTGAGATAACTGGTGAAATGTTAAAAGCCACAGATGATACCACCCTCACTCATCTCCTATCCATCATTAATGATGTGTGGAAAGAGGAAAAACCACCCCAACAGTGGAAACATGGTATTATTGTAAACATACCAAAAGAAAGGAGACTTATCTGATTGTAACAACTGAAGTGGCATAACCCTCCTGTCAGTGCCTGGGAAAGTAATCTACACCATGATATTAGAAAGACTCTGAGAACAGGTAGATGTCAGCATAAGAGAAAATCCAGAAAATCCAAGCGTTCTTGCATTGATCTCATTGTTACACTCAGAACAATCATCGATGAATCAGTAGAAAAGCAATCCCCACTAATCAAGAAGGCCTTTAACAGTCTACACCGTCCAACATTATAGACAATTTTAAAGAACTATGGCTTACCCTTAAAATACATCAATATGATCAAGGCCTTACATGATAATTCACGATGCTGTATTCGAACAGCCGAAGGCAACACTGAGTGGTTCAACATGAAAACAGTAGTAAAACAGAGATGTATTTTATAACCTCTACTATTTGGCATAGCTATAGATTCAATTATGAAACACTATGCTGATAAGAATTTAGGCATAGAATGGACAGATAACACGACCTTAGATCTTCATTTTGCAGACGACCTAGCGCTACTACGTACCACTAATGAAAAAACACACAAGAAAATATAAATAGACTATACCAATGGTCAGAACATATAGGACTTCAAATAAACGTCTCAAAGACAAAAATTATGACTTCCCCAACCACAACGGCTGATATCAAGCTACAGGTGAAATCTCTACAAAATGTCCAACACTACACATACCTGGGAAGCAACACGACACAAAATGGAGTTGCCACGAAAGAAATGTCCACTAGAATGGCTTTGGCCTCGTGCGCCTTTAATCAGCTGACCAACATCTGGAAATCAACGACACTCAGCAAACATACCAAGCTCAGACTATTCAACTCAATCCTAATATCAGTCCTGACACGTTGATGTGAAAGCTGGAAGACAACAAATACACTAGAAAACAAACTAAATATCTTTGAAAATAAATGTTTAAGAAAATTATTGAATATACGCTGGCACCAGTTCATATCAAATGACTCGATAAGAACAGAGACAAACCAAATATACGTGTCGACCATCATCCTGAAAAAAACGATGGACATACATCGGACATGTCCTTAGAATGAACAACAACCATCATCCTGAAAAAAACGATGGACATACATCGGACATGTCCTTAGAATGAACAACAACCATCATCCTGAACAAAAACGATGGACATACATCGGACATGTCCTTAGAATGAACAACAACCATCATCCTGAACAAAAACGATGGACATACATCGGACATGTCCTTAGAATGAACAACAACCATCATCCTGAAAAAAACGATGGACATACATCGGACATGTCCTTAGAATGAACAACAACCATCATCCTGAAAAAAACGATGGACATACATCGGACATGTCCTTAGAATGAACAACAACCATCATCCTGAACAAAAACGATGGACATACATCGGACATGTCCTTAGAATGAACAACAACCATCATCCTGAACAAAAACGATGGACATACATCGGACATGTCCTTAGAATGAACAACAACCATCATCCTGAACAAAAACGATGGACATACATCGGACATGTCCTTAGAATGAACAACAACCATCATCCTGAAAAAAACGATGGACATACATCGGACATGTCCTTAGAATGAACAACAACCATCATCCTGAAAAAAACGATGGACATACATCGGACATGTCCTTAGAATGAACAACAACCATCATCCTGAACAAAAACGATGGACATACATCGGACATGTCCTTAGAATGAACAACAACCATCATTCATTGCAAGCACTCAAATGGACACCAAAGGGGGTTCGGAAAATAGGGAGACCCAAGGAAACACTCATAAAAACAATCATCCGATAGTGCTCCAACTTGGGCATAGCTCAACTATGAGCCTCAACACCATACAAGATCTAACAACAGTGGCGTCACACTGTTTCAACTGGAGATCATTTGTTTCTGCCTTATATTTGGCGCGCAAAGAACATAGATAAAGACATTAAGTTAAAAACACATTAATGCCCTCCCTCCCTCTCGTTATAGTCTCCTCTCACGTGCAGTCGAAATCTCCCCCTCTCTATCCATCCACGAATGCGAAGTAGTCTCTTTATCACATCTCCCTTCCATTCCTCCTATATCCCCCTCTCTCCCCCTTTACTTATATGTAGTACTCTCTCCCCTTCATGTACATAGATTACTCTTGTGTTCGCCACTCCCCTTCATGTACACAGATTACTCTTGTGTTCGCCACTCCCCTTCATGTACATAGATTACTCTTGTGTTCCTCTCTCCCTTCATGTACATAGATTACTCTTGTGTTCCTCTCTCCCTTCATGTACATAGATTACTCTTGTGTTCCTCTCTCCCTTCATGTACATAGATTACTCTTGTGTTCCTCTCTCCCTTCATGTACATAGATTACTCTTGTGTTCCTCTCTCCCTTCATGTACATAGATTACTCTTGTGTTCCTCTCTCCCTTCATGTACACATATTACTCTTGTGTTCCTCTCTCCCGTAATGTACACAGATTACTCTTGTGTTCCTCTCTCCCTTAATGTACACAGATTACTCTTGTGTTCCCCACTCCCCTTAAGGTATATTGGAAAACGCTACTCAGCTAAGTCCTGCCTCCCCGTGACTCACCTTACTAACTAACTGGCAGTTGCTAAAATAGTGCATGCCGTGTATTGAAAGCTGACTTTCTAATTGGTCATCCGTTCAACATCAGATTTGCATACTCTGAAACAGTACAAATCTTCCATGTTGGCTTGTCATATAGGGGCAGTAACACATATAATACCTTTAATGTGTTAATGAAAGAGTTTTTGCCCTGTCGAGCCAAATTAAATATACAATCTCTTATATTATTATTAGTTTGACAAATTTGCAGATGACCAAGCCGGTTCAAGCCATAATAAAGGAAACATAATTACTTACAATGGAAAGCTATTTGCCAGGACTAACGATGCAGTGAGCATATGATACACTGAGCTAAATAGGTCTGACGAGGACATTGACGTGACATGATCTAACAACTTGAATTCCAGTC